>JARHVA010001261.1:455000-780000 GCA_037957365.1 Torreya grandis | reverse complement strand
TATAATCATAATGTGGTATAGAAACACAAGAAGATAATAGATACGGGTTTCAATACTAGCAAAATGGAAGAAGATTTCAAAGAAAATAAAACTATGGTAACCTAGTAGAAGATGGTTTTCAAATCAATGCAAATATTATGTTTGTTATAGATATGTAAAAGGACATAGAGAATTTGAGTTTCAGAAATACTAATATCAAGAAATGAGGTAAGAAGATCACCCAAGAGTGAATTTAGTTAAATCTAAAAATAAGAACAAAACACTAAAGTTGTAGCAGTAGATATTGGAGAAAATATCATGATGAGAAAAATAAATATTGTTGTAAGAAAAGAACATGCACGGAATAAATAAAGTGGTGATACATGTTTTCAAAAAAAAAAAAAATCATACAAGGTGTACTTTAGGAAGTAAGATATGCAATTTAATTATAGATGGTGGTAGTTGTAAAAAATATGGTTTCTAAACATATGATTGAGAAACTAGGTTTGCAGTGTGAAAAGAATCATAATCCTTATTGAAATTCATGGTTTAAGAAAATAAATGAAGCTATAGTCAATAAAAGGTGATTAATAATTTTTTTAATAGGAAAAACTTACAAGGATGAAATATGGTGTGATGTTATACTGATAGATGCATATCATGTGTTATTGGGAAGGTCATGGTAGTTTGATATAAAAGCAATTCATGATGGATAAAAAAACACATACTTTTTAGAAAGGTGGTATGAAGGTAACTTTATTGCCTCTTAAATAATAAGGGAAGGCTAAAAGAATATTATCTGCAAAAAAAATTATCAAAAAAATGAAGACGATAGGTTGTTGTTATGCATTAGTAGAAAATAAAGAAGGCATAGAAGTGGTATAAGTATTAACAGAAACAACAATAGTGTTGAAATAATATGAAAATGTTATGCCTAATGAGCTACCAAATATCTTACCACCAAAAAGAGATATTTGTCATAATATTGATTTGATTATAGGATCAGTTATATCCAATCAAATAACTTAAAGGATGAATCTAATAGGACACGTAGAATTGAATAACAGGGTACTGAATTGGTGAGGAGGTATGTAGTAAGAGAGAGCATGAGTCCATGTGAAACACTAGCATTACTAACTCCAAATAAAGATGGAGGTTGGAGGATGTGTGTGGATAGTAGATAAATAAATAAAATTACAATCAAGTATTTATTTCATATACCTCAATTAGAGGATATGATGTATGTTATTATAGGATCAAAATACTTTACCAACATTGATATAAGGAATGGTTACTATCATATTTAGATTCATGAAGGAGATGAATAAAAAACATCAAAGACTAGAGCTAGTTTATATTAGTGGATGGTGGTGACATTCAAATTATCGAATGCATCCAACATTTATGAGGGTGATGAACACAAAGCTACAAGACTACATTGCTAAGTTTGTGGTGGTTTATTTTGATGATATTTTGATATTCAGTAAAACTAAAAAGGATCACTTGAGGCATTTTAAAATAGTATTAGAATTGTTATAAAATGACAATCTCTATGTAGATTTGAAGAAGTAAAGGTTTATGTATAATAGTTTGATATTTTTAGAATTTTTTATTTCACTAGATTGTGTAAGAAATATATGAATAAAACTTAAAGGTAATTGTTGAGTAGCCTACTCCAAAGAGAATCAAAGAGGTAAGAATTTTCTATGGTTTAGAAACTTTTTACAAAATGTTCATTAAGAATTGTAGTAGTCTTGTTGCACCAATAACAAATTGTATGAGAGAAAAATAATTTTCATGGACAATAACAACAATAGAAAGATTTGAGTTGTTGAAAAAGAAGATTATAGAAAACCCTATTTTAGCATTACCATATTTTATCAAAGTGTTGAGATTGATTGTGATGATTAATTTATGAGAATTGGTGTTATGTTAAGTCAAGAAGGAAAGCCAATAGCATATTTTGATGAGAAATTGAACAAGGTAAGAACAAAGTATTCTATGAATGATATTGAATTTATACCATTGTACAAGTATCAAGACATTAGAGGCATTACTTAGTACCTAAGGAGTTTATCTTATTTAATGATCATGAGGCTTTGAAGTATGTGAACACTAAAAAAAAGTTAAATAGTAGGCATGAAAATTTAGTATCATTCTAGTAGAGATATACTTTTGTGTTGAAACATAAATCAGGAAAGTAGAATCAGATAGTTGATGCTTTCAGTAGGAGAGTGGGGTTGATAACTACTATTATAAGTGAAGTTATTAGATTTGAAGTCATTAAAGAAGTATATGATACTTATCCATATTTTTTAAATATAGTTGAACAATATAGGAATCCATTAATAGGTGATACAAGTAATGATTATGATGAGTATCTTATGCAAGATGGTTATCTCTTCAAAGAAAAATAATTATGTATTTCAATTAGGTCTCTAAAAGATAATATTATAAAATAATTACGCAGTGGTGGTTTAGTTGGACATTTTTGTAAGACAACAACACTAGATTTGGTGAAGTATTTTGGGGCAAAGATGAATAGAGATGTGACAAGATATGTTTCAAGGTGCAAGATATTTTATGTGGCTAAAGGACATGCATAAAATATAAGGTTGTACATGCCATTACCGGTTCTAAGAGGACCATGGACAGATTTGAGTATACATTTTATGTTGAGATTACCAAACACATATAGGTAACGATTCATTTTTTACTGTTGTAGACATGTTTTATAAGATGTTTCATTTTATTGCATATAAGAGAACCAATGATGCCACTAGAGTTACAAAAATATTTTTTAAGGATATTGTGAGATTGTATGGTGTTAAAAAAACCATTACATCAAATAAGGAGACAAAATTTATAAGTTATTTTTGGAGTAATTAATCGAAGAAGATGGAAACCAAGCTATAATTCAGTAGTGCATACTGACCACAAACATATGGACAAAAAGATGTTGTAAACAAGATCTCAAAAAATTTATTGAGTTTGCATATAATAGGTCAATGAATAAATCAATAGGAAATCAATATTTTAGATTATTTATAGGATAAATTCTATGGGTATTTTAGATTTGGTTCAGTTACCAATTACAAAATGGGTTAGTGATTATGTAAAAACATTTGTAAAGCATATACAATAGTTGTAATAGAAAATAAGAAGAAAGTTGCAGGAAAGTGATGAGAAGTATAAAGCAATAGCAGATATCAAAAGGTCAAAATATTTGAATAAGAATATTTAGTGATAGTTTATTTGAATAAAGTGAAATTTCTGAAAGGCACATATAACAAATTGAATTACAAAAAAATTAGACCATGCAGAATTGTGAAGAAAATCAATGACAATGTTTATGACGTGAGTTTACCAAAAAAATTGATATCTTTCAAGTATTTAATGTTTAATATTTATATGATTTCCATGGACAAGATGGTGAAGGTGAAGAAGATGAAGAAGTTGGTAGCAACAAGTACCAAAGAAGAAGAAGGAAAATATAGTGCACGTTCTGGATAAGAATATAATAAATAGAAGGCAAGGAAGTTATGATAGGTATTTGTTATAGTGGGAAGGATTAGATTAGGAAGACAAAAATTAGATTATAGAATGGGAGTTGAAGTAGATTGATAATAAAAAATGGTACTAGTATAATTAGAACAACTCACAGGAGTTGGGTTATTTTCAACCATAGGAGAATGATGCAAAAAATGAGGCCAAACTTCTAGAGGCCATAACTTTTGATTTGTAACTTGTTTAAACTCTCTTTCATACCAAAATGGTCATCTCAAAAATATTGGTGTAGCCATAACCCACACTATCCAATTATGGGCATGTTCAATATTTTTTGGAGGCCATATGTGACCATCTGAGGGTTTGAAAATACATTTTAGTATATTTTCAAGTTTTTTTCTATTTTTAAAAATTGTATATTTTTGTAAGCGGACATGAACTTCTTTTGAAATTTGTTCGATATATTAATTTTAATTTTTAGGATATTTTTAGAGATTTTTAGAGCTATGTGCACTTATATGCTAATCTTATTAAAAATAGTAGCTGCTAATAATAACGGGTCAAGTTTTTTTACTTTTTAGAGTTTCAAATTTTGCATGTCAATTCCAATTTTGATTTGAGGTTTATTTATGCATGTTTTGTAATTAATTTAATTATTCAATTCGATTAATACAAATTATTATTTCATAAGTACTACTCCTATTGGATATTTTTGCCTTAATAGTATTTGGGTTCAATATATTCCAAAGAACACTATAAGATATTGACAACATTATTGCTAAAACATTGTAACTATATTACTTACAAACTCACAAGAAACCACATGAAAGTGATACAGTATAAAATGACCAACTGACCCTCTAAACCTAATTATCCAATGTTACTGAAAGAAATGAATTGTGTAAATGTCGACAAGTGATCAATATTGAGCTTTGGGACTCGAGTGATCTAAGTGGCTTATAAGAACCATAAAGACAAACCAAAATCATGTATATTTAAGAGCATTCCAAAACATATATTAATATTTAAAATTTGAGAGAACCAAGAGGCTTGAATTTACACATAACACCTGAGTTATCCTTACAAAGTCGCAATGGTTGAAAATATTCACATTTATCATAATCAATCTTTATAAATAATTACATTTCTTCATTGCTCAAATAGATTATTTTATTAATTCAACTTCAAACCAATAATAAAATTTCACTTTTTATCTCAAAATACCTAAAACTTTGAAAAGAAACTAAACAATCGATAAACTTAAAATCTATGTATGTAATTTGGGTTCAAAATATTCGAAATTGTTTGAGTTATGTAGAGTATTTCAAGACACTCCTTGACACGTACATTTCATCTTCTCTTTTCAAAAGGAGAATGTGATGTACATATATAGACCAAAAAATCCTTGAACAATGACTCCTTTCAGATATATAAATATATCATTGAATATTCAATCTCGACTAATAATGACGATTTTTTTAATTTCATATAGATAAAAAAATCCAGAAAAACAATGACTCCTTTCAGATATATAATCATCTCTTTGAATATTCAATCTCAACTAATAATGATGATTTTCTAGTATTTCAACTTTTAATATTTTGGTACCCTTGAATTCCCTCAAATGATTCGCAAGTTGACTTCAGATTCAAGCAATTTTTTTGTTATGATATCAAAAAAGTTATTGTACTTGCACGAATTTCTATTCTAGCATTATATTTACAGTAATTTTCATTTGACAGTGAATTTGTGTCAATGAAGCCAAGCAAACCCAAGAAAGTTGTAATATGAGAATAAGAAATATCTTCACCGTCGTTCTCTCTGTCCTTTTGGAGCTTTACCTGTACAAATAAAAATTTAAAAAAAATTGGCATATAGCCAAATTTATAATGAGATCTAAATACTGTTTTAAGACATTAACTCAAAACACGTTTCTACATAGATAGGTATAATGAAAAATAGATTTAAAATGGTATTTCCTCAAGATAAAAAGAAATGCCACTTATATAGCTAAACAAATAGACTGTCACATAGAGGAAGTTATTTTAACAATAAAGAAGATTAATATATTGATAAAAGTAATTTATCTAAAATTATAAACCAGAAGAGTCTTATAAAAAAAATTGTGTGGGGGCATACCAAAAACAACCTATAACACTTACAAAATTATACTCAAGACTCACTACATAAAGAAATGGATGGTAGAGGTCTTTGTTTCATCCACTGCTAAACTATGTTAGTGACTTGTGAACGGTTTCCTTGAAGGATTTCCAGACTACAATATTTTGTTATAACCTTCACAACTTCCTTTGATTAATACCTGAAAAAATTCAGACATGTAATTATTAAATTCTGAGAAATTAATGGAATGTCATTATTTGTATACATTGAATTCAAGCTTGCAAATATTGCCACTTAAAAAGAGTAGCACCAAAAGACAAATTAGGAAATAAGTACAGTTATTCTCCAATGATCTTGTGTATATATTTAATCTTGTTTTATTCTAAGGCACACATTATACTATAAATTATATATCAATTTAAAACTATTAAATTGATTGAAAATATTCATTTAAAGTTGTTCAATCTTTATAAGATTTGCTTCCTCTCCTCCCTCTGGTAAAGGTTGTTCCATTATAAAGGAATCAATATGAATGCCAACATGTTTTATTATTTAAAAATAAATTCTTAAAAAACAATTATGTCATAATACCATATCATTTTGAAAATAAACCAAAATATTAATCTCAAAAACAGCGAAAATGGAATACATAAATGCAATGAATAGGAAAATACATAGAATTAGTATAGTCTAATTTTATCTTCCCCTAACTTGTTGCTTTAATATATAAGTTGTTTTAGGAATCTATTAAGAAAACAAAGTTGGAATAATTAAGAGGATCAAATGCATTTTCAAAAATTTAGTAAATTCATTAACACACTAGATTTACTAATACATACACACACACACACACACACACACACACACACACACACACACACACACACACACACACACACACATAGTGTACACACATATACATACATGTGTGTGTGTGTGTGTGTGTGTGTATAGAGACACACACACACACACACACACACACACACATCCAAAGTCATTATGGAATGGGTAGTGGTTGGAGCAATATGGGTGATGACAACGTCTCCCATTGTGACAATAATATATATCACACTCCTCAAAAACTTTCTTGATATCTTACTTGATTCCTCACTAAAATAAACTATGGTGAACTCACTCATAGGTTTTCAAAAAAACTAGAATGACCCATGAAAGGTGACTCATGTAACTCATGCATTTTATCCTATCGTAACATGGATCTATAAATCTAGACAATGCAACCTTTTAATACAAGGATTGGCCATCTTAAATATAATCCTAATGTTTGAAGACAGGGTTAATATAAATTTGATAAACAAATTAACTACATGTGTTTATCTTGATGCTACTCATGTTGAATGTCCTACAACCATTTGGAAATGGGGACATATAAGTCACAAAATCCTGTATGCTCTTCGTATTGTCAAGAGAGTGCATCAATAATCATATTTTCCTTCCCCTTTTTATATGTGATCTCATAATTATACCCCATTATTTTATTTACCCATTTCTATTGATCTAAGGAAGATACCTATTATTTTAGGAAGTATAAATGAAGCTTTGATGACTAGTTTTAATACAAAAAATGCCAACCCACTAGGTATGGTTTGCATTTATTGATTGCATGGATGATAACTATCATTTATTTCTAATATGCTTACATGAAAAATTGTGCTTGGGAAGGGCTTTGTTGGTGAAAGTAATAGGGTGTCCTTGCATAAGAATAACACCAACTCCAATGCTATAGGCATCACTTTCAATGATAATTGTCTTAGAGAAACCCAACATGGACATAATAGGTATAGTTCACATATCTTGTTTGAGTAGATCAAAGGCTTGTTTTGTTGTATAAAACCATCTAAAAAAGTATTACTTGAGCATGATCATTAATGGGATGTAAATTTTTCCATAGTCTTTAAAAAATTTGGGGTAGTGCCCATTAAGGCCAAAAAATTTATGAAGGATTTTGAGTGTCTTAGGTTTAGGTCAATATTTCATGACCTTAATTCTTTTAGGGTCAAATCAAATGATTTATTTTGAGACAATGTGTCTTGGGTAATTAACCTCTTACTTTTCAAAATAACATTTGGACCATTTTTCACATAGCTAGTTATTTACAAGAAGTTGAAAGGAAATGTAGAGGTGTTATACATGGTCTTCACAAGTATTTATATAAATGAGGATATCATCAAAGAATACCAAAATGATTTTATGTAAAAAAGGATAAAATATTTTATTCATTAAGCCTTGAAATGTGGAAGGGGAATTGGTAAGCTGAAATGGCATGACCAAGACTTCATAGTGACCATCATGTGTGTGGAAAATAGTTTTGGGAATATCTTTATCCCAAATGTGGATTTGATCATAACTAGATCATAGATCTAACTTGGAGAATAATTTGGCACTATGAAGTTCATTGATCACTAGAATAGGAAATTTATCCTTAATAGTAATTTTTTTTAGCTTACAAAAATAAATGTAGAGTTGCCAAGATCCATATTTTGTTCAGATAAGAAAAACTAGAGAAAATTATGGACTAGTTATTGGATCAATTACTCCATCTTAAAGTAGGTATTGAGCCTAATTTTAAATTTATAACTTTTGGAGGAAGGGGTAGCAATATGGTCGAATATTAGGAGGTAAACTATTAGGAAGATGTTGAATGTCATGGTATTTTTGTTGATGAGGTCGTAGTCCTTATGGTTTCTCAAACAATAGAGTATGCTTGACCAACACCTTTTTTAAGTCACCAAGATGACTAGAATGAACAGATGTATAGAGTTGAATATAAAATAATTAATAAATGATCCCATGTAAGCCATTTTTAAGAATTTTCTCAATATGATGAGAGATAACTAAACTCATATATATGGGAAAGAAACCCTTCAATGTTTATTACTATCCCTTTTATGGTAACTACATCCATAGTTTTAAAAAATCTCACAAGATTAGTTCAAAAGTGTGCAACCATTGAACCCTGTAGACCAATCGTAACCATCCAATGGTAAAATGAACATTTTTTTTAAGGTTATAATCATTTATAGTAATGAGAATTTTTCAAAAGTTTCCTTCATAAGACAACATTCCTCCATTGGAAACCATGAATTAAAAATTGGAGTAAGGATGGATTGAGTAGTCATCTTATTTTTCCAACCTCGAGTTAATGAAATTATGAGTGCTCCCAAAATCAACTAGAATGCTCATAGTTGTTTCTTGATATACCATTTTAATCATATTTTTTGAGGGGTTGTATACCCTACCAAGGCATGCATAGATATAATAGGGTGTTCCTATATTGTGCATAGATCTTAAACTTTTAGTTATGATTCTTTGATATTAGAATCTAGAAAATCCATTCATTCTAAAATGTTAGGCAAAGATTCAACATATAGTAGATATAATTTTTATTCAATGCATTTGTGGTCTTAAGTCCATTTGTCATCACAATTATATTATAACCCATTGTCACAACATGCATGCATTTTTGTCTCTATCAGATGCTTAATGGTGTCACTTTGGAAGGAGGGTTTTTAACAAAACATTAATCTATAGATGGTTTTAAAGAATTTTTTTTGAAAGGCAACATTGTGATTTAAACTTATCCTCCACTAGCTTGTTCAATCCCACTACTTCCATCATAATTTGAGGTTTAAACATTTTAAACTCAAAATAAATGACATCTTTACATCCATTGATGAAAAAACTCTTGAAAATAAATCGTGTTTTATACATTCAATTTAGTTTGTTTATTTCTCAAATTTAGTTTGATATTCTTGTACAATTCCAATTTGAATAATTTTGGTTAAGGTTCTTATGATATCCTCATAGGCATTGGAACCAAATAAAAATATTTTTTTACAAGCTCATCCCATTATAGTTTTTGATGATATTTTTTATACAATTTTTTTTCGGGCTGTAGGAATCAGTCTAGTACGGACCCCTATAACCTGCAGTACACCTGGTAAACTTTTTAACATGACCAGTAGCACTGGTGTGACATGCCCTCTAGTACCACGAGGTGGGGGGGGACTAGAACCCGTGACCAGTAGAGCCACAATGGAAGTACTTAACCAACCAGACTAGGACCCCCGCCTGATATTTTTTATACAATTGGTGCCGCTAAACAAAACATTTTCTAAGTGGAATGAGGAAATGGGTAACTTATCCACCCCAATATATTATGAAATCTGAAATATTGTTTGGCATGGTAAATCTAGCTAGTGGTTCTAATTTTCAAAATTTTCAAAAATCTAATTTAGGGCCACACAACATGGTTCTAAAGGAAAATATTCCTATAGAATGTCTATCCCCATTATTTATGAGTGCAGTTTTTTTACGTGGAGATTTTGTAGTTGGTAATTCAAATGAAATATTTGAGAGTCAATTTGACATTGGAGTTTAGCTCGAAGTTCATCAATGCCTTACACCATAGTGTTAGCCCCTGAATGAATGATAACCATTGGCTAAGAAGGTATGTGGGTGATGTAAAATTATGATTAAAGTTATAAGTCAAAATGATCATCTCAATGAGAATATCACAATAGTATAATTTACACAAGGTAAAAGTGGAAATTTATAGCGTTTTTTACTTGAAAGCTACCATTTGGATTAAAATTTGATCTGGATTGTTATATTTGTCACCATTTTCAAAGTAACAAAATTTTAATATTATGTCACTCTACTTTGACTTTGAACCAAAGGATTTTGTCACTCTATGTATGTAATGAGCTAAGATTAACCTACAACTTATCATATTTAAGATATCTAAACTCATGGAAGGTAAATTAAATAGATCCCATTGACACTTAATGTATTAGGATATAACAAAATGGATATGCTAAACCTAATAAGAGGAAAACTTATCATGTAACATCAATGGATAGGATCTCAAAGCCTCTAGGAAATCAATGTAATGAAATAACCCTAATTAGGTATTTTAATATTGTAGTATTGTCAAGATAACAACATAAAAAGGGGGTGTAGTTAAAAATAAACTAAAAGGGGGTAATGAACCATGGTAGGCTAATGGGAACCTAGGTTACCTAAGGTCCAAAATGACAAGTTTGAAAAACACTATAGCCAACACTACATATAAGTGTAGAGGAGATTCAAACAAGGAGTTATATATTCATTTAAGCTAGTATAACTTTTATCTATCAAATTAAAGGGATAGGGTATAATTACCTTTAAAAACACCTATCAATTATAAATATCCCCCTTAGCTAATGGTGATTTGTAAGAGATTATTGTGGTTATAAAGGTCAAAAAGATTGAATCAAACTATAAGAGTTTAGCACATTATCATTGGTGGGTAGAGCCCCATCTAGTTTATCATGTACTAGGGTAATTTATATTGACACACTTAGTAGATCCTATAGTTTTACCTATATTTTGGGGTCGACATGGTTTAGGAGGTGCGAGGATACTAGTGGAGGTTCTCATTATACAACCCTATCGAATGGTGGATATTATATAGTGATATCAAAGACAATGAGGATGGGATGTATTAGTTATTTTTCCACAACAAAATATACCACAAACACCACCATAGCCATAGAGATGGAAAAAAATTCCAATTCCACCACTAGTACAGCCACAAGGAGATCCAGCAGCACAAGCTATGTTGAGTTGGTATATTATGCGATGTATATGTAATGAGGCATAATATGTTCATGTGATTCAACATAGCCAGTATATAGATTTCACACCACCATGAAACCATGTTATGTAAGAGGTATTTGGTGGACATGGGGGTGGATCTATTATTGGTTAGTAGAAAGTGTTGTATAGTGATTATTTTGAGAGTATGTAGATAGATACATGATTTTGGAGGTAAAAATGAGATTTTATGTGATTTTGTTATTCATTTTTAGATGTTATGTCAAATGATGCCTGATGGATAACCTTGGTTAAGACATCCCATTATGACATTTTTGATTACATGATTAAATAAAATGATACTATGCATTTGATCAATCTATTAGTTCCTTTATCCCAAGGTTATGCTGAGTGTTTAAGATTAGTTAGGGAGGTTGCTTGAGAAATACATAGATTATTACTTGTGGCTCAAACTATAGTACCAACAATATCTTGTTAGATGGAGATGCATGTGTGGTAGGGATAGCTAAGGAGAGAGGCACTCATATGAATATAATTGGGCAAGTATCAAGGTTACCAACCTAGGTAGCCAACCTATAGGGATATATGGATGGAATAGATCATAGATATAGTCACTCAAACAAAATGTACATAGGGGGTAGTCATAGGCCTTTATGGGTAGTGTAGTATGTGTTCATTATGGATCATAGGATTAGAGTTGTTCTTGTATTATGTATCATTGTGTATCATTATGTATGTAAAACATTTCAGTCATGTATATAGACATGTGCACACATGCACGCGCGTGCACGTGCGCGCACACACACACACACACACAAAGAGAGAGAGATATATATGTTTCATTATAACTCATAAATATTGTCCACTGATGGATTTTATTTCTAACACATATGATTATGAATTAGTATGCTATGGTAAAATTGATAATGTATGTGTTATTATTTTCTATTAAATATGAAAAAATGCATGGTTATAAATAATGATAAATACAAAATGATATAAAGGTTCAAGTAGACAATTATTTTTTGAAAAATAAATAATGAAATGTAAAACACATCATAAATAATAAGATATGTAAGACATTATAATAAAATTAAATGAAAATGATAAATTCCAATCAATTATGTAAACACAAACCAAACATAACTCATGAAAATAGGGAGAATCTTTCAATACATAGTTTAGATTTAATGTGTGTGATAACATGTGATGGAAAAATGTATGGCCATTAGATGACGTGAAAGATGGTGATAATATGGTATGAAAATATCTTTATGAGGAAATCTTGCTCCTATCTAATGTCTTACACTATGTTTAACCCTAATTTGGATAATATTCTATCCTACTTAGGTAAAAGGGATAAGGATATAAAATGATATGGCACAAGGGTGAATATCAGATCTACAATAGATTAATTAATGTGCTAAACTCAAATATACCATATGTTGAATTTATAAAACTAAGATAAGCTATTAATTGAAAGTAGAACTATGTTAGATTTAAAAATAACATAAATTAAAGTACTTTTTTCTAAAATTAATACAATGTTTGATCTAGTACATATAGAAAATATGTAGAAAACAATTCTAGATCAATCATCAGATTCTATATCTGGTGCTTTTGGCTCTTTAGATAATTATGTTAGCTTGGGATATTTGAATTGATGATAGTGTTTGAGATTGATGTTAGTGTCTTATACGTAATATGTAATCAAACAAGATAAGATTGCCTAGATGATTTTGGGTTTTACTTCATCTTTATTCTGGTTCATTCAAATTTGGGTCATGGACTATTTCTCTTGGTAAAATGCCAAAAACCTAGCTTTGCATTTTCAATGTGACCTTTGGGAAGAATGGGTTAGTGGGCACATAGTGTTGAGCTAACCCACATTGATCCCATTGTTAAAGGGCTCTACCTACATATCTAATACTCTAAAATAGGGTCTCAGACTCATGTAGTTTGATGAACAGATCTTTCACACAATGCTCTGCAACCAAAATTGATGCCTTATTGGCAAACAGTAGACACATACGTCAATTAGGGACTCAATTTTCCTTAGACTACAATTGATCTTCATACCAAATCAAAATGACTAATGAAGCAGGCTACTCATACTAAAATTCAACTTCATATATATATATATATATATATATATATATATATATATATATATATCAACATGACTGATACAAAATAATAAACATAACCCTGTAGAGTCCGTAGATTTTCCTCTCTCCTACACAGTCTATAGATTCAAGCCTTCAGAGTCTGTAGCTTCAATCCTGCAGAGTCCGTAGATTTTCCTTCTCCTGCACAGTCTGTAGATTTAAGCCTGCAGAGTCTGTAGATTTGAGTCATTCATAGTTGCACACAGAATTACAAGATATGGGCCTAGTAGAGATATATGGAAGGCTTTGAGAATGGAGATTTTGAATTTTTAGATACCAAATTGGTGCACTATAATTACTTTACATAACATTCTATTTCACATTCAAAGTTTGTACATTCATCTTTACTCAAATTCTCATTCTTTCTGTATCAGAGTACTGGCATCCTTCTATGCCTCACCATCTATCTCCAGGCTTCACAACATATGATAAGTAAATCACAGGCAATCTGTTACTACAGTGGGTGTTGTGATAAACAACAGTCTCATTCGACTCACTCCAAATCTCTTTATTGTTCATGCAGGTTTGCACTCTTACTTCTTCAGATGCTATTTCTATGTTGCACCGTGTAGTGTGATTTTTTGCTCACTCCAGGCTATGTTGTATTGGCTCGATCTTGCTCTAAGAGTGATTTACCTTGGCACTTCTACAATATGCTGGCTTGGATCAGGTACACTCAATAGCAAGATGAATCCTCTTTATCATGTCTCTCGCCCCACACAACATATGCGGCCTCTAAATTCCTTGCGCATTCCAGCGTCGAGCTTGCTTCTTCACTCTTTTACTTTAAATTCTCCATCCTTTGCATGGCCACCTTTGTCTTGAAGGATTTTTCCTTCTTTGCCTTCCTTCGCTTTGAAATTTTACTCTTTGTAAGAACTGGACCATCCTTACTAGTCTCTACTTCTCCATTTAGTGTTTCAGATTTAGTGTCTTCAGCATTTCCATTAGAATCATCTTTTTGTTTTGTTACAATGCCTAGCTCTACTAGAACGGCATCAAGCTCAGCCAATCCCTTCTTCAATTATTTCTTTAACTTAGTGAAGATTTATGTTGCCACCATTATTTTTCCTCAATGGTTTTAATTCAACTAGAACCACTTTCAATTTTAGTCAAGGAATTCACCCAATCCTCTGTGCTTTCAACAGGCTTCAAATATGCATTTTATAGTTTCAACATCTCAATCTTTTATTTCCTTAGTAACTCTGCAGCCTGGCTGAATAGCCTTCATGACTCCTCCTCTCTCTAGAGGAGATCCTCCTTCTCTTCTTCTACTTCTATGTCCTTCTTCTTAGGTCCTTCCTCTTCATACATTTCTCTCTTTTCTTCTTACAACAACTTCTCTTGAAAAGATGTCCTTACCTCTCTGTCCTTCCTCTCTTCTCTATGTCCCTCTCATCCTCTCTTAAATGAACTCTCCAAGGGTAAGCGCCAGATATATTTTCAATTGATTTGTTTTTAAAGAATCTTCTCCCTAACCTCTTCAGCCCAACTTGGCCTGAAGGTAAAACAGAAATAGTTTGTAATTTTTAACAATATACTAAGGTTGAAATCATTTCAACCACTTCCCCATTATTTCCTCAACAGCCCAACAATTACCTTTTTAATTTTACTTTTGACATTTCCAATTACTCCTCCTTAGATAAAAATTTGGAGGGAAAAGACAACAATATGAATTCAAATACAAAACAAGACATGACTTGAGCTTGCATGCCTAATAACCATGCCTTTCCTGAAGCTGTACGTAGATGCTCCTGCATCATACTCTCCCTCTAGAAACAATTTGAAGCTTAGTTCAAATGAAATGCTTTCTCCTCACTTTAGTCTTCACTTGTATACCTAGATCCCAAGGTCTTGTTGCTAATATCAATGCTTGAATTTGTCTTTGATGGTCTTTGCCGTTCATCTTACTTTTCTTCCTCTTTAGATATGTCCTTCTTCTCATTTCTTTCTCAGCTGCCATCTCCCACTTCCATGCTTCTTCATCTTCATACATGTCTTCTAGATCTTCTTGTTGTTCTTCTTTTTTTGTGAGCTTCTTCAATGACTCATGTATGTCATTCACTTTAGCAATCTTCATACTTGCATACAAAACATTCAAAGCCACCTTAGAATCAAAATCTTTAGGCCATGAAGCATCTTGGTTGTCTTCATGTTCTTGTTCTTTGATCAAATTTGTTTTGACCTCTTCACTTTTCTGCTCTTGTCTTGTTTCACTCTTCCCAATGTTGTCTTCACCATGGCTTGTACCTTTACACGACTCTCTTGAATAACCAAACAACTCCTCAAATATCTTCAAATCTTTCTTTAGTGAGTTCTCATCTATCTCACTATTCTCTTCATCAAACTTGGGCTTATCAACCTGAAGGATTGCTTGTTCCTTACTAGCCTTACTCTTCATCTCATCACTCAACACAAACTCATCCAAATCTTCATGTCCTATATCAAATATTTCATCCTTTATAAATACATTGATCCACTTTATGTTTTCTTCATACAAATCAGCTTCTTTATCATCATCAATATACTTATCAAAAACAATAGGAGCACTATTACCTTGTCTCTCCTTGCTTCCTTCAATCTCTGCTTTGAGCCATCTTGATTGCTTTGCTGCATAATTTCTCCCTTCCTCATCATCCATCCATTTTGAACTCTCTCCTTACTACATATTAGTCCACACAGCCACTTTCCATCTTTCATTTCTCATGAAAATATCATTGAAGGATTCAAAAACATCATCACAAACAATTTGTTTACCTTTCATCTTTGCATCCTCATGCTCTACCTCATTATTCTTTGAGAAGTTTTCTTTCTCATCTTCATTCTCTTGGCTGCTGGAATCACCTTCAATCCTCTTCCATTGACTTCTTGGTGTTGTTGTCTCAACACTCACATCTTCTTCACTTTTTGCCTTCTTAGGCACCCACATTTGATTTTTCTTCTTATCATTTGACTTCACAAGCCATTTAGGCATCCTGCATCTATGCTCTTGTACCAACACCTCCTTTTACTTGGGAGTTTGATTCTTCCACCATTTAGGCATCACATATCCATGCTCAAATTCTCTTTTTGAGGGCTTTATCATCTTCCTTAACTCTTGCACCTGTACATTAGTAGCTTCATGTTCATAATAGCAATCAAAATCAGGTCTTAACACTTCATTTACCTCTTTGATAGCTTGGTCTATGGAGCAATCTTTCTCTCCCTTTGTGCTTGGTTGTCCTCTTCCCTCTTCTTGGCATTCAATGGCATCATGAAATTTAGCTTCATCTTCTACCTCTTCTCTTACTTGTATGGGTTCTTCAACACCTCCCTTATGCATTAACCAATGCATTTCTTCTTCTTTATCAACAGTAGCAAACTCTCTTCTCTTTCCTACACATTCACTTGTGCATTTGGTGTCTTCTCTTACACCAATCTCTTCACTCTTCAAGGCCATTCTCTTGACCTTCACAAGGCTACTCATACATGCAATTACCCATGAAAAGACGACATTAGAAATAAAAACAAGAGACCACAAGGTCTCTATGAGTGCTCTCTTCATTTACACTCTCATCTTCTCAAGTGCTCTTCCTAGCACTTCCTCTTTTCTTTCTTCTCTTCTCTTATTCTCCACAATGAGAACCTTCTTCACAACTTCTTCCTCTTTCTGCTCACTTGGCAACCTTCTTATCTTCTTCAAGCCTCTATGGGCTTCTCTCTTCATGGAAATATCCCTTTGCCTTCTTCTCCTTTTCACTAGGAGATCTATTGGCCATTTATCCTCTTCTTCATTGGCCATACCCATGCTTTCCTATTTAGTTGCATCCAAGACTCATATTCATCTTTAATCTTAGCTAACTCTCTCTTCAAATTAGCAATCTCTTTATCAATTACAAAACTGTCCATACCTTTAATGCTTGCTTTCTTCTTGGTGCCCTCTTGTATCTTGCTGCTCTGTAGTGCCTTCAATAATGCTTCCATTTCTAAGATCTTCACCCAAGTATTTTCCACCTTAGTCTCTTGATCCCTTGTCTCACCCAAGCCTTTTCCTCCTTGACTGGTCTTTTGACAATCTCCTTGATCTCACCTAGGCCTTTTGCATCCTAGTCTTTGGATCCTTTTTTCAATCTTGCAGCAACTCTTTCTTCAACACTTCAAAAAACACAAATCACAAATCCAAGCTTACCTTGCTTTGGATGTTTCTTCTAGGTAGTCCCTCTATCACTCTTCTCAATTCTTCAAACTCCATCCTTTACCTCACCTAAGTCTATTTCACCTTAGTCTTTTGGCAAACTATCCAAGCTTCTTTTTGGATCTTCTTCTTCTTCTTGAGAAATTCACTATGCTCTTCTTCTAGAGCTTCTCTTGGATCTTTACTAAGCCTTACTTGGCTTCTTCTTCTCTTAAGCCTCAATGGATTTAAGACTTTCTCTTCACCTATTTGCTTCTCAACACAATAAACTTAAATCAAATATCAAAGGTTGTACATACCTTTCCTCAACAAATCCCAAGAGCTTCAAGTTCTGATACCAAATGATGAACGGATCTTTCACACAATGCTCTACAACCAAAATTGATGCCTTATTGGCAAATAGTAGACACATACGTCAATCAGGGACTCAATTTTCCTTAGACTGCAATTGATCTTCATACCAAATCAAAATGACTAATGAAGTAGGCTGCTCATACTAAAATTCAACTTCATATATATATATATATATATATATATATCAACATGACTGATACAAAATCATAAACATAACCCTACAGAGTCCGTAGATTTTCCTCTCTCCTACACAGTCCGTAGATTCAAGCCTGTAGAGTCCATAGCTTCAAGCCTGGAGAGTCCATAGATTTTCCTTCTCATGCACAGTCTATAGATTTAAGCCTGCAGAGTCCGTAGATTTGAGTCATTCATAGTTGCACACAGAATTATAAGATATGGGCCTAGTAGAGATATATGGAAGGCTTTGAGAATGGAGATTTTGAATTTTTAGATACCAAATTGGTGCACTGTAACTACTTTACATAACATTCTATTTCACATTCAAAGTTTGTACATTCATCTTTACTCAAATTCTCATTCTTTCTGTGTCAGAGTACTGGCATCCTTCTATGCCTCACCATCTATCTCCAGGCTGCACAACATATGATAAGTAAATAACAGGCAATCTATTACAATAGTGGGTGTTGTGATAAACAACAGTCTCATTCGACTTGCTCCAAATCTCTTTGCTATTCATGTAGGTTTACACTCTTACTTCTTCAGATGTTATTTCTTTGCTGCACCATGTAGTGTGATTTTTTGCTCACTCCAGGCTTTGTCATATTGGCTCACTCTTGCTCTAAGAGTGATTTACCTTGGCACTTCTATAGTGTGTTGGCTCAGATCAGGTACACTCAATAGCAAGACAAATCCTCTTTATCATGTCTCTCACCCCACACAACATATGCAGCCTCTAAATTCCTTGCACATTCCAGCGTCGAGCTTGCTTCTTCACTCTTTTACTTTAAATTCTCCATCCTTTGCATGGCCGCCTTCATCTTGAAGGATTTTTCCTTCTTTGCCTTCCTCTGCTTTAAACTTTTACTCTCTGTAAGAACTAGACCGTCCTCATTAGTCTCTACTTCTCCATTTAATGTTTCTAATTTAGTGTTTTCAACATTTCCATTAGAATCATCTTTCTATTTTGTTGCAATGCCTAGCTCTACTAGAATGGCATCAAGCTCAGCCAATCCCTTCTTCTTCAATTCTTTCTTTAACTCAGCCAAGAGTTACACCACCACCATTATTTTTCCTCAGCGGTTTTAATTCAACCAGAATTGCTTTCCATTTCAGTCAAGGAATTCACCCAATCCTCTGTGCTTTCAATAGGCTTCAAATATGCATTTTATAATTTCAACATCTCAATCTTTTATTTCCTCAGTAACTCTACAGCCTGGCCGAATAGCCTTCATGACTCCTCCTCTCTCTAGAGGAGATCCTCCTTCTCTTCTTCTACTTCTACGTCCCTCTTCTCAGGTCCTTCCTCTTCATACATGTCTCTCTTTTCTTCTTACAGCAACTTCTCTTGAAGAGAGGTCCTTACCTCTCTGTCCTTCCTCTCTTCTCTATGTCCCTCTCATCCTCTCTTAAATGAACTCTCCAAGGGTAAGCGCCAGCTATATTTGAAGTTGATTTATTTTTAAAGAATCTTCTCCCTAACCTCTTCAGCCCAACTTGGGCTGAAGGTAAAATAGAAACAGTTTGTAATTTTTAACAATATACTAAGGTTGAAATCATTTCAACCACTTCCCCCTTATTTCCTCAATAGCCCAACAATTACCTTTTTACTTTTACTTTTGACATTTCCAATTACTCCTCCTTAGATAACATTTTGGAGGGAAAAGACAACAATATGAATTCAAATACAAAACAAGACATGACTTGAGCTTTCATGCCTAATAACCACACCTTGCCTAAAGCTGTACATAGATGCTCCTACATCATAGTTATCTCCTACTTATTGGCTTGTGTGTATCATGTAATGTGTAAAGCAAGTACAATAGTGACCTCGCTTGTAACTTGGAAAATATGACTCTATAACTGCTCTTCTAGTACTTCAGACCTATAGATGTGTTGTCCCTATGACTCATGTGTAAATAGGGAAGATTTTGATCAATTGAGTGCTTGATAGAGTGATTTATGAAAAGTGCCTTGGCCTCGTTGGTCTTTTCTAGGTGAGGAATGAATGAGGGTTGATATTATATTTATGCCGATCCTATCAAGATATAACTCACAATAAAGCACTTAGGTTGACCATTATGATATGTTTGATTTGTAAATTGGATCACTTTATGGCACTTGACACTTATGTCAGGTTAGGATAGTAACATCAATGCTATTATATGACCCAGATGTTAGTGTTTAAGGATAAGGCTAGTAATCATGTGCTTATAACTTGTAGAGCTATAAGAATACTATATTTTAAGCATTTTGGAAAATAAAGCATGCTTGTGTCATTAATATAAGGTTGGTCAAATTAAGAGACATGCCAAGGGGCATAATATAGAACATATGTGAGGCTTGTAGAAGCAAGGCATGTGTATAACTAAAAGAACATCCATTGTCATGAGTTTGTCAAGTATACAAGACTGAGGTGATACATAATCACAAAATATTGTCTACACATTAAAACTCAAAAACTAACCCAAGAGGTGGAATAAATTGGATATTTTCAAGGAAATTATGGTCCTATATAAGGTCATACATAGTAACTCACAAAATAAAAACCAAAAGGTGTAGGTAGAAAGTGTAATGAAGGATATGATTAGCTAGAAGTGGTATCCATTAAGGATATCAAGGATAAATGGGAAGTGAAAAGGAGTCAAAGAATCACTAAATATGTGATATATAAATCCTTAGAAATGATGACACACACTAAAAAGGTGTGCTAGTACTAGGAATTATGCACATCAATAATGTAGGACACTACAACTAGTGAACATAGAGTTTGGGATAAAAAATGAAGTACATAGATCATCCCAAGAAGGCTATATGTAATAAAATTAAAATGGTCCTAGCTTCCCATAATGTGTTCCCCATTTCTCAAGGCCCCTTATAGGGTCATCAATCTACTATGAATATTATGTACTTGTGTGAGAAAGTAGGTGGTACTAGGTTATAAAATGAGATGGCCTATCCTAGTCTACTAGCCTACCACACCCCAATGGTCCTTGGATATATTATGATGCCAAATTTGGATTTTGAGCTTCAAATACAATATTAGATATGCCAATATGTCATGTCTTTTAGCATGATTTAACTTTTAATATTGTAATTGACTTTTGATCATTACCTTTTGTTTGATTTTATGAGATGGCTTTTTAAATTTTATGGACTTTTATAGTCCTCATCCATACGGATTCATAATACCAAACATGAGTGGAAAAGTGACCAATATAAGGGAGTCTATGCTTTTTTTCTTGAGAAGAGGACTAAAAATCATGGTATCTAAAATTTCCTAAACTTGCTCACAAGTGTGTAATCTCAAATTTGGCCTACGTATGCTTATAATAAAGGGAAATAAAAGGAAAGATGGAGATCATAAACTATTCATTCATGTGATGAGTGGTAAAATGATGGGTATAATTTTAGTTGATCATAAATATGTAGGGAAATGTAATAACAAATGACATGGTCTATATTTAATATATCCAAGTCAATCTAAGAATATATTATCTTATCAAAGAGATAGCACAAGTACCTATGAAGTAATAATCATCTCAAAAAGAGGGAAAATAAGGAAATAAAAGTGAAACTTGATAAATATGGACCCATAGATGTTTATTTAAATTTTAATTTAAAAAAACATGAAATAAAATCATAATATAAATAAGAAATCAAAAATGTGAAGTAAAATGTTGATGAATAAAATAAAAACATGATATTAATAATATATACACCACAAGGCATCACCAATGATCATAATAAAATGAAAACATAAAATCCAATCATATGATAATGTGAAGAATGATATCATATGTCACACAAATACGTGCTCACAAATTTTGATAGATATCTTGACATACATTATGAATAACATCTGATAAATATTGTTGTAACCAACATCTAGATCTGATCATGATCTCATTAATATTCCCAAATATTAATGTGAGGATTGACTGATACATGATATCTATGGATAAAGTAGGAGACTGGGAAGGATAATAAGGTAGACATTGTACCTCCTGTGAGGGTTAATTAATATAAATAATTTATACTTAAATATGATTGATATACTTTGATCTTATAAAATGCATGGGTTAAGGAGAAGGTTTATATTTTATTTGAGAATAATCTTGTTGATGTTACTATGAATGTGAAGGCATAGTTCATGAAAAATGACATAAATGTTTTTAGAATACTCTATATCTATATGATGTGTAGTGAATTGATGACAAATATAGTATATTTCCCCATGTTTGGGAATATTTTTGGATATATTTTAGGAGGTGGTATACACTTATTAGCATAAGGTTGTATTGTTTCAGGATGAATCACATCAATGTATTATCGAAGTTGTTAGCAGTGTGTCTTAAGATTGTCTCATCACGAAATAAAAGTAGAAAGTGAATAAGGGAGTAATCAAGTGATGTGTTCTACTATCTATGGAAGTAAAAAAAATTTGAGTCTATTATTATGCTAAAAATATCTATTATTCTTGAAAATCTTTGGCCCAGTGACCAACTATCTTATTAAATTCACAATATATCTCATCTACCCATCTCTAAGTGGAGAATCAAATTTTGGCATGGGTAAAACCTCATCGATTAAATCATCATCATCCATGTATCCATGAGTAATTATTAAGTATGTTATGTATATTTAAGAGATATCCTTGTTACAAATTAGAGTAATGTAGCTAACATCTCTAGGGGAAGGTTACTAAAAAGATTAGAAAATCTAGCAAATCAATAAGGTCTTGTCATGGCATTATCTAGGAGCATAATTCTAAGAGACTTAAAGGTGACTAGATTAGAATGAGTATAATTTGGTGATAATACATGTCATATCTATGAACATCAATGTAATAAGAAATAATTTTAGGTATAGTAGAAGGATAAGAGACTAAATCAAATTACATTGACCCAAGAGATCTCATATTCACTTCCTCTAATACATATCCTTTAGAAATTTCATCTCACTTTACCATTGAAGATACTTGTATTACCTCATAGATAATCCAAAAAAATTTCCACATTGGTAAACTTGCCAAATCTCCTAAATCCTCTAGGTGACCTAAAACTACCAAAACCCTTGATAGGCCTAATTTGATGTGGAAAAAGAAGGTCAATTCTCATCAAAAAGAACTATTAGTGTTTGTAAAGGATACACCACCAAACCAAGATAAACCTACTAGTTATAAAGGGTCTTAGTTATATGGTGATGGGTTTACTGCATGATTTCAAAACACCAAGTACCCCATTCCTAATAGAATCATGGATAATCATGACTATAAAGGAAAAGGCTTGAGGTTAAAATAACAAGGAATTTTTGACCTTGTCGCTATAGAAAAACATAAAAAAAGTCAATGTCTTGGACTCACACCACCTATAAGTGAGCCCTTATATTTTAAGAGTGATACTACTTTTACATCTGATAATGAAACTCTTAGCAGTGTCACCTTGTCCAATTATAACATTAATGATGAGGTTATCAATACTAAATTATTTGATACAAATTCCATTCTCATTATCAAATCCTATATTCCCATTTCCATCCATCACCCCAACCTAATCAATTGGGACCATCAAGTTTCTATTATGCCATTAGATGAATATCATAATGAAGAGTCAATTTTTTTGTTCATGGTTTTAGAGACAAGTAACTAGTTGGTGATCATAAACAAGGATTTGACCTAAAATTAGACCCTATTTCCTACTTTAGAGAAAAGGTGAACTTCCTTGGTGACAAAAAACATAAAACATCGACATCCTCTGATGAAATCCTCTCTGAGGCACCTTTGGATGATGAAAAAGTAAATAAAAAGGCATGTACATTGGTGAAAATGTGTTTTAGTCACCCTTGGATAGGAAAGTTCACTTACCTCCTTAGGAAGATAAGTTTTCTCCAAGTCTAATAATTATATTTGGTTATGACATAGGTTTCAAGGAACAGAGAGTCTTTGAGCAATTATTTCAAGACTTTCTAGAACTGTTTGTTAATTAGACACTGCTAAACATGGCCAATTATAATTCTTATTACATGGGTGAGTCTTATGGCTCACAAACAACTAAAGAAGATAAATTTCCTTCATTTACAACTATTATCAAAGATGTTTCCACACTCCTTATGGAAAATACCATGGAAATAAACATTGGCACTTATGATGATTCAAATAAGATTCAATTAGGTGTGTCCATCACTACCGAGGAATGTGATTTTTTTTATAATAATAATAATAATAATAATAATAATAATAATAATAATAATAATAATAATAATAATTATTATTATTATTATTATTATTATTATTATTATTATTATTATTATTATTATTATTATTATTTTAAAGGACTTCATTGACATCTTTGTATGGTCCTATGCAGATATTATGGGTTAGACCTTTCTCTAGTGGTGCATCACCTTATTGTGGATCCTGATGCTAAACCTATCAAATAGAATCTATAAATTATTATCTTGGTTAAAAAAAAAGAAATAATAAAAATGAGGATCAAGTTTTATTAGGCTGCTAGATTACTCAGAATAGATTTCAAATTTTTTTCTGGTAAGTAAGAAACCACAATGGATTACTTGTGTACTAATTTTAGAGATGTCAAAAAGGCTTATCCTAAAGATGACTTCCCATTACCAAATATAGACATGATATTTGACTCAACAACAAGATATGAGATGTTTTCCTCATGGATGGTTTCTTAGGATATAATTAGATCAATATTGCACGTGAGGACCAACATAAAAAAATGTTCACCACTCCATGGGGGAAATTTTATTATCAAATCATGCCATTTGGCTTGAATAATTATTTTATAGATTAGCAACATGCCATGAATTTCATCTTCCATGACATCATGCATGATATTATTGAGTAAAATGTGGATAACATTCTAATAAATTCAAAAACACATGCAAGACATCCTGAAGTTTTATGAAGAATATTTGAGAGACTTTGTGAATACAAGGTGCACCTCAATCCTAAGAAGTGAATATTTGGTGTTATTTATAAAAAGTTATTAGGTTTTATTGTATCATTTATAGGTATATGCTTCCTCCCTATAATCTAATATAGCTTTGTAGTTTTTAGGGTAAGATTCAGTCCATTCGCTAGTTCATCTCATAACTTGTAGATTGGTTTCATACTTTCACTCACATTTTAAATAAATGTGTCACATTATAGTGGAATGGAGACTATCAATGAGATTTTGAAGAATTGAAAGACTATTTGTCTAATACACTAGTATTGACACCACCCACGATAGGGAAGCCTATGTTCCTTTACCTCTTAGCAAAATAACATGTATTGGGGCCACTTTTGGTTCAACATGACAAATAGGGCAAGGGGCATGTAATTTACTATTTGAAAAGGATACTTATAACTTATGAACATAATTATGCACCAATCAAAAAGGCTTATTTTATAATGGTGTTTGCTTATAAAAAATTGTGACACTATATGTTAAATAATAAGAACATTATTATATCCAATATTTATCCCCTCAACTATCTCTTATCAAAGGCAACTTTGACAAGATTGATGCCCAAATGGGTATTTTTATTGAGTATCTAAACTAAAAATGAATTAAGGGGAAAATACTTATAGATCAAATCGTTGAAGCTCCTCTATTAGACACAAGGCCACTAATTTTATTTTTTTTGACGAGTCAATCTTGACTCTAGAAGAAGCAACTATTGAGTCCAAATAGTGGAAACTTTATTTTGTTGGTTCATTCACATCACATGGATTTGGATCCAACATTATTTTCATCATGCCACAAGTGGATATCATTCCTAAGGTGTTTTATATTGGCTTTCACTACACCAACAACATGATATAATATGAGGCACTCATTATAAGATTTCATACTGTTGTATAATAGAGCATTCAGTAGTCAAGGGTATATGAGTATTCCCAATTAATCATTAATTAAGTTTCAAACCAATATCAAACATAAGATAAGAAATGCATTTCCTATAAAGGCATGTTGGATATACTTAATCAATGTTTTGAATATATTTACTTTGAGTAGATATCATAGGCTAATAATGGATCAAAAAATGTAATGGCAAAAATTAGGTCCATGATAGCAATGGATGAAAATGTCAAAGAATATCAGTAAATTATTGAGAACTTTCTTCAACTAGATCATGTACATCTAGATCTTAAGATGGTATGTGATATTTCTGGTCCCAAATATCTTTGGTACCAATATTTATATGCCTACCTATAAGAATAAATTCTCCATATTAACCTATCATGAAACCTACAAAAATCCTTCATTCACAATGCCTCCCATTATACCTTTCTTGGTGGCTCACTCTATTATAAAGGATATGATAGAATTTTTATTTGTTTATTTAACTCTAGAATAATCTATCTTAGTGCTTAAGGACATACATGAAAGGATTTGTGGGGCCCACACCAGTGGTATTGTCCTGGATAAGAGATTATTTTGAACGGGGTACTATTGATGCTTCCAATTGATCCACAGGGTCTTCCATTAATTTTGATAAACACTTCTCATTTTGGGATTACAATAATCCAAGGCATGAGTTGCACTTTATGACAAGTAGTATGTTTGTGGTGGAATAGTTGACAAAGTATAGAGCTGCCCACAAAATTTATTTGATGTGGTGGTTGGGAGCCACCAAGGTCTAAGTCTTTTCAGTCTTATAGTCTTCTTGGTCAAGATTTCTAACTCTAAGCTAATCTAAGTGGATATTTATAATTATATTAAGCTAAAGTAAGCAATGATAAAAAAAATAAGAAAAAGGTAGGGTAAGGCAGAGAAGAAAAGTGATTAAAATCATTTATCTCAAATGTAATGATAAAGTTCTAGTCAATTTGAGAATACATTTAATCAATCAATGATGGAACATAGCATAATATCAAGATTTACCAAAGACTAGGCAAGGTTTAAAGGAAATATAAAGATCATGAGTAAAATTCAAAATTACTTAAAGTGTTTTGCTATGTTAATCTAAATATCATAAGAACATTCAAATGCAGAGAAAATAAAAGCAAAGTAAACTTAGAACTCTTCAACTAGTCTAGCACAACACAAACCAAAAACTTCATGAACATAAGATGCAACTCATCTATCAAATAACTATTCAAATCTAAGACATCCACCTGTAATTGAGAGAAAGCAGAAATAATGTAACACAATACAAGACAATCTTTGTAGAATTCAAATTGTATTAATTGTTCTAGTATAAAATTTACTCAAAATCTCTCTCTTTACAAATTATAACACTTGCCTATTTATATAAGACATAGGCAGTGTACCAATCATATTTATTTCAAACTTTTACAAGAGGTAAGTAAATCTATCCTTTTAAAAATAACTCTATAGTATATATGGCCATTAGGCACCTGTTACATCAAAAGACTAATATATGTTAACAAACTAGCATATATAGTTTACAAAAGAATAATCTTGACTTTGCTCTTAGGCTGGTGGGTCGCCTTGATCAATTAGGCTAAATAAAGTCTTTCACCCAAGTTTATTGTTCTTTGATTAACTCAAAATCCACTATGGGATTCATTAGACTCTCTTCTTCCTATTCAACCAATGTATCATATTATTTGTCACTTTTGATGGTGACCTCTTGTAAGTACCTTAATTCTGCTATTTGCTCTCCTATGCCAAACATGACATTAAGGACACTTGAATAATATTTATTGTATTGGCTTTGGTTTTCATCCTTGATTCCTTAGATGAAGGCTTGGGGTCCGTACTAGAATTCCATGTCATGCATTAGGCCAGTGGCAGTAGGTTGAAAAGGGGTCACCAATAAGGTTCTTAGCATCTTCTCAATTATGTTCACCAAGTCCTATCTTCCTCTATGAAGTCATTGGCCTTATTTTACCATGAAATTAACTCCTTTATTTGATCCACCAAGATCCCTTGAATGGCATTCAATTGCCCTTCTTTAATGATATTGAAATCTAGGGGCTGCTTGGTGATGTATGCTTTGATCAACTCTGTCACTTGGTCTTTATTTTCTTGACATTGTTGTATCAATGTTTTTTCCTTCTTGGATTGAATTTCCAAGGTATTAAGCCTAAATTTTATGGATTTTAATCATTCAAAGGCATCTGGGAGGTGTTTATTTAACATCTTCAATAGGTCCTCTAGAATTGATAGTGAGACTTAGGCCTCCAAGTTTTTATTCTCTTTCTCCAAGTTCAAGATTCTTTGCTTCATTCCATGAATTCCCACCATATCCATTGTTTATTGGTCTTCCAACATACTTGAAATATCTTCTTGATGAATGGGGTGCTCCCCTACTACCTAGCCTTAGATTGGAGTGAGTCTTAGAAATGGTTCCACACTTTGGAGAGTGACTTATTTAGTTCCAATAGTTACTTTCATTATAGTGACTTTATCTAATCTAGAAGTATTAGGGATAAATTTTACCTTGGGATCTACTTCTTAAATATTTGAAGCTTATGGTGTTTTGAAATAGACCCCACTTGATTGCCCTGATTCTTTTATTTGTTTTTCTCCTTAGTAGCCTCAATCATTTTCCTCTCTTCTTGTTCCTTCATGAGCTCTAATATTTAGGGATAGAATTCATCATTGACTTAAACATTGGTAGCTATAGTCAAAGCCCATGAATGCATCTAAGAGGGTATCATTTAGAACTTCCCATAGATAAACTAGTTAGGGATGATAGGTCCATGTATGGGAAATTCATCACTAAATAAGTTCACCTCACTTTTTGGGTGAATCCACTTGGGTTTCTTGGGGGTTCTAGGAAGCAAATCCATATCTATCTCCCTATTTATTTTTGTCATAAGAACCAAATCTAAGGAAACTCCTTTTCCTTTGTCTATCTCTTCAATTGCTTGGGGACTCTCAATTAATACCACCTCAGTTGTGGATTCTCCTTCTTTATCCCATTCCTTGTCTAACCCATATGCATATGCAATTTATTTGAATACATATTCCACTATTTTTTAAGGTTTTAAGGCAATCATGTTAAGGTATTCCACATGGGAAGGGGTTCTTTGAGGTAGAGCTGAGGTAGAGGGTCCCTCTCCTAGCCTATGTTCCATATTTTATTCACTAGGTCCTTTAATTTTGTGCACTTTATATTGAGGTGGTTGTTGTTTATGAGTTGGAAATTGAGGCACTTGTGGTGGACTTGAAGGTTCACTTTAATAAAAAGGTAGGAAATGATATTGCAATGGATTCATTTTCCATCTTTCTCCTGATGGTTTTTCTTCCCTCTGCAATCTGTGTTCAATCATAAATCCATGCTTCTTGAACCTAGATAACACTTCCTCAAAGTTGGCCACCTTTGTGTATAAGTGGTCATATGGACCCAATTGATGTTCATAAGGTACCTTAGATAGTTTTTTGGATTGTATATGAGATAACACATTGCCCTTTGGATCCCATGTCTTGAGGTCATCTAGTTGGAAGTAGAATGCCTCTCTAATCTTTGCTAAGATCTCTAGTTGTTTCCATCCATGAATTATTATCTTCCCAATCAGATATGCTAAGATATGTAGGATGTCTTTCTTTTTTTATCTACATACATGGTCTATACAATGAAGGAGTTGATGAGTTGTCTCCTATTTATCTAGCTTGATTGGGACATGTGCTAATAGCCTATAGGGTTGAGTTTGGGAACCTTAAATTCTAATGACTATACAATTAGGATAGATCCATATGTCACCAATAGGTTCTACACACCACTTGATGAGGGGGGAACCCTAGGCATTAGACTTCTAATAATTATCCCAACTAGAGTGGGATATATGCAATCACAAATGAATTACATGTGGTCTCTATACTTGAATGTGTGTAATTTGGAGTAATGATGAGAAATGGTAATCTTACTATGAGGGGGTCAATTATTGATGGTAGGGAAGTAGGTTGAGGCCATGAAAGCATCCAACAAGTAAGACATCATTTTGAATAGCTGGATTATCTTCCTTTTAATTATATTGAAATGTCTCCCTAGAGGATACTTATCATTTCTCTAATAGGTGGAGTCAGCTTCTCTTTTATCATGAAATAGACATAGGAGACCCACCTGAGGTCAACATAAGATGTGATTTCTACTCTATAATCCATATTAAACAAATTCATGATGATTTTAATCCCTTTTCCAAATTGTACAATTGGGATTTTACCATCATGGTTTCTCATTACATGAGTTTCTCTATCTAGACATGGTCTTAAGATATTATCTATGTCATTTTTAGTGGTCCATTCCTTGATTATAGGGAGGTCTATATGTGAATTTGGAAGCTTATATTATCTTTCAAAAGCTACTAGAGATATATAAGCAACCTTCTTTGATGTACCTTATTATATTATAAAATCTCCATCTATTCTATGAGTAAGAAACATAAGAGCAAGGATATCTATATAATGTAATACCTCTAGTTTGGCAGTTGTGAGGTGAAGCCCAGCCATCTAAATTGATACCAAGTCTTCATGTCTCCTATAAACTATAGCAATTCATTGCTCGTTTAAGGCTAAGGGTTGTAAGAGGTCAATTACAAAGAAGATTTTAGACCAATTTTTCATATCATTATTCAATGCTTCCGCATCCAATTTTGTATCTTTGTAACATCTCCCTTCAATATCTATAGAAAAATAAACCTTGGCTTCATCTCTCCATTATTGTCTTATTGTAGCCATAATTCCTCAATTAGTTAATTTCCCTTAGACTATGTGATCTTGCTGAGTGTTTTAAGCTCTTTTCAATGTGTTTTTTTATCTTTTTAAAATGTGATTATGGCTCAATTAGGCAATAATTAGGACTTATGTTCATAGACTAGGGTTTTTTTATAAATTTAATGGTGGAGGTGTAAAATTCATAAATTCACTCATGTTACTCCCGTGAAAGTCCTTTCAGAAGCTAGTTGTTAGTCTTTGAAAGTTTCTTTCATTTCACACCATTGGATTGGATCTATGAGTGAGTGCAGGATATTAATCTAAATCTATGAAGTAATTTTTGATTGGTCACCTTCATCATGCTTTATCCTCATTGAAAATTCTTTAGCCATTTCACACCATTAGATCAAATCATGTGATGAAATGTAGACTGTCAAATTTGTAAAGATGTACATGATTTAACAAGATTAGATCTCAACAAAAACTTAAGTTAAAAGTCTTATAATAATCTTTCATGTTAAAAATGCACAAGGGGCCTTTTAAATGGTTGATAAATACATCCCTTTGCTAGGTTAAAGGTTTAGACTATGTTAAAGTTGACATTCTCGTGAACATCGAATGATGGTTGTGAGGCTGTCAAATTTAAGCTCATCTAATGTACTTAGAGGGCTTACGCTTAAGCCTTATGGTCATGTTGTATTGAAAAACACATTATTTTTTAAGTTTAAGTCATTCTCCTTGAGCCATATGTCCATGTATTTAGACTATGTGATCTCTTAAGTCCTTTTTAATTGGTTGCTTAAACATTGATTAGCTTGAAAGCCTTCATCCATTTCACTCTATCAAATTGGAACTATGAGAAAGTGTGGGACATTGATTGCAATCCATATACTCATCAAGTATTAGCCCCTAAAAAGAGAAAATATTAGGGTTAGGAATAAAATAAGGAACCTAGAAAGACTTCACACAGTTACCCTTAAAATTTTTCTAAAGAGTCACTTTATGCCAAAGTGGACTGAGACAACTTTTTCGAAGGGACACTTCAAGAAACTCTGAAGGGTCACTTTCTCAGGAAAGTGTCTTAACCAATTCTTCTGAAGGGTAGGTTTCAAAAAAGTTTAAGGGTTGAAATATTTTAGATAAAATGTTTGTAAGAAATAGTGCCTAAAATAATTTCTCTGAAGGGCACTTTCTACCAAAGTGGACCAAGACAACTTTTTCGAAGGGACACTTCAAGAAACTCTGAAGAGTAACTTCTAGAAAGTGCCTTAAAAACAAAATTTTAAAGGTTACTTTGGTTTTTAGGTGGGTTTACTTACTTGCAATTGATTCGTACCATTTGATTAGATTGATAAAGAAGACACCAAAGTAAGAGGGGTTAAGAAACCCAAACAAGTAATGGGTTGACTAAAGAAAACCTGACTAATTAATGAACCAATGAAAACTTGATTATATTTAGATACTTATAAACTTTTCATAAGTTAAGTCATTTTGGAAACCCGAACAAGTCTTCCTTCCAAATTTTGAATTCAAAAGTTAGGGTTTTCTTCATAAAAGACCTAGTCTTCTTTATTGGACCTATAATTAAATCTTCAAAGACAAACCATTAGAAAATTTAGTTTAAAAACATAATCATTATCATTAATCATGTATAAAATATATCCCTTTTAAGTGGATGATCTTAAAATTCTAAAAAAATAATCTCTTCTAGAAAGCTTTCAAGGTTTAGATGTTTTTAAACATTCATAAGGGTCCTCCATTTGCAAAATTAAGAAAGTGTGGGGTATGTTGATCCAACAAATGGTGACTCATAGGGGAAACATAGAAATATGTTAGAACCTAAGGCTCTAGTTTAGACCGATACATAAGTCTTTCATCCATTGGGTCCATAACATTATCTAAATCAAAGCTTGATTGGTATAAAACTCACATGTGTAAAATTCAAAATCAAAATGCTAAACATAGACACATAGTGTGTGCTTTTATTTTACTAAATTTTTGTCATGGAATTTTGGAAGACAACATCCAGGTCATACCTTTGGTCATAACACTTGACTTGGAGCATTTTGGATATTCATTGAGAATAGTTGCTCTTAGTTCAGGGAAGGCTTAGACATTGCTCTATTGTTAGGTAGGCATTCATAGCTTTAACATAGATACCTTTGGTCCCATTCAAGGCCTTATTCCACTACCAACTAGGAATCCATAGCCCCGATGGAGGTTACCAAAATCACGTTTGTTTCTAGTTCCATATATTTTTCAATAATTTTTCTTTTTTTTTTGTATTTTCTATGTATTTTTGCAAAGGTTAGGAACCAATATAGCCAGGTTTTAGGAATTTGTTCAAGTGTTTTATTCTTGGGGTAATCACTTTTAGTTGTAACCTCTATCCTAGATAAGGATGTGTTTTTAAATGCTAGCATGAAATGTGCCTCAATAGCATAAGTTTTCTTCTAACACATATGATTCTTATTTCAACCAAACCTTGATTTAAGATTATTCTTAAGACTTTTCATGATAATTAACTTCTATATCAATCTACACCATTATCTTTGAGTTGCATCATCGTGCTTTGTGACAACCTATGTTCGTCATTGCAAGATTCATATACCTACTTTAAAACACTAAAATTTTAAGTAATATCATGAAAACTTGAGAAATTATTGTCCATAAGAATTATTGGAAACAAAAGAGTGCAATGAATTAAAATAAAACACACAACAAAAATCACAAATAATAAGCAAATAAATATATACAAGAAAAACAAGAAAAGAATGTAGGAAAAGAAACTAATTAGTATACCTACTCTAATCTAACTATCTTATAGTTTTCACTCCATGAAAATTCTTGGTGGAGAAGTAGCAAACTAATGTTTGAGATACTGCCCATGGATGGGTAAGGTGAACTCTACTCCTTGGAGGTCTTTCATCTTAAAGGTTTTGTTTTCCAATGTCTCTACAATTTGATATGGCCCAATCCACAAAGGTGTGAATTTTCCATGCTTACCTTTTGGCTCTAAAGATTTTTCCTAGAGGATGACTATGTCTCCTTGCTTGAACACTTTGATTTTAGATCCTTTATCAAACCACATTTTCACTATTGTTTGATGCTTTTTAAATTTAGCAAATGCTTTATCTCTGGCATCTTCCATCTGAATAATGTCTAGTATCCTTGAGTTATCAAGGTCTTGGCTATCTTCCATATACTCCTACATGAAGGTAAATGTGGGAAACTTGAGGGTTATGGGGAAGATAGGTTCTTTTCCATACACTAGAAAAAATGGTGAAGATTTGAGGTCTTGCTTAATCCTAATCCTATCCACCCATAAGGTAAAATTGAGGAGCTTATGCCATGTTCTAGGTTCATCTTCTATTAACTTTTTGATATCTTTCATCAAATTATTATTTATAGATTTAGACACTCCATTCCCTTGGGGATAATGATTGGATGCAAACTTTAGATTTATGCCATTGTCGTATTCCCATTCAATCACTCACTATAAGTGAAGGCATATCCATTATCATAGACCAAGAGATTGGGATTCCAAATCTTGTGCAAATGTTTTCTTCCATGAAGTTAATTACCTATTCTATCCTACAATGTTTGGTGGTAATAGCTTCATTCCACCTTGTATAATATTTAGTATCAGGAAGGACAAATTTGTGGCCATCAAAATAATTGGGGTTGATCACCCCTATAAAGTCCAACCCCTATTGTGCAAAGGGTTTTTCAACTATCACAGGTTGCAAAGGCATGTCTACCTTTAGCTCTTTTGTGTTGAATATATAGCATGTATAACACTCCTTCACATGCTTGTGAGCATATTTGAATAGGGTAAGCTAATAATACCCATCTCTAAGGATCTTGTGAGTTGTAGTTCTTTTTACAGGGTGTCCACTTCTTAGCTTCTCATGAAATGTAGTCATGATCGAATTTGCTTCTTCTTTAGATACACATCTTAAATAAATTCCCTCAAAGTTCCTTCTATACAAGACTCTAATCTTGACCAGGTAATGAGCTATTTTAGATCTCAAGGATCTCTTTTGTTCTCTAGTGAGTCTAGGTGGAGGAACCCCATTGATAATCAGGTGGATGATAGAATCATACCACTCATTTGGTTAGAATATTTGTTGGTTAACTTACATGACATGGAGCTTGGGGTTAACATTATTAATCATTTTAACTAAGACTTGGCATCTTACCAACTTGGAAATCTTCATTTAAATATCATGTTCTTATATAACTAACATCTATTTACATCTCTTTTCTCCAAGCTCATTTTGGCTTAGCATAAGCTTTGTAGCTAGGTCTTGAAAGATAGCATGTACCTTGTTCCTAAGTATGTAATTCATAAATTTATTAAATGCTTTCACCAATGCATAAGTTTTCTTGTCGATCATAGAATAATTTACTTCTACATTCTTGATGTTTGTGCTCATGAAAGCTATGGTATGATCATTCCCATCAAAATTTTAGGTTACTTTTGCAGCCATGGTATGTTCAGAGGCAAATGAGTACAAATAGTAGTCCTTTGATAAATCAAGACTTATGAGGACTGGGGATTTAGTTATTTCCCTTTTAATGTCAAAAAAGGCTTTCTTATATTCATCATTCATAGATATCTTGGCATCCTTCTTCATCATATCATTCAAAGGCTTCACAATTTTAACAAAGACTAAAATGAACTTTCTTACAAAGTTAATTTTTTGAAAGAATGACTTAAGTTCTTTTCTGATATTAGGCAACTCAATTTTAGAGATGGCTTCTACTCTATCAGGATCTATGGAGATCCCTTGCTTGGTGATAACATGTCCTAGTAGTTTCCTCTCTATGACACAAAATATACTCTTCTTTGGGTTGAGGGAAATACCATATCTTTTGTACCTTTCAAACACTTCTTGCAAGTACATGAATTGATCCTCTTTATTCTTGGAGAAAAATGTAAAATCATCCATATAGATGATGATACATTTACCTACCAGAACTTAGAAAAGATGGTCCATGGACTTTTTAAATGTTTCTCCTACATTGATAAGCCCAAAGGGCATCCTCTTATAGGCATAGGTTCCCCACTTGGTCATGAAAGTTGTCTTCATCATATCCTCTTTGTTAACTAGCACTTGGTTATACCCTGAGAAACCATCCAAGAAGGACATCATAGCTGACCCTAAAACAACTTGTATAACTTGGTCTAAAGAAGGTAGAGGATATTTGTACTTTTCAAAAGCTTTGATCAAGTTCCTAAAGTCAATGCATAATATAATCTCCCCATTCTTCTTGTTGGGGAAATAAGAACCCCAACACTGGAAGCACACAATTGATTACCAACTTTAAGCAACTTAATATGCGGAAATAACCAGAATCAACAAGTAACTAGAATTCAGAATAACACAAAATATGAGAGACAATACACAACTTGTATTAGTAACTCTTACAGAAAAGAATACAATAAATAAGATGCCACTTCTTCTCCACCACCTCTTCAGAGGTTTCCCACACCCCAAGTGAATAGTAATTCTTTCCTCAAAGCTCTCTCTACTAGGTCCCAACACCCAACTCAAACACAGAGTTGGTGTTCACCTTACACCTGTGCTCCACGCACTCCACAAGTGCTCCACGCACTCCACAAGTACTCAAAGTACTTCAAGTAAATCTCCCATGAACCTGCAACAACCTACTGTTTAATAGACCATACTTATGGAAGGAGCTGCCTTGCCTTCCTCTTAGCTCTCCATGTACTCCACGTACATACCAATGAGTACACACTATACTCCAAGTAGATCCTACCTAATACTGCTCCCTATTGTGTTGCTGTCTTATCTGATCTCCAACCTACAGATCAATAAGTGGTTCTACACACCTGTGAACCTCGACCTTGCGCACACACACACCTACAGATCAATGATCTTACTCACCATGTAGATCTCCTATAAGCCATGCTCACCTGATGACCAAGATCATACATACATGAAGAATCTAGCTGACTCTCCAATCCAACACAACACACCTGGTACTGCTGTGGAACTAGGAGGAACACCCTTGCTCACCTCACACACAGAAGGAGCAAACTTTGCTCAACTCAAACTAGAACACACGTTTACAATACAACCATGAGTCTATTATATAGAACTCATCCAAACAATAATTAGACTCCTAGTACAATAATTAGATCTGCAGCTCTTAGTCTATAATTAGCACTAAGCATGCAAACACTTGGTTTGACAACCAACTGCCCATAATAAGCTCGCAGTTGAACTACACAGGTGACCGACGCCGGTCCCTGTCTGCCTGGGGGTCGCCGACGCCGGCCGATCTCTGACCGACGTTAGTTTCTCTCCTGCCCTATCCTACTGACGCCGGTTGGCCTGACCGATGCCGGTGTCTCTGGCACTCCAGCAACGCTTCTGCACCCTCCTCCGTGTCTGCACCCTCCTCCGTGTCTGCATCAGTGAAGCTTTTAGCTCCACAACCTAACAATCTCCCACTTGGAGATAAACAGTTACACTGTACCTGTACTCCGTCTAATCTATTTCCTAGTTTGTATCCCTCTTCAATCTCAATCTTGAAGACATCCCACCACACATCCCGTGGTGTACCACCTGTCATTCGAGTACCCTGCCAAATCCAAACCTACAAACCCATGTGGTGAAGTCCTGACCCTGCATGTATACCTGCTACTGGTCCCTCTCAAATCCCTGAGAGCCCACTTCCCCGAATTGGCTCCTAACTCTCTGACAGCTCCCACTACATGGGAATACTCAGGTCTATACCAGACCTCATGTGATTTCGAACACTATACCTATCCAGCCCTTAGTGTGCTTCGGCTCTCCATCCTGAGCCTCGCCAACACCTGATTCACATCAGCTCCCACTAGAGACAAAATCTACCTGTGATCTCCATGCCTCCCATGTCAAAGAATTTTGCTACTCCAAACTCCTCCTGACATGCCACTGAACTAATCTTACCCTTAGCTCAGCAAAACCCTATATGTACACCCCTGCTAGCTAGCATACTATCCACATACAGCAACAGAATGATGTCATGACTCATCATCCACCTGGTAAGACAAACCACAGTAGTTACCCTGACATTGACTAAAGCCGTGCTTCGTCCTCCACCTGTCAAAACCTGTACCACTGTCCTGCAGCTCCTCAAGACCATATGCCCTAGTCTTCCATCTCACGTATCCATTCTCTCTATTCTTCTACTAAGGAATCCATTCGTCTCTGTGCTTACATTCAGCTGGAAAACCTACCAAATCTCCCGCTTGGTTCTGCATCATAATCCTGCCATGCTCCCACCTGTTTCCTGGATCCTTCCTGCTCTATAATCAGCAACAAGTATAAAGAAGAGGAATACGAATTTGAGGGCCTACTTACTTCTTCAGTCCTCCGTATGGGTGTTTGAGACTCATTGACAGCATGCTGTCCACCTAAAATCTGTTACAGTGACCGACCTCAGCCACCCCACAGTCTGCATTCGACTGACGTCAGTTCCCATGCGTCTGTCCCTGACTACCAACCTGCCGTCATCGGTGTTCGCATAATATAATCTCCCCATTCTTCTTTCTTACTAGGACCAAGTTTGCAACCCAAGTGGAGTGTCTGATAGGAAAGACAATCCTTGCATCTAATACTTTATTGACCTCTTTATAGATCATAGGCTCTAAGATAGGATTAACTAGCCTTTGATTTTTCCTAAATGGCTTGAAATTTTCATTGAGAGGTATAAAATGAGTTATGGACCTTGGGTCAAATATCTTCATGTCTTCATAAGACCAAGCAATGATATATTTGTACTCTGTGAGCAACTCTCTTACTTTCTTATTCTCCATTTTAATGTATGTTTTACCTATGTTAACAGGTTGAGGTTGGTCTTATGGACCAAGATATACTTTTTGGTAGTCTATTCCACTCACTTTAGGTACCTTTATAATCTTATCATGATCAAATAGCATCTCTAAAGAGATCACCCCTTTAGGTATCTATTTATCACTAAGATTGATGATATTACCATTAGGCTCCTTTTCAGGAGAGCTTTCATCCACTTCATCAATGATATGGGCTTTAAAGGCCCTAAAGTTGGTTAAGAAATTGATGATCTATTGATCATATTGAAAAATTAGAAGTGATTGATGTTATTAGGGACTGATGAGTAAGGTACCAACTTAATGCTTATGTCAAGGGAATCTCAATTTGGTATGAGGTTCGCTATAGTAGAAGCAAGCTCATCAGCATCCTTGTTTTCTTCCTTTGGAATAGATAAGATATTAAAGTTATCAAAATATTCAATCAAATCCCATACCTTGAACTCATATCTCTTCAAGTAAAATAACTTGCATTGGTATTTACTCCTCATTTGGTTGACCAAAAGTTTAGAGTCTCCATAGACCAAAAGATATTTGACTTTGTGCTTGATGGCAAGTTGTAGTCCAAGAATAAGATCTTTATACTTAGCTAAGTTATTAGTGTAAGTAAATTACAACCTATAAGATGCATGGTAGTGTTTTTTTGCAAGGTCCACTAACACAATGCCAACTCCTGATCATGATTTACATCTGGCTCCATCAACATGTAACTTCCATAGTCTAGGCATTGGAGGAGGCATTTTAGAATCCAAATTTTCTAAAATTTCTAAGGTGAAGATTCCAAGATCAAAATCAAGGAAGTTTACCCTTTCATTAACTGCATTGTACTTAATTATCATATGCTTCATCCTCAGCTCTCTCTCAAATCTTATCTGATTAAGAACACCATTCCATGGTAGCCACAAACGAGAACAGTCAGTGGACATGTACCCATTCAAAGCTTTGGTATGTTCCCTAGTTAGAAATAACCTATAAGCACTAGGGATGTCTAATAATTGAATGTCAATAAACTATTGAAATTTAGGTTCACTTACTAATTGAATATGCACATTAAATAACTCTCTAATGACTTTGATTTTTGATTTATCTAGTTATGTGACTACTTGGTCTAACTTGATTGGGTTTAACCCAAGTTGTTCATAAATTTTAATAGGCATGATATTAGTAGAAACTCTTGAATCTAGTAGACAATTATGGACACTCTTACCAAACACTCTAACTATGAGTAGAAAGGGTGGAGACTCTGCTTTTGCCACTTGTATGGTTACTTTGGTAGTATCATTCTTGGGTGGATTTCTAGGTTTCTTGGACAAGGATTCTAAGAGAAGCTTTCTTTGCTCAGCTATTTATGTTAGCTCATGTAGAGTGATGTTTGATTTGATCTTCTTCTTGTCTTCTACTATTTAATAACTAGTCTTACTCAAAATTTTAGCCATAGGCTTAGAAGAACTACCTTTGGGTGGCTCAGGATCATTTATTCAAGGGTTAAAAGTATTGGGAGGAGTACCTTTGGGTGGCATAGTTATTGGGAGGAGTAAAAGTATTCAAGGGTTATCTTTGTTCCCTATTCCTTAGAGGGTAAGTCTTTAGGAACTACTTAAATGCTTGGATTTATTCAAGAATATTATTAGGCTCATTATCTTCCTGAAATGGAAATTGAAAGGTCTTTATCATGTGTACTTGATCTTGTGCTCTAGATCTAGAAGTACTAGCATTATTATCCTTATCTGAGATAACCTCAAAGGTGTCAAACTCTTCTTGGAAGGCTTCAAAAGCTTTATATAATTCAATACCATCTATCTCATAATGCTTATAAGTGGCATGCACTCTACAATAATCAAGTAGGGTAATATCTATGAGATTGATGTCCATAGTCTTCTTTCCAAAAGAAGAAGGCTCATTAGCTTTGTTGTTATTAAAGAAGTTTTCATTCTGAAATCTACTTCTAGGCCTATTAAAATTTTGGAAGGTGAAGTTCCTTCTAGAGTTGTCATTAGCATTACCAACTTGCTTTCGCAATTGTAAGAAGTCTTTGTTGAGCTTTTGGACCATCTTGAGTATGGACTCATTTTCATTATTTAGAGCTTCGAAAGCTTGAGTGTGACTATTGTTAGCCATATTGATGGGTATTAGAGCCTTTTGACCATTGGATTTGGATCCATTAGTAGTTTTCTGACCTAAGAAACCTAAGTTCTAATTGGGAGCAACATGATTGGTAGGCAAGATAATTAGAGCTGGTATTTGATTTAGAGTTGGATCATTTTAGTTATTAGCTAGGAAAAGATTCAAGGATGGAATTTGTGGGTTGATATTTGGAATAGAATATGCCATTTTCCCTTGAGGATACATTTGGTCACTAATGACCACTAATTCTAAATAATCTTGAGCTAATGTGGTAATAGCCAGAAGGGTCCTCTTCAGAAACATAGAAGTCATGGGATCCATATCATCTTTGTATATTTCTAAGACTAAAGGTTCAATAGGCTTGTAAGGATCTATGGTTTTACTAAATTTTTTTTGAAATTTGACATTAAAATACCTAATAGGCTCACTTGCATCTCTCTTTATGGTAGTAAACTGATGATATATGACATAGGGGCTAATGATCTTCCCAAATTAATCAATAAAGATGGTGTCAAAGTTATTCCAAGAAGTGATGCAATCATCAAGAAGATTTAAGAACCACTCATAGGCATCATATTTGAAGGTAAAATGGAATAACCTACAAGCTACATCCTCATGAATGATATTTAAGAGCCTTAAATTAATTTTAACAGACTTGACATGTTCCTCGGTAGTGGCCATACCAATTGAAGTAAAGATAGGCAAATATTTCTTAGGATTTTGTGGTAAATCATGTACTATACCTAAAACATTAATAGGATAACTCCCAAGCCAAGCCATATCTATTTTAATATCAAATGTATGGACACCTTGTATGGGTGAATATGGAAAAGATTTTGAATGTCTAAACCTTCTTTTGTCTCTTTTAACCCATTGGTGTGTCTTGATCTCAAGTAGAGATTCTTTGGTTTTTGAATGAGATTTAGTAATAATTTTGGTTAATTCCAATTTGATAACTAAGAATCTTGCTTTTAAATATGGTGTAACACATTAATTCCCATAAAGAACAATAAATGGCATGTACACTAAGCTTATTTTGTAAAGAATTACTTATGAAACAATGAAGCACACTGATATTTAACTAAAATAGTTCATATATATGTTTGATCATGTAAAGATGATCATCCTTTGCATCATTTTAAATAATTAAACTCAAATTTCACAAGATAAAATCAATATTTAATCAAAATAAAACCGTTCTAACCTCAAAAATCAAGAATTCTCAAATTTAAAGCTATTTTTTACCAGAATTGAACCAACCTTTATGAATAACCAAGATTTTTTCCTTCCTAAGAGAAAATTTGAGAAAGAAAACATTCACAGAGAAAAGATCTATAAAAATGATGTAAATATTTTCTAAGCTTAACCAAGAAAATAACAATACTTACAAAAAACACCCTCCTTTTGCTAGTGTGGAACTACCTCTTGTTGATGCTTCTAATTGCTCCACAAGGTGTTCCCTTAGTGTTGATGAACACTTCTCATTTTAGGATTACAAGAATCCAAGGCATGAGTTGCACTTTGTGACAAGTAGTATGTCTATGGTGGAATAGTCGATAAAGTATGAGAGTTTCCCACAAATTTTTTTTGATGTGGTGGTTGGGATCCACCAGGGTCTAAGTCTTTGAAGTCTTATAGTCTTCCTAGTCAATATTTATAACTCTAAGCTAATCTAAGTGGATATTTACACTGATCTTAAGCTAAAGTGAGCATTGATAAAAATGAAGCAAAAGGCAGGGTAAGGCAAAAAAGAAAAGTGATTGCAAGCATTTATCTCAAATGTAATGACAAAGTTCTAGTCAATTTGAGAATACATTTAATTGATTAGTGATGGAACATAGCGTAAGCTCAAGCTTCACCAAAGACTAGGAAAGGTTCAAATGAAATATAAATATCATAAGTAAAATTCAAGATTACTTAAAAAAAATTCTATGTTAATCTGAATATCATTAGTACATTCAAATGCAGAGCAAATAAAACCAAAGTAAACTTGAAACTCTTTAACTCGTCTAGTACAACACAAACTAGAAACCTCATGAACATAAGATGCAATTCATCTATCAAATAACTATTCAAATCTAAGACATCCACATGTAATTGAGAGAAAGCATAAATAATGCAACATAATACAAGACAATCTTTACATAATTCAAATTGTATTAATTGCTCTAGTATAAAATTTTATCAAAATATCTCTCTTTACAAATGATAACGCTTGCCTATTTATAGAAGACATAGGTGGTTTATTGGTCATATTTCTTTCAAAATTTTAAAATAGGTAAGGATAGCTAAGCTTTTACAAAAAAATCTATAGTACATATGGTCATTAGGTGCCTATTAGATCAAAATACTAATATATGCTAACAAACTAACATATATAGTTTACAAAAAAATAATCTTGACTTTGATCTTGGTCTAGTGGGCCCCCTTGATCACTTAGGCTAAAGGAATTCTTTTACCCTAGTGTATTTTTCTTTGACTAACTTTAAATCCACTGTGAGCTTCATTAGACTCTCTTCTTCTTGTTTAACTAATGTATCATATTCTTTGTCACTTATTATGGTGACCTCTTGTAAGCACCTTGCTTTTGTTATCTACTCTCCTATGGCAAAGATGACATTAATTACCTTTAAATTGTATCAATTATATTAGCCTTGGTTTTCATCCTTGATGCCTTGGATGAAGGTTTGGACTCCCTTCTAGAATTCTATGTCATGCATTAGATTGGTGGTAGTAGGTTGAGAAGGGGTCAACAATAAGGTTCTTAGTAACTTCTCAATTCTATTCACCAAGTCCTTATCTTCATCTATGAATTTATTGGCCTTTTGTACCATTAACTTAACTCCTGTATTTGATCCACCAGGATCTATTGAATGGCATTCAATTTCCTTTCTTTAATGATCTTGAAATCTAGGGGTTACTTGGTGACATATACTTTGATCAACTCTGTCACTTGGTATTTGTTTTCTCACCATTGTTGTATCAATATTTGTGCCTTCTTGGCTTGAATTTACAAGGTATTAAGCCTGACATTGATGGATTTTAATCATTCAAAGTCATCGAGGAGGTACTTATTTAACATCTTTAGTAGGTCCTCTAGAATTGATAGTGAGACTTGGGCCTCCAAGTATTTCTTCTCTTTCTCCAAGTTCAAGATTATTTTCTTCATTCCCTAAATTCCCACCATAGCCATTATTGACTAGCCTTCTACCATACTTAAAATATCTTCTTGATGATTGGGGTGTTCCCATATTGCCTAGGTTTGGACTGAAGTGAGTCTTGAAAATAGTTCCACTCTTTAGAGAGTGACTTTTTTATTTCCAATAGGTACTTTCTTTGTAGTGACTTTCTCCAATATAGCAGTATCAAGGTTAAATTTTACCTTGGGATCTACTTTTGAAAGCTTTAAATATTTTGGTGTTTTGAGACTAGCCTCATTTGATTTCCTTGATTCTTTTGTTTTCTTGTTGTTCTCCTTAGTAGCCTCAATCATTATCCTCTCTTCTTTTTCCTTCATGAGCTCCAAGATCCAGGGCTAGACTTCATCATTGACTTCAACATTAGCAATGCTAGTCAAATACCATGAATGCATTTGAGAGGGTATCTTTTATAACTTCCCATAAATGAACCAGTCAAGGATGATAGGTCCATGTATGGTAAATTCATCACTAAACAAGTTCAACTCACTTATTGGGTAAATCCACTTGGGTTTCTTGGAGGCTCTAGGCACTAAAGCCATATATGTCTCCCTCTTTATTTTGGTCATAAGGATCAAATCTAAGGAAATTACTTTGCCTTTGTCTATTTCGTAAAATACTTGGGAACTCACAATTAATGCCACCCTAGTTGTGGCTTCTCCTTATTCATCTCCTTCCTTGTCTCACCCATATGCATCTACAAGTTAATTGAAGACTTCTTCCACTATTTTTTAAGGTTCCAAGGCAATCATTCTAAGGTATTCAATAGGGGAAGGGGTCTTTAAGGTAGAGCTGAGGTAGAGGATCCCTCTCCTAGCCTATGTTCCATCTTTTATTCACTAGGTCCTTCAATTTTTGGCACTTAATGTTGAGGTGGTTGTTGTTGTTGAGGTGGACCTTGAGGCACTTGTGGTAGACCTAAGGGTGTACTTGAATTAGAAGGTAGGAAATGATATTGCAAGGGATTCATTTACCATCTTTCTCCTGATGGTTTTTCTTCCCTTTACAATTTGTGTTTAATCTTAAATCCATGTCACTTGAACCTAGCCATCACTTCCTCAAAGTTGGTTTCCTTTGTGTATAAGTGGTTATATGGACCCAATTAATGTTCATAAGGTACCTTAGATAGTTTTTTAGATTGTAGATGGGAGAGCACATTGCCCTTTGGATCCCATGTCTTGAGGTCATCTAGTTAGAAGTAGAATACCTCTTTATTCCTTATTAAGATCTCTAGTTGTTTCCATTCATGAATTATTATCTTCCCAATCAGATATGGGAAGAGATGTAGGATGCCTTTCTTCTTCTCTATACTTACATGGTCTATACCATGAAGGATTTGATGAGTTATCTCCTATTTGTCTAGCTTGAATGGGACATGTAATGATAGCATATAGGGTTAAGTTTGGCAACCTTTAACTCTGATGATTGTACAATTATGATAGAGCCATATGTAACCAATAGATTATACACACCTCTTGATGAGGGGGGAACCCTGGGAATTAAACTTTCAATAATTATCACAACTAAAGTGGGATATAACAATCACAAATGAATTGCATGTGGTTTCTATACTTGAATATATGAAATTTGGAGTAATGGTGAGAAATGGTAATCTTTCTATGAGGGGACAAATTCTTGATGGCAAGGAAGTAGGTTGAGGCTATGAAGGAATCTAATAAGTAACACATCATTATGAATAGCTAGCTTGTCTTCATTTTAATTCCATTGAACTATCTCCCTAGATGGATACATATAATTTCTCCATTATGTGGAGTTAAATTCTCTTATATCATGAAATATACATAGGATACCCACCTGGGGTCAACATAGGATGTGATCACTATTGCAGAAGCCCTATTCAACAAAGTCATGATGATTCTAATCCCTTTCCTGAATTATACAATTGAGATTTTACCATAATTATTTCTCATTACATGGGTTCCTTTATCTCACCATGGTCTTAAGATATTATCTAATTCATTCTTATTGGTCCATTCTTTAATTTTATGGATGTCTATATGAGACTTGGGAAGCTTATAGTAGCCTTTAAAAGCTACTATAGCTATATAACCAACCTTCTTTGATGTACCTTCCTGTATTATAAAATATTCATCTATTTTACAAGTAGGAAACATAAGAGCAAGGATATCTATGTAATGTAATACATCTAGCTTGGTAGCTACAAGGTGAAGTCTAGACATTTGAATTTCTACCAAATCTTCATGTCTCCTCTAAATTATATCAATTTATATTCGTTTGGGGCTAAGGGTTGTAAGAGGTCGATTGCAAAGAAGAATTTAGACTAATTTTTCATACCATTATTAAAAGCTTCCACATCCAATTTTATATCCTTGTAACATCTCACTTCAATATCTATAAACAAATAAACCTCAGCTTCATCTATCTATTATTCTCTTGCTATAGCCATAATTCCTCAACTAGTTAATTTCCCTTAGACTGGATGATCTTGCTAAGTGTTTTTAGCTCTTCTCAAGGTGATTTTTAGATTTTTTGAATGTGATTATGGATAAATTAGGTAAGAATTAGGGCTTTATGTTGTAAAACTAGGGTTTTTCCTAGTTTTAATGGTGGAGGTGGTGAATTCATAAATTTTCTTGTGTTACTCCTACAAAATTCCTTTCAAAAGCCAGCCATTAGTCTTTAAAATTTTATTTCATTTTTCACCATTAGATTGGATCTACAAGTGAGTGTGGGTTGTTGATCTTAGTTTGTGAAGTCTTTTTTTATTGGTCACCTTCATCATTATTTATTCTCAATGAAAAGTCTTTGGCCATTTCACATCATTGGATCAAATCCTATGATGAAGCATGGACCATCAGATCTACAAAGATGTACATGAGTTAACTAGCTTCAATCTTAACAAAAATTTAAGTTATAAGTCTTCTACTAAGCCTTCATATTAAAAAAGTAAAAGGGGTGTTTAAAAGGGTCAATAAATACAGCCCTTTGCTAGGATAAAATTTTAAACTATGTTAAATTTGAGGGCCTCATGAACCTCAAAGATGTTCTCACAGACATTGAATGACAGGTATGAGGCTATCAAATTTAAGCTCACCTAATTTACTTAGAGGGTTTAAGCTTAAACCTTATGGTCATGTTGTGTTTAAAAACACATTTTTTTTCAAGCTAAAAGCATGCTCCTTGAGCCATATGTCCATGTCTTTGGGCTACATGATCCCTTAAGTCCTTTTTGATTGGTTGCTTAAACTTCAATTAGGTTGAAAGCCTTTAGCCATTTCACACCATCAGATTGGATCTATGAATAAGCACAAGCCATTTATTGTGATCCCTATACTCATCAAGGATTGGTCCCTATAAAGATAAAATATTAGGGTTAGGCATAAAACAAGGAACCTATAAAGTCTTCATGTCATTGCCCTTAAACATTTTTTGAAGGGTCACTTTTTGCCAAAGTGGATCGAGATAAATTTTTTGAAGGGATACTTCAAGAAACTTCAAAGGGTCACTTTCTTGAGAAAGTGTCTTAACCAATTCTTCTGAAGGGTAGGTTTTTAAAAATCTAAAGGGTTAAATTGTTTCAAATAAAATGTCTACAAGAAATAGTGCCTGAAATAATTTCTTCAAAGGTCACTTTTTACAAAAGTGGACCAAAACAAATTTTCCAAAGGGACGCTTCAAGAAACTCTGAAGGGTCACTTCAAGAAAGTACCTTAAAAATAAGATTTCAAAGGGTACTTTGGTGTTTAAGTGGGCATGATTTCTTGTATTTGATTCGCATTGTCTGATTAGATTGATAAAGAAGACATCAAAGTAGGAGGGGTTAATAAACCTGAATAAGTAATGGGTTAACCAAGGAAAACTTGACTAAGTAATGAACTAATGAAAACTCGATTAAATATATATACTTACAAACTTTTCACAAGTTGAGCCATTTTGGAAAATTGAACAAGTCTTCCCTCCAAATTTTGAATTCAAAAGTTAGGGTTTTCTTCATAAAAGACCTATCAATACAAAAGAATTTAGACCTAATGTTAGTCCTTGATTGTCATTGATGTCAAAAGAGACATTATGGGCATGTAATTGATGTAAAAAGGGAAACTGTGGATGTTATTTATGCTCAGGGAAAAGTATGATGATTTGAGGATGTGCAAGGCATCCTATCTGAGGTCAAAGATGATTGGAGTGCTGATAACTCTTACTAATCAGGCTACCAAGAAGGCATATGAGATCAATTCCAAGGAAAAGAATTCTATTCTTGATGGATTTTCCAAATTATATTTTATTAAAGTGACACATTATCAAAATGGATAAGATATCTCAAACAAGCTGAAGAACATCTATGAAGGGATGATAGGGTAAAGCAGGTTAAGCTACAAACATACATAGGTATATTTGAAATTCTTAAAATGACTGAAGATGAGAATATTAAAGACTACCTCCTAAGGGTAGATGAAATATTGAATTCAATAAAAGTCATGGGAGAAGATATGAAAGAATCAATCATTGTCAAAAAGTTCCTAAGATATTTTTCCTCAAGATATGATTCTAAAATCTTTGCAATAGAGGAAGCAAAAGATCTAGATAAGCTCATTGTAGATGAGTTACATGGAACATTAAATACCTATGAGATGAGAATGGGAGAAGAAAATAATACTAAAAGAGAAGCTATATTCAAAGCATCCAAGCATGCAAAAGTAGAAGCATCTGGATTTAAGGACATTGATGAAGAAGAATCCAACTTTGTTAGAAGATTGAAAAGAGGATCTAGAAAGTAGAAATGTAAGTTACCATTTAAATGCTTTAGATATGGTAAGGTAGGACATTTTGATGCTAAATTCCCTTATAAGAAAAATCATAACTCTAAGCAAGAAGAGGATGGCAAAAATATGAATTCCCACTATTATAAAAGGAGGAACTTCTTTAAAAACAAGAAAATCTTGTATATAAGAGAAGATAGTGACTCATTAAATGATAGTGATAGCTTAGATGCTAACCATAACTATGACTTTATGGTAGAGAGAAAAGAATCCCTATTCATGGAATTAGAATAAACTTCTATATATCTAGATCAAGAAGAAGTTGAAGAACCTGATGAAGAAGAGGAAGGACAAGTGGATCTTGAGTGTGAACTCATATGTGCTCTAGATGAGATTGAAAACTTGAGAAAAGAGAACTTAAAATAAAAGGAAATTGAGAAAATGTCTAAAAGTCTTGATAAATTTGATCATATGGTAATTAGCCTGAAGACACAAGTTGAAAAGGCTAAAATAAAAGATGTAGTGAAAATGGAACTACAATCTAAGTTTGATGAATGTGTGAAGCTTGAGGTAGAAATAGTATCTTTGAGAAAAGAGATTGAAAAATCCAAAGGTCAACTAGATAAAAATTTGAAGTTGACAAGAGAATCAAACATTCTTAATGAACTAATCAACTATCAAAATCCCTCAAGTGAGAAATCAGGGCTTGGTTATTGTTAGTGTAGGCTTTTTCCCACCTAGTGGTTTTACTACATGTCTTTTTAGCTTACTTAGGTTAGTTAATTAAGTCATTAGGGGTCATTTTCCTTTAAGTGGGTTTTAATTATGAGTCAGGGTTTTACTTTTTTGGTGACCTAATCTCACCCTATATGTACTTTATATTTTCCAAATGTGGCTAATGAAAACATTTCCTTTATAAAATTTTCTTGTTTTTGAAGCTCTCATTCTACCTATACATGAACTTGACATCATTGCATGATCACTATTCAAAGATCTTGGTGGAATCTATCATGGTATCAGAGTGTAGGTCATTAATTTGAGTCCCTCAACCCTTGTCCTACATAATTTAGTGGTTAATGTGGTATGTGGTGAGCCTGAAGCTCACGTGGTACATGGTAGACCAGCTCTATTATGAGGGGGGGTATTGGTGTAGTGAGTATATGACATGATGAGATCACACTCCATCACTAGTATGTGCTTTTAGTGTGACAAAAAAATTTGTCTTGATATCAGAGCTTTCTTAATAGTCTCATGTATTTATCTCCTTTGGTAAGATCTTCCTGTATTCACTTAGCTATTTTTTCATATTGTACAACTACCATTTTTGACCTTGAAAGCATTTTATTAATCTAACTCAAAACTTGTGTCAAAATTTCTTTGATAAAAAATCTATTTACACATTTTCTAGGTATTTTGAGATCTAAAATGGGTTATTTTTATATTATTGATAAAATGCATGGTTTTTTCAAAAAAATTGATTTATTCTATGTGGTCACTATTTGTATGGCTAAAGTAATCTAACTTGAAAACCCCAATTTACTCTATGTAGACAAAATTAGGTTTCTAAAGTGCTTCTACTTGCTTGCCAACTAAATTGGGTTTTTAGAGTGCTTCTACATAATCAAGTTTTTGGAGTGCTTTTACTTGCTCACTGACCAAATCGAGTTTTCAGAGTGTTTCTACTTAATCAAGTTTTCAAAGTACTACTTAAAATCAATCAAGGTTCTCCAAGGTAATTAATTATAAAGTAATTGGGCTTCAGTAGTTAGACTTCACAACCTCAAAATACACTACTTGGAATTAATCAAGTTTCTCCAAGGTAATTACTTATAAGTAATCAGGTTTTCCAAGGTCGACCACTTATAAATTTTTATAAGTTAAATTAGTTCAAAAGATTGAAGTCAAGCAGTTTGAAATACACTAATAAGAAGTAATCAATTTTTTCCAAAATAGATTAAATTTTTTGCCATTTTTGGTTGAAAAAACACAAGGCTGGAAAAACATTTTCCAATTTTGGAAAGGGTCCAGGAATATGTGGGAGTAAAAACTTGTAAGTGCCATAACTTTAAATCCATAGCTCTATTTTGGGTGCTGATTTTTTGAAAGTGCATAATTTTTAATCTCTAAACATTGGTGGTATTGTTTTTAACTTTTGTAACATCCATTTTTAATGGTATAATGGCTTAAATTTTACTTCATCTTTATTATACTCTTTCTTGGATGCATTATTAGTTGAATCTGATGTCCCTCTAGTTCTTTTTACTTACACACTTACTACTTAAGATACATTTTTGATTGACTCCAACGTTTATATAAGAGTGCTTGTATTTGAAACATTCAGGGGAGGTCACTACTAATAATTATAAGGGACTACTATGTTGTGTTGTGCATTCTTTCTTTTGATAGATTCTTCTTTACTTACTACAACAATCTTTATTTCTACACTATGGATTCAATCTCCATTAGTCTACTTACACCATTTAATTATCATGAATGGAAACCTAGAATGGAAATCATCTTGAAATCTAAGAGTTATCATCAAATTATAATGGGCACTGAGATTGAACCTACTAATGCTATATCAAAAATCAAATGGTTTAACTATTGTGACAAAGTCCATGTACTACTATGTCTCTCAATATCCCTAGATCTAAATTTTCACATTAAATCTACCAAAACACCTAATGAAGTCTGGACCACACTATCCAAGCTCTTTGGAGTGTAGGATGTGATGAAAGGACATGAGCTAGAAAATGACCTCGTCAAATTGAGCCCAGATGACTTTGACACTCTTTAGGATTTTTTTACCAAGTTTAGACTTTGAGATTATAGTTAAAAGCATGTGGAATTGAGAATAAAGATGAATTACTTATTCTGTTAATACTCTTTAAATTGGGTCTTGAATATTTTATATTTGTGTCCACTTTTCATGCCACTAAGAGTGTGCTTGACACTGCATGGAACATGCCTTCTTTAGATAACTTTGTTTCCAACCTGATTTGAGAGCAAGATAAGTTGATATAGATGGGCACATTGAATTCATATAAATCTCATGCATTACTTTTTGAGAAAGATAAGGCTTCTAACAACAAAGAGAGAAAGTAGAGAATGAAAAAGAATGAGAAGGGTGAATATCTTTCCACCTCCAAATCAAATAATGTGACCTCTTCTTCTAGTCATAAGCCTAAGAAAGATTGGATCAAATGTGGGCATTGCTTAGGTAAGCATGATGAGAGTAAATTTTTGAAGAAACAAATTGAGCACCTTACTAGCCTTATTATGTAGAACAACATAGGTGTTCTAGATTCTATGAAACCATCTTCATCAACCCATGAATCTATTAAGGCAAAAAAATCTAGAAAAGAAAAATAAAAAGAAAATAATAAGGGGAATAATAAGTGCAAATCCTTAGTTGTAGTTATTCCTCCAACTCCTCCTACATGGGTCATTGACTATGGCACTTCACATCACATAGCCTCTTCATTGATTGAGTTTAGTTCCTTGGAACCATGTAACATGTCCTTTATACAACTGGGTGACAATACTTCTAAAAAGGTTCTTGGGAGAGGGTCTATTAAAGTGAGTGGTGGAACATTAAATAATGTTTTATGTGTGCCCTCAATCTCAACTAATCCCTTGTCAATCTACCATATCACTCACCTTGGTTTGGGCATGTGAGTTGAATTCACTCCAGATTTAGTATACATTAAATAGTTACATAGTGATACTATTTTGGCTATGGGAATAGTTGATCAACAGACTTAAATATATATCTTCTCACACTTTGCTCCTAACTCTCCTTCAAATTCTTTAGAATACTTTTTAGACTCACTTATACCTATTGACACTTCTGAGCCTAAGCTTCTTTCTAATATTGACAACTCTTCTTCTATAGATGACTACAACAGTGAAGTGGACACATATCCACCATCTCCTTGTCACCTTATAGATATTCAAGAGTTAATTCTTGACCCACCTACCTCTGGTTCAATTCTGACATTACAAGGTAATGGTCTACGGATCCAAGGCACATCAAACATTGGGTAGTCTATTCCATAATTATAGAGGATTTCATAGACCTTCTTCACCTCTACTTCTATTGCACCATCTTGGCATATAGTAGTTAGGCCACCTACCTCATAGTATGAGGATCATTCCTTTCATAGGAATTACACCTTGGTTGAAGATCCATTAGGAAATTAGTTGATAAACTTATTGTTCCAAGGTAATCCACTCTTCACTACATCTACTTCTGATTCACAGTCACTTTCAAGCATTCCTCTAAGGGACACTAGATGGTTAAAGTCAATTGTAGACATTAGTGGGGCTTTTTATCCCTCTTCTCTTCTTTGCTCTCTTTTGGGGAGGAGTTTTATTCCTATGGGTTTTCTCCTTTACCTCAATTTATGGGATTTACATCGTACTTGGGTACCTCATTAGGCCTCATTGTTGGGACCCAATTCTTCTACCCAAAAAAGTTATGCTTCAAGAGGGGTGTCAGTGTAGGCTTTTTCCCACCTAGTGGTTTTACCTACACATCTTTTTAGCTTGCTTAGGTTAGTTAATTAAGTCATTAGGGGTCATTTACCTTTAAGTGGGTTCTAATTGTGAGTTAGAGTTTTACCTTTTTGGTGACATAATCTCACCCTGTATGTATTTTATTTTTTCCTAATGTGGCTAATGCAAACATTTCTTTTGTGGAATTTTCTTTTTTTAGATCTTTCATTCTACCTCTATAAGAATTTGACATCATCATGTGACTACTATTCATAGATATTGGTGAAATTTATCATGGTATTAGAGTTCAGGTCATTAGTTTGAGTCCCTCAACCCTTATCCCGTGCAAGCTAGTTGTCAATGTGGTACGTGGTGAGCTTGGAGCTCACATGGTATGTGGTGGACTAGCTCTATCATGAGGGGGGGGGTGTTGGTGTAGTGATTATATGACACGATGAGATCCCACTCCACCATTAGTATGTGATTTTGGTGTGATGGAAAAGTCTGTCAGTTATGAAAAAGGGAAAAGTCCCATAACTTATACATCTACTAAATTATATGACAATTCAAAGCAAAAGGATCAGGAGCAAAAAAAGAGAAGGATTGTAAGGATACAAAGACAAACATAAGAAATGTTAATGTGAAGATGGTTAAAGCTAAAAAGAATCCTGAGGAAAGGAAAAATAATAATGAGATCATCTTTTTGAATTAAAAGAAGATACAAAAGACAAAGGTAACTGATGCATACGGTTACATAAAGGTGACAAGACTAGTGAGGAAACCCAATGCTATGACCAAGTATTCCTCATCTTTTTATGGTTATTGTTATATTTTTAATTAGTTTGGTCATAAGATAAGTAAATTTAGAGTTTTACCTATAAGGATAACTAATTTTTTAAGCAAAAAATTATTTGTACCCTTATTAGATACAAATGTAATGTGCTATAATTACAATAATTTTGGTCACATAGTTAAACATTGTAGAACAAGATTTGTAAGATAAAAAGTATAGAGTAAGAAGAAAGGCATGTATCCTAGCATGAGCAAAGGTTCAAAAGTCTCTGATAAAGATAAAAATAGGACACATAATCAATCCAAGCATGTATGGAAAGTGAATTATCAAGCCATGATGAATAATGCTACAGAGGTTGGAAAATGTCAGGAGCTCTCAATGTCTACACATGTCAACAATGAGAAGATAAAGCTCAAGGAGAAGCCCAAGGTTTTGATCAAGGATAGTTTTGAGGTATGTATAAATTCAAGTGAACATCTTTCTGGTATAGAGCAAGTATCAAGCGTAGAACATCAATCTTCAGTGCCTAGTGATGAGATTTTGATTTGCAAGGAAGATTCATCACATGAAAAGGTGTACCACATGTCATCTCCATGTATTATCTATCTAATCATAGAAGAAAAGGAGAAAATTTTAGTGGATGAGCATGTTACTTCTCTTAATCTTAAGAAAAAGAAGAAGAATTGAAAGAATAAGATGACCATGGAAGAGAAGGAATATGAGGATTTATGGGCAACTCCTAGTTTCACATTATTTTAGGACATTGTAAAGTAAGGTGTCTCTATTTATGCTTCTAAAGAGACCCTTTTTAGTTGAGAAATCAAGCAGGTTGTGATGATGACTTAATAAAACCAAGTTAAGTGTTGTGTATGAAGTGTATACAGGGATAGAATAAGTGTTTTCAATATGGGAAAATGAGATTTTTGGAGTAAATATCATATATAGAAGGTCTAAAGATTCATTTGGCATAAGGGTTATAATGAAATAAACCCTTGACACTATGTATCTTGGGTTATGTAAATAATTTGGGTCACCAAAACTTAGTGAACATGTGTAAAATGATGTTATACATGCTATAAATGAAGTTATGGTGTGTTATAGATAGTCTCTTGATGCAAATATGGATCATGGAGTTAGGGGTAAATAACTCAGATAAACATGAATAGCATGAGAAGCTATGAATATTGTATGGGGGAGATAAATTGTTTAGTCTGATAAGATAAATAAGGCTCATAGTAGAAGAGCTTTGCAATTGGTTAGGTCCTAAGATCAGAAGACTATATAGTTGAGATTGAAAGAGAAGGTTAGTAATACTATGTGGTATCTCTTACATCACATCACTAAATAATAGTGATAGGGCTCAAGTCTAGGAGGATCATAAAATCTTTATTAATTCTTGGAAGAAGAAGAGAAATGGCAACTCAAGCATGTATGTTTTGAAAATTTCTAATGAGTTGATGGTTGTAGATTCTTGGACAAACTCCTTTATCTAATAAAAGGGGAGATAACTTTGGAAAAATAGTGAGAATGAGTCCCTTTGCCATTAATGTCAAAGGGGGAGAAAAAAGGGCAAATGCTCTTTGTAAAATTTTGGAGAAAAAGTGCAAATGCTCTCTATAAAAGTTTGGAAGAGAAGAGCAAGTGTCCAAGTTCAGTATTCAAAAAATGTTTCATTGCCTAAGGGGGATTGATTTTAGTATGAATAGCATCAGTTCATACTTATCAAAGCCAATGTAATCAATGTCAGAGAAGGAGCTAAATATTATAAGATCATGGAATTTGGTTTACCATTTATGACAAAGGGGAGATTGTTCACAATTTGATTGTCATTGATGTCAAAAGGGACATTATGAGCATGTCATTGATGTCAAAAGGGACATTATGAATTTCATTGATGCTCAAATCTAAGTATGGTTATTTGAGGATGTGTCATGCATCCTATCAAAGGTCAAGGATAATTGAAGTGCTTATGTTCATGAGTGGAATTCATCTGGTTCTTCACATTGATCATCTAGACATTTTGGGTCTATGATATAAAATATGAGAAGGAATTTTGATGGCATCACCAATGCCATTTTTGAATGAGTATGGGGGAGATGGTCACATGGTTTTGATCACATTAGTCCCTAGTAGTTATGTGCCAAATTTGAAGACATGTAATGAAGCACAGTTGAATATATGGGATTACAAAGTTGTCTACTTGGACAAAATCCACTAAGTTTCTATACTTGGCCAAATTTGCAAAAATGGCTAGGCAAATCCAAGTAAACATATTGAAGAGGTCAGTGTTTACACACATGAATATGTTAGAGCAAAATGATCACATGGGTTTGTTTATTTTGTACCTATTTTATATTAACTAAATCTCAAGTCACATGACATATTGTGATAAAATATATGCTTTAGTAAAGTAGGGATCTAAGGCATTTTGATAGTGTTTTCCCATAATCAAATTTGCAGATCACAAGAAAAATTTGAGATGTAATTTTTATGATGTCATATCTTACACGTATAAATGCTTTAGGAGTAATTGGATATACAGATGGAATACCCTATGTAAGAAGATCATATGCACTAATTTATAGATCATATGACTAAGTGAGACAAGAGTTATGCAAGAACAAAGTTGTCCTTATAAGCAAGTTCTAGACATATCTATCTCTATGGTAGAATAATTTGAGTGATAAAATTAGTGAAATTATATCTTTCATACACAAAATCTTCAAGAATAAATGAGCATATGTGTTTATTCATTATCATGCCTAGTTTATATGGTCCAAATTTTAAAATAGGCAGATGAGAGAAACAAGAGTTATGTAGGTGCAAAGTTAGCCTTCCAAGTATAATTGAGATGATCCTCATACTTAGTCAAATCTGCACAAGGTAGATTTGAAGCTAGTTAGAAGATCAATGGTCACACTTAATTGGACATTAGAGATCTAACAGAGCATGATGAAGTCAAATTATTGAAAGGACCTTTTAGTTAATGTGCAAGTGACAAGTGTCACAATCATGAATCCTAGATAGTTAATATATGGTGTGATCTAAATTCAAAAGGTCAATAATAAATATGAGAATTCCAAATGTCTTAATAAAAATAACTGACATCTATATACAAAAGGCATAAGCTTATACCAAGTGTCATATCCTTGAGGGTTGGATAGATATAAAGATTGAGCTTATCAATAGATCTGATGATACATGAGTGATCATGCAAAGGAGATCCAATGGAGTGAGTGGAATCAAATGGAACAAAGTGATTGATATTTATTGACACAATGGAAAGATAAATAATAATTAAGTTTGAAAATATTGACGGAGTGAAAGTGATCTAAAGATATAGGAAGCAACGAGATGAGAGAAAGAGCTCAATGTTTAATGACTAGGTAGAGATAAAGGTCATGCATATTTGGAGATCTAATAGTAGGTAAAACCTCAGATCAGGAATATTGATGGGAACATGTCAGAGATGACAAAGCTAAATTTCTGAAGTGTATAAAGATTAGATGGATAGTGTTAGCATATCATAAGGTGATTAAATAGATGCATTATAAAGTTAAGCCAATTAAATGTAGACCATCAAATCATGGTTCCAAAGGAAAGATCAATGACTAACATTTAAATTCATATCTTGATAAATGGTTAATTGGAGGAACATGAAATAACTTACATATAATATCTATATCTTGACACAAACAACAAGATTAATCGATCCAACAAATCAAATCTCCATTAAAGATCTTGTGTATCAAAACTTGAGTCTAAAAGATGCTATAGAGAGTAAAGAGACCTGAAATTATGGTGTGATTCATGAAATAAAGATGTGAGAAACTTTTATTATAAGTCATAATGAACTAGATTCTAGAATTGGCATGATGTGTTACAAGTTTGTGAGTGAACACATAGAGGATATAGAACCCTAGATCATGTATTTATATATAGGATATCTAGGATAAAAGAAAAGATAATGGAGCCATAAGAATTGTGTCAAACTAAAATATATAGACATAGAGGTAGAAATACAAAGAAGATGAGCTGTTATTGAAGAGTATCAAACATAGATATATATAGACACAAAGATAGAATGATAGAGTGAAATGAAGTGTGTTAAATAAATATATATCCAAACACATAGAGAAAGGGGTAGAGAGGAAGAAGGAATAAAGAGAATGTGAAAATAATGAGTAGTTATAGATTAGATTGTAATAGAGAAAATAGAGTTTGATTCATTTATTAATCTATTTTGTATACTAGAGTTGTAGCTCTATAGATCTAATTGGTCGATGCCATTAGATAAGTTGTGTTGGTGCTCAGTTAAGGGATTGGTGTCTCCTTAGGGTTGGTACCCTTAAAGATTGTAACTAGTGAGCTTAAGTTTAATTAGTGTTTCCTTAAATTTGGTGCTCTTAAACTAGGGGATTGGTTTCTCCTTAGGATTGGTGTCCTTAAATGTAACTAGTGAAGTTTTTCTAGTGAGGCTTTGAATAGTGAGGATGGGTTAGAATAGTAGATTATAGAAGTTATTCTCACAGTGGTTTTTACCTTTGGGTTTTCCACATATAAATATAGTGTCATGATTATTTGTTGGTTGGTGCCATCAGACAAGTTGTGTTGGTGCTTAGTTAAGGGATTGGTGTCTCCTTAGGGTTGGTACCCTTAAACATTGTAACTAGTGAGCTTAAGTTGAATGAGTGTTTCCTTAGATTTAGTGCTCTCAAACTAGGGGATTGGTGTCTCCTTAGGATTGGTGTCCTTAAATGTAACTAGTGAGGTTTTTCCAGTGAGGCTTTGAATAGTGAGGATGGGTTAGAATAGTAGATTATAGAAGTTATTCTCACAATAGTTTTTCCCTTTGGGTTTTCCACATATTAATATAATGTCATGATTATTAGTGTGTGTATGTGATCTATGTATTTATCCTTTAGTATACATATGCTTTTAAATTCTCTTTGAAATAACTAAAAGACTAGTTTTAGTTGATATACTGATTCACCCCCTCTAAATATCTAGCTGTGTTCCAACAAAAAATACATGATTTATTCATATTTTAGGTGTTGGGAGTTTATTTAAATCATGTCATGTGGACATTAGGTGCATTCACTTATTTAATTTTGATACTCATAGGTTATATGGTTTGATGATCATCCTTCATTATCATGTTTGAGCTCTTATGTAATTGCATATGCCTTTATGGATGATTATATCTTACATAGGGTACTTGATATACTATACACTTGAAATGTTTTTGCTAACACATTTTATCTAGGGGATAATATGACATTTTTATGCTTGTTACTTCTGCTTTGCTATATACACTTCATTAAAATTATTTACTTGCTATTGTCTTTCTTGTTCAAGCATTTCAATATGCTCCTTTGTTCGAGGCCCCCATGCATATATGTGCTTTCTTTGACATTTACATATTTCAATATTTGTTGTATAGAAATTTGAATATTTCATTCTTATTTTGGAAATTTTATTAATTCATGTGCCTTTGATTGTGTGGAATTTGAACATGCCTCTTGTTTATAGTCTCCTTGGATCATTGTCTTTTGACTTGATTTTAAGTGTTCTTATGTGTGTACTTGTTTGCTTATTGAGCTTGTCCTAATTTCTACCTAGATGTTACCATGATATTTATCATGCATATTAATCCTTGATTTGATCACATTATTCTATGAACTTTAATGTTATATCTACATATACATGTTCTTTCTATATGTTACATAGTTCATTCATAGTTATATGGTTATCTTATCCATTTGAGGTGAGGTAACTACTAGTTTATAATTCCCTCACCTCAAAGGGGGGAATATCAATGGGGGAATGTTATAGAGGCATGTTATCTACACTTGGAATAATTTTCAAATTTAGTGAGGGCATGCTTTTAAATCATGTTCTCTAGATTTATTAAGTATTCAACATCTTTAGATTATAGTGAGGGCATGTTTTGGAAACATGTTCTCCACATTGGTACTTGTTTTAGTTTTCAGATTTATACACATTGGTGCTAATGTTAGTTTTTAAAATTCTCCATATATAGTGGAGATATGCTTTGGAAGCATGTTCTCTACACTTACATAGTTTTTAAATTGGCCAAAGCACATAATTATATGATTCATATTCATAGTTGAGGATGGATTCTATACATTGGCACCATTGTTATGCATGGTTTCATCATGATACATATATAAGGTATAAATGATATGAAATGTGTCTTAATATTGTAAAATCTAAAATAGTTTCATATTTCAAAACTCTTATATGGATTGTTACCATATCATGGACTTTTACACATTGATACCTAAGATGGACTATTATGGACAATATTGATCCAATCTACTACAGTAGCTAGTTCAATTTTGGTACGTTTGAGGTGATTAAATCACTCAATTTTTCCAAGTTTTTAATTTATACTTGATTTTAACATCTAACCTCACTAGTTTATAATTATCATTGGGTTATATGGTTGATATAATCTTAATTTTTGGTTGGCAACTCACCTTTTCTCCAAGATTAGGGGCATGTGCATTCCAATATCTCTATTTCATTATATACATTCACTTTATATATTTATATATTTGTATTAATATCAAATTTAGAGATTAACAATGATACATCTTTTCAAATCACATTGCCAATGGGAACGGTGGTTGCATTAATACATGTGTACTTCTAAACCTTTATCTTTCAATTTCAATCAATTTGATATACTTTCAATTCTAGATTATATGCACTGACTATATAATTTAACATGTTCATGGATGTAGGTTAGTAACCAGAAAGTCACTCAGGTTGGGCTCACATAAAGACAAGGTGTGTTATACATACCTAGGTATGCATTCCTTTCCTTTAAACTAGTAATTTCATTACTATATTAAATGGGGAATTTAGACACTATTTATGGATTAAATAACACATTAGTTTTAGACATTTGACTATTCCTCTTATTTCTAGACCTTTCCCACTTTCATAAATCTTGCATCTGCTCTATCTTTTACCCTTTGGCCTATTTTTTAGTTTGAACAATCTTATGTTGATGACCCATACCTATTATCTTTCCCATAATTCTTTAAATGTACTTATATTATGTCCTTTCAAGTTTTGAGACTATACCTATTTTCATACTCCTTAGACACTTATGTACAAGATAGACACCTACATCAACACAAGTGTCCTACTCAAATGTAAGTGTTCATTACTCTAAAGTCATCTAATTTGAAAATGAAATGTATTTTAATGGTTATACTAAGTGATTTAATGTGATTTATTTCTCCAAAGGATCAATATAAATACAATATTAAGCTATATTATTTCCTCACCTAGAAACTTTATACCTAATCACCATACAGCTTACACAAGGCATTAAATCAAGAACTAAAGTGAGAAAATATTTCTTATTTTCTCCTATTTCCATAACATTCATAGGAATAACACATAAATATGTCATAATTACTGAAGGAGTAGCTCAAGATATCTGTTTGTCAAGTTACAAACTAGGTCATTGTGGTTCTTGATTTCCACATATTAAATGATTCACACACAAGCCAACATGTAGGGGATAACTAATTTAGTTTGAGACCCTCTTAGGAGTATTTTATATGTAGTAATTTCTCATTTATAGAGTGGTATTTAGGGTTATTTTGTCACCATGATCCCACTAACCCATTTTTCTCTAAGGTCACTATGAAGATATATAACTAGGGTTTTATAATTTTATGAGGAGCAATAGTCTATGACACATATATGAATGCACAAAAATGAAGGATAAAAAAACCATAATAATATAGGTGGTCCCTTAATTATATATAAAGTATTCCATATAATACATCTATGTTGAACCTAGACACTAGCATCGACTCAACTGTCTAAGGCTAAGACAAGTGTCCACAGCTCTAGAGGTACTCAATCTAGAATCATATTCTAGTTTGATTCTTACCTATTTTAGATACAAAACTATGTTAAAACTAGATCCAGCTAGATACATTTTTTATTAGTCATTTCCATATCTATCATACTTGTACTTTCTATATTTATCCTATCTCATTTTAATAAATTTAGCATATGTTATACTAAGTTTAGTATTTAGTTAGCCTACTATAGAGATAGTCTACCATCTTTGTGTCATAGGCAATGTCTACCCCCTTTAACCCTAGATCTCTAAATATATAGTTTTTATGTTAAACATACACTAAACATAAATTTGATCATCCTTCCTAGGATTTTATTGAGCACTATTATAGGATTTCTATTTGACATAGGAGTTTTATATTGAATTCATGATTTCCATGCACAAATATATTTTATTATATTAAATTTAAATTTAAATTTATTTATTTTATTAAATTATATAATTATGTTCTGACATTTTTAAAACTCATAGGAGTTATCATTCTAGGCAAAATGATCTTAAATTTTACTTGAGTTGTGGTGTGAGGAGTACTACTTCAATACTCAATCCATTAAATATCACTATATATATACTTTAATTTATATGTACCTCATGGTATATCAAAAAAACTTATGGTTTTTTATTTTCATCCATATGAATCCTCTTATAATTTTATTTTTGAAGTGTAATAGTAATGGTTAGCTCCAGGAAATCACTCTCAAGGTACATTAGTGTGGTTATGGGATGGTGGAATCCTATGTAGTTAGCGCCCCTTTGGCACTTATTCACTATTTATGAATGTGATTATTATATCAAAGAGACTAAAAATAAAACACACATTACCTAGTTTCTAATTTCAAAGTTTCACAATCAAACCATTGCCATGATGAATAAATATTGTTAATATCATATTTTTCATAGAATGAGGTTCATCATAACATTTTATGTTATTTTTTGAGCTATTATTTAGATACACTATATATTTATATTAATCAAATTAAAATATCATAAAAAGGTTAAAAGATAAATGTACAATCTCAAGCCTACCTCATCTCATAATAGTACAATACTATATCAAGTCATGATTCTCATAGGATTAAAAAACCATTAAGAAAATTTTGATTAAAATCAAGTATGACTTGGGATCAATAATATATACATTTTGAATTATAAAATGCATACTACACACCATATTAATGGAAATATCATGATTTTTAAGAATAATAAATGTCATATAAAGAAATTAAATTAAAACCTCTAGAATTAACAAGGTCAACAAACAATCAAGAACATATAAGCGCACTCAATTTCATGGCAATTGAGTCTAAAGAGATCAAAAACAAGGGGTATGTTCAAATGTTGCAAACTCAATGGAAGGACATATTCAAATGTCCACACACCAAATAAATAATCAACACTTAGGGAACTAGGTCCAACAAACAAGAAACATATTTAAATGTTTCACAATACAAATAAGAAGTAAAATTAAATAATCCATGTGATAATATGAATAAGTTAAACATAAGCAACTAGCATAAACATGCCATACTATTCCATGTATACGTGTGTTAAATTTTTTTTTTTTAGAATAGAATATCAAGTATACTATGTAAGATATAATCATGAATAAATGCATGTGTAATAATTGGTATATAATCTCAACATGATAATGGAAAATTATCATAAAATAGTAGAACCTCTATCAATAGTGATAAAAAGAAACAAGATGCCCCCAACTTAGTGTGTCGAGGGTAGAGGAGAGGTCCAACATCTAAATCCTCATATATCATGGATCTAACGTATGCATGTATCACACTCAAATACCCATGAAACATATGTGTGTAAATAAATTATATGTTATCTACTAATATAAAGTAAGTAACATATGCAAAAGCTAGTAAACATGTGAAATGTTAAATATTTTTGTATTTTTTATGTATTTGAATGTTTTTTATATTTTATTAATTTTTTTAATATTTTAAATATTTGAAATAATTTTATGATTAACATTTGTTAGTTAAATCATCCTCATCTAGATCAAAAAATTTAGAGTCATGTAGGTACATAACATGTTCTGCTTCTTTGTGTGTTGATTTGTCTATATCACCATCATGTGGTATGTTAATCAAGCATCATTTATGAGAAAATTTAATTTTGTTATTATTAGGATATATTTTGGCCTCCATTTAGTATAAGCAAAAATTTTCCAATGTAAATTTATGGTGATACACATGAGACATGATCCACACCTTAGTAAGGATAACCTAGGGTCTACAAGAAATCTGTAATATAAAGTATCTGAAAGAGTATTTCCAATGCCCCTATGATATAAATATTTAATATTATATCCCATTTGTAAAAATATACCCATATTACAATAAATTTACTTTACATAGAGTCAATATGATAATACCAGAAAAAGCTCCTCACATTAACAATGTAATTGTTAAATCATTTTGGCAAGGACACTCTTTACTTGATAAAGTTGTAAATTATGCTTATTTAATTTCCACAATAGAAATAATTTTTTGAGTTTTTATTAATCCAATGATACCCTCATGTTTTTACTTTTATATTTTTTCATGCAATGTAGTAAAATTATCTATATCATATCTTGGAATTGGGTGATAAACATAAAAGTATTTTTCCTCATTATTCATAAGATGTGTTATTTCTTGATGTCTAGTAGTGGGTAATGTAATAATGTTATTTTCAAATAACATCAAAAAAATTATTGAAGGTGTGTCTTGGTGTGGAAACATTTGGGTTGATTGTCTAACATAACCATCTAATAGTACCACCTTATTGGTTACTTTATGCAAGGGTGACATATAAAGAGTTGGATTGTAATTACTTTGTACCTGATCATCACTTGGAAAAATAAATTTTTTATTCACATTTAGATCATAGTATAATTATTTGTTGTTTACTAGAACACATGCATATTTATGTGCATGTGTGCGTGTGCATGCGCACACACCTACCCACCCACCCACACACACACACACACACACACACACAAATATAAGTTATCAAAATAAATATAATGATTTTTTATATTATTTATTTTAGTGGAGAAACTTAAATGAATTTTAGTTCAAAATTTGAAGGTCTAGATGCTAAATAATATGATGCATTATTAAATTAGATAACATAATATTTAATAGACTCATTATCATGTTGCTTTAAACATTTTAAATGTTCAAATTTTAATATAGGAAAACTATTTTTATTAAATTCTAAGAGTAAAAGATCTTATAATTGTTTGAAAGTGGATAAGGAACCATTGGTAAGGCTATAGAACTAATCCCAAGCCTTTCAAATTAGGATTCTATAGAAATGTTTTAATAATAAACATCCATATTTTTACAAACATAAAAAGATTGCACATATTGAATTACATGGTTGAAAGGGTCTTCATGACCAAAAAACAAAGGCAACATTGGTATAAATAACTCTTATAGATAAGGATATTCAAATATAATTTTTCAAGAGGTTGATTGTTGATAATGTTATTGTTAATATTATCATTGCATGATAATATTTTTAAATTGAGATTTGGAACTTTAAATTTTATGTCTCCTATGGTATTATTTATAGATATGAGTTGATATTGGGAATTATTGAGTATTTAAAATATGGTTTTAATTTGTCCTCTTTTTTAAATTGAGGAATGGAAAGATTATTATTAATATATTAGAAAAACAAGGGAAATTTTATTATTTCCAACTCTTTGCATAAAGTAACATTCACATCATTGGGTTTTTTCAATAAATCCATGATATCTTTGTGAACTTGACATAAATTAGTATGAATAAATAAAAGAATATCAAGATAAATAATTTATAATGGTTTTATGGTTGATGGAGAAAGAACATGTTGAATATCTCCATGTGTTGTCCTACCTTTCAGGTTATTAATAACATATAACTTGATATCTAATATAAGTCGTGGGTGAATAATGGGAGCAAGATGATAGGGAAATAAAATTTGTTAAACATGCCTTTAATTGTCCAATCAGTTTTGGCAAGGTTTCTAATTTAATATTGTAACAATGATGATTTAACATGTTGGATTTTTTTCTCAATACCAATGGCTTTGTAAATATATGACTCTTTTTACTCATAGGTTATTCCTAATTTGAAAAATGTGTTTACGGGTGGAGTTTGAATTTTATCCTTTTTACTTACATGATTTTGATCCATATTATAATAATATATGACATATAAAAAATATACATAATGAAACTCTAAAAATTTGAGAAACATGGAGAGAGCTACAGTTGCACAAGAAAAGTTGGAGGTTAATTTCACCATAATTAACCCTTTCTGAAAATAAAGATTAAAGATATAGTAGCCTAATCAAGTAAGGAGTAAGATACTCTAGGAAAATTAGACTAAAAAATTAATTTAGATTCACAATATATTTTAATACAGTACTAAATTATGTAAATTTGATAAATATAAAAATTACAATGTCAAACAATAATTTGCATGCTTCAACATGAAGAAGAGATAATACTTAGCTTGTTTACTGATATTTAAGTAGATCTCAGAAGTGTTAGTGTACAAATAGTTATGATGATGGTCAAATTTGATTGTTTAGATTATATAAATTATATCTATGTCATCCTAGACATGACCATCAAAATAGGGAGACTAGTGTTCAAAATTATGTCCTAAAATTTGTGCTTCTATCTATAGTGAAATACATATCATTTTATGGAAATTCCACCTCTACCTATTATGTTTATTTATCACCTTGTAGATTTTAAAATGGGATCATGTGCATAGGTTTTGGATATCATCATTTTGATTAAAACCCTAGGTCCTCGAATTTGGGCACGTTACTTTAAAAAATGGGGGTTAGTGGGCTCAATTGAAGTAGAGATAACCTGAAGAATCCTATGTAATTGAGTGATACCTACATATCCAAAAAATATGAAGAGGGCCTTATATGACTGTAATTCTCCCACTCAAGTGGGTTTGTGTGTGAACAATGGTGTAATATGTTATATGTGGGTGCATATGATGATCTAACTTAAAACTTGAAAAATATTGAGCTCTATGTTATAACGTATCAGACAAAAATGTGGTAGTAAAAAATGTAGTGGTAAAAATGTAGTATGACAAAAATATTGTGAAGACAAAACATAACAAGGAAAAATGTAGCATTATAGGTAATGTCATAAAAATGTCACAAAGAGCATAATTGGGACATTTTAGTGATTATCATATTGGTTATTTATTTTCTAGTTCATTTTGGTGATATTAGTTAACATTTTGAGAAAAAGTAATGTACCAAATTTACAAGCAAAATAACAAAAGAAAATGTGATTTCATGAGTTTGGACCTTTAGTTGAAAGTTGTGTCATATTCATGACATTACCAATACCACTACATTTTTTCCTCACTACGTTTTATCCTATTGATGTTTTATCATTCTACATTTTTGTCATACTACATTTTTACCACTACGTTATTTACCACTACATTTTTGTCCACTACTTTTTCTTAAGATGCCTAATATTAATAAAGGATTATCTTTGAATGATTCAGACATGTAAGAGTACTACTCATAAGATGTATTTGTAATAGAGAAGAATAGGGTATTTTTGTGTACTTTAGATCTAATTTTACTTGGTATTTGATAGATGTGTGCTTGAAAGTACTTAATCTTAATTAATTATAACAAATGTACTTGTAATTGTATTTATACCACACATATTAAAAACATGTAATAGGATGGCTAATTAAGATAAATAGGTTAACCTATATATGTCTAATAGTTTTAAGGTTTAAGCCTTTATATCATATAGACATTAGCATTAGATTTGGGCAACTACTGTTGATGTTAGTCCCCTATTATAGATAATAGTCTCCATGAGAATAGACAATTATTGAAGCCCAATAATTGAAAATGAAGGATATATATTTGGTTTTAAACATAATTTGATATATAAGTGATCTAGTTAATTATAATATCAATGTTTTACATAAGATAATAATTTAGGCATAGTGAGATGGGGAATGCAAGACTTTTGGTACAAAGGTCATCAACTAGAGGGTAGAGCCTTGAGTGATATTTATCAAGTGTTCAAGACTATTTTATCATGTAAAATATATATTTGAGTATCTAAAGATCCCTTCCATGATCTTAATCATGTTAATAATTCAAATTTAGGTGTTCAAGTTACTATTATTATGTATATTCCTATATCAATAGCTATAGTTACATATATGACATCATCCTGAGGTTTGGTAGAATTACAAGGTTTCCAACAATTATTATGCCTATTTATACATAGGCATCAGACTCACCCCATTTTATTACCATGCATAGTTCATAATTAACCTCACCTAATACATATTACCTTGATTAGATTATTAAAACCATGTATGTGAAACTTTTACAATTAGAGCAAGGTGTATCCAGAGCTAGTCATTCAATGGATTACCATAATTTTATTCATTATCATTGAGAACTTGAGATAACATCTCACTTGTTATCAATAGGCTTTGTAGCTCCTAATTTACCACTATATTAATGAAATGATGATCATGAACAACATCTTTGATAATTTCATGCATCATTTTTGGATTATGTGTACCAATGACAAATTAATAACCATGATATTTCCACAAAGTTTCAAATAATATGTTTTTCAATGGTTCTAAAATCTTATACTCTAATCAGTTAAAGCATTCAACCCTTTCATAGATAAGGTTTTAGCACACATCTCTATTAACATTGGTGAAAAACTATCTTATGCACAAATTTATAAATTTAAGAAATATTCAAATGAGCCAATAAGTTAATCTATTATTATATATAAAATTATGCTAATTAAGATTACCAATTCTATGGTAGACAATGAGTTACAATATGTCTTCACATATTGTTTGATATAACTAGTACATGAGTCTATCATGTTCAAAAAAATCTAATATTTTGATGAATTATGCCATATGGTCAAAGAATGAGAATTCAAAATCATAAATTTGAAAAAACTTAAGTACACACCAAATGCTCTAACTACTTCAAAAACTAAGTTTTAAATCAAAACAATCTACAAGGTCCAAATTAATGAAACAGTAATGATTCAAAAGTAACAATCAATGTAGTATCAAAACTAATGAATAAGATTTAATTAACAACTCCACCAAGGAGGAAAATTTCACAATTACCATAATTTCCTCATGTCTTGTTACATAAATTTATTGATTAAATTCTCATATCTCTCCCTCTACCATTAAAGGTTGATATGACTAAGCCTAAGCATAATGGAATCAATAGTAACACATATTTTTACTATCATATATGTATTAGACATTATGAAAACAAGTGTTAAATTCTAAGGCATAAGATAAAATATCTTGTTAATGATAATCCTATTGAGTTAATCACACCCATAAATGAGGATATACCATAGATAAATGATAATGTAAAGTTGAATTTTTTCTAAAATTAATTTCCAAACCATGGCACAACAAAAATAAAGATAATTATAGGTACACCATTCTAAAAATGTCCATCCTCCTCCTTCAACATATAGACACTCAATAGATGTAATTATTGGCACAAATACATGAATGTTACCACCATGTCCTATCATCATAATTTATGATAGAAATATTGTCAATGGTGATTTACAAAAACATGCACTGTTCATTTGAGAATATATAAAAACACAACCCATACATAGTGTCATGATCAATAATGGATCAAGTGAAAACACATGTAAAATGACACTTGTTTTCACTCTTGTGTATACATAGAAAAATTTAAAAGATACATCAAAATTATTCAAACCATTTAATGGATATATATATTACTCTTTGGCATATAGTACTACCTCTCTAGATTTACTCAACAATAATGAATACTCCATTCTTAGACTTACCAAGTTTTGGTGTAAAATTTGATCCCTTTAAATTTGTGACTCACCCAACTAAAAGTGAAGCAAACTCACCAAAAAAATAGAGATATCATCATAGAGAATGGTGATTCTCTTCTTCATTTGAGAGGGATAGTTAGCTCATAGGATAGGAATAATTTGGGCTTTTTATGTACTTTTTACTTGAAATCACAAAAACAAACAAAACAAAAATTAATATGAGAAATGAAGAGAAACCCATAGCAAGATAAAATTAGATAACCAACAAGATGACTCAAGACTAAATAATAGGAATGGATATCCTTCCTCTCACACAAAAATGAACATAGGGGAAGTAATTCTCCCAAAATCACAAATTCTCCTCACAAATTGGATTACACACACATAATATAAAGTTTTATTGAGATCAAACACACTAAAACTTTTGGACATCAAGAAAACTCATATAAGGGGGTTTCAATACAAATTATGGAAACACCACAAGTTGTATATAATCAAATAAATGTAGAATTTTAATAGATTCTATTACATGTTGTTATTGATGTCAAATGGGTGCCTAATGTAAATTCATAATGGTCATTAATGTCAAAGGTCTATTTGATCAAGTAACTGAGAATGGTAGTGGAATAAAGAGAGCATTGATTAGGAATGGATATCCTTCCTCTCACAAAAAAATGAACATAGGGGAAGTAATTCTCCTAAAATTACAAATTCTCCTCACAAATTAGATTACACACACATGATATAAAGTTTTATTGAGATCAAACACACTAAAAATTTTGGACATCAAGAAAACTCATATAAGGGGGTTTCAATACAAATTTTGGAAACACCACAGGTTGTATATAATCAAATAAATGTAGAATTTTAATGGATTCCATTACATGTTATTGATGTCAAAAGGGTGCATAATGTAAATTCATAATGGTCATTGATGTCAAAGGTCTATTTGATCAAGTACTTGAGCATGGTAGTGGCATAAAGAGAGTGTTGATCAATGAGTGAGTATTATGGATATGAGTAACCTATTGAGTGTGTGTTCTTAGTTGGTATCATGATGTTATCAAAGGTGATTAGTGTTAAAGGTTTATGTTATCATGAGATAATTTTAAGGCAAGAGAGAATTTGAAGACCACTAATGTATAATTTCTACATGAAATTATGTGTCATTTATGTTAAGATTGATGTCAAAGGTGTATCATATCAAGATTTATTATGTGTGATATCAATAAGCATCTTGTGTTGGTTGATGTCAAAGGTAACTAAGGATAGATAGTAATATCAGATATGTCAAGGTACATGAAAAAGTAGGTACATGAGAGAAAAGAGTATTTCCATGAGTGTTGCCATAAGAGAATAAGAGTGTCATCATAAGAAGAGAAGAGTGTGGTCATTAGAGTTGTCATGAGTAAGTTCATTCATGAAATAGAGAGTGTTGCATCTTGTGAGGTTTTGTGTCGAAGGTGTTTAAGTGCATGGAAGAGAGATGTCAAGTCATATGAAGTTTGGTCATGTGGCTTTAGTTATGTATGAGGTTGTGGAATATTATTGTCATCATAAAGAGAATGGTATAGTGATATGGGTGTTTTGTGATGTATTATGTTTACTTGTTTGATTCTATGTCGAGGTTATTACATGGAAGGAATAGGTCAAGGTGCCAAGTACATTAGAAGTTTGAGCCTAGTCATGGCATAGTGAAGGTATGAGATGGTGGCATGATGAGGTGAGTGAACTCAGGCATATGAGAGGTTTTGAAGGTTTTTTTATCATTATAATAAGGTTTATATTAACTTATAAGTGTTTCAAAGTGAGTCTTTGAAGGTAGGTCCTCCAATCTTGGTCTACACCTAGACCATTCTTTAGCCTTGCCTAGCCTAATGAGGCATAAGGATCATATTTCAAGGTGAACATGTGAAGGAGAGAATATATATAGGTAATTACATTTTTTTAGGAGTGATCATGAAGTATGAGTTATGGTTTGTAGGGAAAGGCATGAAAAGTGGTTTGGAGGTCTGTCGAGTGCATATAATAAAGTATGCAAACCCTAGAAGGAGTTTCAAGTGATCTTGGGCACATGTAACCTATGAATGGGAAATTGATATGTTAAGGAGATATGGGTAAGGCTATTAGATAATATCTCTATACATTGGTTTTATATTTAAGAGGCAATCCTTTATGAATAATTATTAACACTAAAACTTGTGGTAAACCTCTCTAAGACCCTAATAAGGACCTACTGGGAAATATATTGTTCAAATAATCTTAGAATGGAATGAAATGATTAGGAAACCTATTAAAACTTGTATTGTACTCTCTCAGGCACCTCTAGGTGGTATTGAGTTATTAGGTGAGTGAGAAGACCCTATAGGAAATAGATTGTTTGTGAAGAATTTGTTGTAGTAGTCAAAAGCTAACTTGGTCAAAGTAGTTAAATTGATCGAGGAAGAATTTAGATATGAATGTTTCATGTCTATGACGGTTTATATATAGGTTATAGATTTTATTTCAAATTTGGTGATCCAAGTAGTCCAGTCACTGATAGGTATAATGAAGCGAATCATGTAAAACCCAAGCAAAGATGAGAATATGAATTTGAGTGTGTTTTCATGGTATAATGATGAAACCAAATTCATGGAGGTGCTTTTTAGTAATTTCATGTCATTTTAATTCTTTGAACAAGCTTTGAAGGTCATAAAAAGAGATGAAAATGTTAAAGCCAAAATGGCTTATCTGTTTCAATTTAGTCTATGAGATATAAGGTCATGAGATTGGTCTAAAAGACCAATATTTTTATATTAGACCATATAAATTTTATGTTTGAGGATGTTATTAATATATTAACTAATATTTTGAATGCATCGGGAATATTTGAAATTTTTCATATAGGTATTGAGGTCAAATGTTTCATGATTATGTTTTGAGTATTTTTGAAGTTCTAAGTGAGTGTTTTGATGAGTTAATACTGAAGCCTTAAGCTCTAATTAAAAGTGTATAATGAATTTGGTAATTACCCTAAGGTTATTTATATTCTATATATGTATTTTTTTATCATGTTTGATTGGATTAAGTGTGTTTGAGCTTTAATATTGAAAGGCATATTTTTTAGTGTACATAGGCCTAATAGGACTGAGTAATATTGAGGGGTTTCATGAAGGGGTTGGACCTAAAATGTGTTATGGATCTTAGATAATGTTGGATAAGGTATATTTGTATGTTTTTTTAAAAGCTTAATGCAATTAGGACTCCATGAGACCTAAAGGAGGAATAAGGCTTATGAGGTGTTGTGGCCAACTAATTATGATTGATTAATGTTTGTAAATTTTGTTAAGACTTATAATGTAACAAAAAAAAATTTAATTATTTATGTTTGACCAAGATATGTGTGATTAATAATCTTTTATATAATCTAGGCATTTTAAGCCTATTTGGATAAGTTGATAGAAAGTGAATGGATTAATAAATAAATGAGATTAAGTAGGTTGGGTAACATGTTTTAAACCCTTAAGAGAGAGAAGATAAGAATTTATTAAAAATAATATGAGAATTATATATTTGAATATCAAGGTCATATGACCTATTTAGTCTTGAAGAGGGCTAGTTGAGTGAAGAAGCCTAGATGCAATTTTTGAGAGAGAACAAGTGGAGTAGAATTGAAGGAGTGATCATCATATGTTGATTATTTATTGAGAGGATATTAGAGTTTCATAAAATATGTATTCTTAATGTATGATATTGGATAGATTTTAGATAGAGTAGATAGAAAGCTGAGTGGAAGAGTAGAAGAAATAAGTGTGATTGGTTGAGTTGATGCTTGGTTAAAGAGGGAGTTGAATCTTCCTTATAGGTTGGTACTTTTATAATTGCTATTGGATGAGTTTGTGATTTATCAAGATGGATTTGGATATAACTTTCAGGTTGGTGATTGTAAAAGTGTCTTTTGATTGAGTTGGTGCTGAGTCATAGGGGGTTGAAGCCTCCTAGTAAGTGGGTGCTTGCTAAATTCAAGTGGATGTTTGATAAATTTGGGGTTGGTGATCCATGTTGGGTTGGTTCTCAACTAAATTTGATAAATTCTCTCATAGGATAGTTTGTACAAGCTTTATTTTATTGGGTGTTATTCCCCATGTGGGTTTCCCACATGTGATGTGTTATCTTGTTTCATGCTCATATGATTGGTTCTTAATGAATTTTTATATCACTAAGTTACTTTGAAATATTTATGAATGTTCAAGGGTGATGCAGAGGTTCCTTAACAAAGGTCTCAACTTGAAATTCTTTGCCAAACATCCTATGAGTTTTATCCCTACTACTAGCCCCTTGATCTTATTTTCTTAATAGTATAGAAATATTAAAAATAAATTTGACTTAACAATAGTGTATTCTCCTTTATATTTATAAAACACACCTGTGTGTCTAATTTCATGGCCTAATTATTTATACAGGTCTACTTTCCTTCTTAGACCTATTTAATTAGCCATTTTCTAGGCTTAATGTACCCTAAACCTTTAAATTATTTACTTGAAAGTTTTTAAACCTTCTAAAAACAAGTGATTCAGTTGAATCACCTTGAAAATAGACTAAATACAAATTTTTAGATTTTTTATATGGTTACAACTCCCTCTACATACCAACCCCTAGTTTAGGGTTTTTAGGTGCTTGAACTAGCCTGAGAGCAAAGATAATTAAAATAACAACGTATTAGATAGTTTTAGGAGGCCAATATAGGTTTACCAGGATTTTATCAACCCTAAAAAACTTTTACAACCAATATTTAGTGACCTTAAATTATTTGCTAAGGTTTTTAAGGCCTAAACATGTTGACTGTGTAAGAGATTAGTGTATCTACAGGCCTACATTATTGTATAGATGAACACACATTTCAAAGAAATAAAAGGTCCAATTAACTTTAAAAAATGTCAAAGGACTTATCTCAATTCAAAAAATTCTTAAAATTCAATGTAAGGTTCATTCTTTTCCTCAAAACATATACACAATTTTATTCAACAAAGTCTGGTATAGAAAATAAAGGTGTATCACATAGCTATCTGTAATTCTAAGGATTATTTGTTATTATTTGCACTTAAAACCTTAAATAATATCAATAAAACCTCAATAACATTTTTGAATAATTTCCAATTATATTTCTTTAATGTTCTTACAATGCACAATCTATAAACAAGATCAACTTATCAACCAAACATGGTCTTCCTTCACAAAGACTAAAAGCTAGGGGTTTTACTATAATTTATTGATATTTATAGATTCAAATAATAATAATAAAAAATTTATATACAATTAAAATATACTTGACAAATTACTTTATTCCTTAGGCATGAAAATATATATCCTACAGACATAGAAATTCACACTAAAATAGGGGTTGTATATGTCCTTCAAGAACAAGGGGTATCTCTTTTATCTATTCCTTCAAGTATTATCTCAAAAATACAACCATGATATTATACATCACATGAAATTAACCTCCAAATACTCACCATTCATAACAAATTCCAAATAGACATTATACTCTATCCACCATGCAAATTGATTACACATAAAATTCTCATATAATAGACAGTCTTGTTTCAATGAGTTTTTATTTTAAATCTCCATTCATCATCATCCTAGAATGGAATCAGAGGTTAAAACACAAAACTAACTCCTATATACCCTATAAATATACATAATTAATTCTTGTACCTTCTTCTACATAAGAGTCTTAGATAAAACAACTAGTTTTGGTCTAATTAATCACATAATGCCATACCATGAGTCTTGTAAGACAAAATAACCCCTCTATACTCATAAATTTACTAGGCAAATAGCATCAAACTTCAATCCTCATCAATCATATGATATAGTCCCTTAAAAGGGCTCACAATAAGTTCAAATTTTGAATAAGTGCTTTTGGCAAGAAAAACAAGATTTAAATTTTGAACATCATAGACAACTAGTAAAGACTCCTAAGGAAAAAAATAAATATATAACCCTTATTAACATATTTCAAAACAAAAATTTCATCATGATGACATCCATAAAGGATTCCCCTGAATTAAAGGGTAATTGGTTCAAAGGTTTTGAAGATTGATTCACCCCCCTCTCAATCATTTTGCATTCAACAATTATTATCATAACTTTGTCCTTTGAATCAGGCCTAACATCTTGAAGGATATCCTTGAAGCACAAGCATGTATATTCAAAAATTATGAAGAGGTTTCTCTACCAATAAGTCTCCTCTCTTCAATGGGACTAACTATGCATTTTGGATCATAAAAATTAATACCTATCTAATATCCTTGGGTTATGACATACAAATATATATTGTTGATGGATTCACTCCAACTTCTACACCACCGACTAATGCAACAAGCAAGAAGGTAAATGAGAACAACTCTAAGGCAATTAATTTTATTCTATGTAGTCTTTCAATGGCAAAATTTGTAAAGGTTATGCATTGTGATATATCCAAAAAGATTTTGGAAAATTTGTAAACCATTTATGGAGACACCAAAGTCAGGTTGGTAAAGTTGTAGACCCACTGAAGGAAGTTTTAAATTATGATAATGAAGGAGGATGAAAACATTTCCTGTTATATATCAAGAGTAGATGAAGTGATAAATGTCATAAGAGGTCTAAGATAGAAGCTGGAAGAATCAACTATAGTTTAAAAGGTATTAATATCCCTGACATCTAAGTTTTATTCAAATGTGTCTGTTATGGAATAGATCAAACATCTTAACATACTTCAGATAGATGAGCTTCATGGCATCTTTACTACCTATTAAATGAGAACACATGATGGAAGACCTTCAAAGAAGGAATCTACATTCAAAGATGAGGAAAAAATCACTAAATAAGAAGGTCAAGGATGATGTTGAGATAGACATTAATGATGATAAGATAGAAGCCATGTTTGTAAAAAAAACTAAGAAAAGGATCAGGTAAGTATAAAGTTAAGCTATCATTCAAATGCTTTAACTATGGTAAGATTGGTTATTTTACATCTAAATGTTCTAACAAGGACAAGATTAAGCATGATGAAGAACATGATGAACATCATGGTGATGATAAAAAGATATATAATCCTGACAAGAGAAAAATTGGTTTTATGAAGTATGAAGGCAAGAAAGAGTCATTCAACAACAAGAGAATTTTCTATAAAAAATAAGATAGTGGCTCATCTAATGTAAGTTACACAAGTACATCTAATAGTGATGATGATAGTAATGATCACAATAAAAATGAAACCTTATTCATAGCTATAGAAAAAGACAATGAGGGATGTTTAAAAGGGAAAATTTTTATGGATGATGAAGAATCAAATGAAGAAGAGGTTGAATTAAACCTTGAGGTATAATTGGTGAGTGTTTTAGAGGATTTGAAGTTTCAAATATGGAAGAATCAAAAACTAAGATCATTGGTTAAGAGTTATGAGGATCAAATAAATATATTTGAAGAGAGACTAAGTAACAACACCAATGAACATGAGGAGATCATCAAATAATTAAAAACTCATACTGATATTTTCTCTACAAGTCTTAAGACCAAGGAGGAATGCACCAAGATTAAAATATAAATGGATTCCTTGAAGGTAGAATTGGATCAATAAATAGTCAAGTTGAATACACATCAGAAATTTGAAAATATTATTGAATTTTTTGGTGATATTTTGAGTAGTCAAAGGTATCCACATGACAATATAGGTATTGGATTCAAAAAAGACCAAAAATAGAACAAGGAGAGTTATACCTCAAATACCTATGCATAAAACATCAAATCTGAGACTCAAAGTGATTATCAACAAGTCAAGAGTACCAAAATGAAAGTCAACATTAAGACACAAATTAGGTATCCTAATGTAATGAGGCATTCTAATTATTTCAATGGTTATTATTTTCCTTGTCATAGCTTTGGTCATAGATCAATTGATTGTAGAATAGTCTCAAGGGACGAGTTATCATGAGACCATGGGATAAGGAGTGATCAATCAATAAGTAAGTATAGTAATGTTATTTCATATATTTATAATAATATGGGATAAATTTCAAGATTATATCCTAACATATATATAAGGACCTCGAGACTTAACAAGGTACATGGATTTCCTAGAGTGCATAAAAAGGGTCAAACACTAATTATGGAAGCCAAAGAAAGTCATGACTAATCATATTGATTCCAAGAGTCAAGATTTATTATTTGATAAGGGAGAGTAAGGATTAAAAGTGAATGAATGTAACTAACAATAATTATCTACATATATTGACAAGGCAATCAAAGAGAAAAAGAAAGATGACAAGGTTGATGAGTCAAATGCTTCAGTCAAGCCTAAGTGGATTCTAAGGAGGGATTATCAGTATCAAAATTACAATATGGTTGAGAAGATTAGTTTGGAGATCTAGGAATCTCCTAAGTTCATGATGTTTTGAGAGGCCTACGGAAATGGGTGAATTCTTTAGGATTTATGGAAACACTATTCTATCAGTAGAAGCATGATATTGAAATCAAAGGACTCACCTTGAGCGTATTTTAGTTTATCTATGTTTTAAGGTATGAGTTGTTTTATTTTTAGCTTGTATGTATATGATAAGGTGAAAGGATTTTTGGTTAGTATGAGCATTGATTTTGGATATCAGTTCATGAGGAGCCATGTTATGGAATGTAAGTCTGAGCATATGATTGTGTCTAGAGACATATGGAATATGGTGTAGTCTTCAAGACTAATGTGGTCATAGAGATAAGTTGGATGTTGTTGACAGAGATGGAACCATGATGAAATATGGTGTAGTCAATTCGTATATAGGCAAAGTGAGAGTTAAATGAATATTTAATTATACTCTAGTAGACTCTACACATCATGTTGGAGATCAAAGTGAGTTCATCAAGTAAATTTTCATGACTCAATGAATGTGAAGCATGAACATACATTATATAAAATGTAACTATTGATAAAATAGGTCTAAGGAGGGCATAACACAATAAAATTAAGTGAGAAGTCTAAAAGTGCACCTACAAACCTATCACATGTAGAATAAGAGAAAAATCATACTTATGATGTGGGAAGTGCTACTAGTGTGATCTACTAACAAGGTTCTTCTATACATGTTGAGAATGGCCTATGAGTCCTAATGACTCATATTATGAGAACAAGCTATGAGGATAAAGGGGGAGATAATCAGATGATTCATTAGCTTCAAGCGTAGATGAGTAATGGTCTATGTCAAAGAAGTTATATAAAAAACATGAAGATAGGTTAAAGAATGTGGCCAAGACTAGATCATGATGGAGGTTTGTGAAGGTGGATCAGGGAAATGAAGATTGATATTATCCATTTCTATGGCATCAAGGTAAATAAAGGAAAGTGAGTGATCTTGTGTATCTGAGTGCATTTGAAGATCTATGACATATAAGAATAGAAGTGATGGCCTAGTGAGTGATCAGAGGTTTATATTAGAAATAAATTTATTGAAGTATGCATGAAGATAAGGGGAACATGTTTCTAAGATGCTTCATAAGATTCTCATGATTTTTCTTATTGAGTTATTATTGTAATAATTATGATGCTAGATGCTATAGGTGTCTCTTTGTTTTTAATATCAAGGAAGGAATCAATTGAGAAAAGGCTAGTTTGGTAAAAGATCTAAGTTCTGGGAGAAAGTTCACAATGGGAAGAAGTAGCCTATTTAAATATGTTTCTGAGATTAGTTTACATCTTGTTACTCAAGAAGAGAATATGGAGTTAGGGGAGCTTTGTATCTCTATGTTGTGAAGTTTCAAGACAGTGATGAAGAAGTCATATAAGCATGGTTTCTTGAGGTACAGTTCAAATATTACAAAATTTATCTATAACAACTAGTATGAGCCAAAGGTGACTTTTTTTCAGCATTTAATTATGTTGTTTTATCAAAGTTCAAGTCCAAGGATCAAATGGAAGTATGTGGAAGACCCTTTGTCATTAATATCAAATGGGGGAGAATGAGTATATGGTAAAAGTACCATTTTGAAGTGATTTCATATTATAGTGTGTTTGCCATCAATGACAAAGGAGGAATTTTTTGGCATGTTACTATCATTGATGTCAAAAGAGTGCATCATGCAAAGGAATAATGATCATTAATGTCAAAGGTATGTCTTAACAAGTTATTGAGCATGGTAGTGGCATAAATAGAATTTTGATAAGTGAGTGAGTATTGTGGATAGGATTATCTTGTTGAGAGTGTGTTCTCATTTGGCATCATGATGTTGTCAAATGTAACTAGTGATCAAGGTTTATTTTGTCATGAGAAAATTTGAAGGCAACTATTGTATTATGGTTGCATGAAAGTATAGGTCATTGATGTCAAGATTAATGTCAATTTTAATGTCAAAGGTGTATCAAATTAAGATTGACTATGTGTGATATCAAGAAGCATCTTGTGATTTTTTATGTTAAAGGTAATTAAGGATAGATGGTAGTATGTGATATGTCAAGGTACACTAAAGAGTAGGTTCATGAGAGAAAAGAGTGTTGCCATGAGTGTTGACATGAGAGAAGAAGAGTGTCATCATAAGAAGAGAAGAGTGTGGTCATGAGAGTTGTAATGAGTAAGGTCATTCGTGAAAGAGATATTTTTTCATCTTGTGAGGTTTGGTTTCAAATGTGTTCAAGTACATGGAAGAGACATGTCAAGTCATATGAAGCTTTGTCATGTGGTTTTATGACTATATGAGGTTGTGGAAGATTGTTGTCATCAAAAAGAGAATGGTGCAGTGACATGAGTGTGTTGTGATGTCTTATGTCTACTTATTTGATGTTATGTTGAGGTCATGACATGGAAATAATAGGTTAAGGTGTCAAGTAAATTGGAAGCTTGAGCCTAGTCATGACATGGAGAAGGTGGCATGATGAGGTGAGTGAACTCTAGCATATGATAGGTTGTGAAGATTGTGTTAGGATGATAATAAGGTTTCACTACACTTAATTTTTTTTCAAAGTGAGCATTTGAAGGTAGGTCCTCTAGTCTTAGTCTACACCTAGACCATTCTTTAGCCCTACCTAGCATAATGAGGCATGAGGATCAAATTTTAAGTTGAATGTGTGAATGATATAATGGATAGATTTAATTAAATTGTTTTCAAGATTGATCATGAAGTATGAGGTTATGGTTTGTAGGAAAAGGCATGAAAAGTAATTTTGAGGTCTCACGAGTGCACAAAATGAAGGTATGTAAACTCAAGGACTTTTAGGTGTTTTTTGGCATGTCTCATCTCTACATGGGAACCTGATATCTTAAGGATATATGGGTATGGGTCCTAGATAAGATCTATAAGTATTAGTTTTATATTTAATGGGATGTCCTTTATGAACAATTGTTATCACCAAAACCTATGTTAAACCTCTATAAAACCCTAATAAGGACCCGATGTGAAATATCTTGTTTAAATCAATTCATAATGGATTTAAATGCTTAGGGACCCTATAATATCTTGTATTTTACTATCTCAATCACCTATATGTGGTATGTAGTTGTCAATTGAGTGAGAAGACCCTACATGAAAGGGCATGTTTATGAATAATTTGATGTAGCAATCAAAAGTTGACTTGGTCAAAGTATCTAAATTGATAGAAGATGTTAGAGATGCATATTTCATTTACATGATGGTTTTTTTTATAGATTTTATGTTTTAGGTGTTCAAATTTGGTGATCCAAGTAGGCTAGTCACTGATAGGTCTAATGAATAAAATAATGCAAAACCCAGGTAGAGATGAGAAGATGAATTTGAGTGTGTTTTCATGGTAGAATTATGAAACCAAGTACATGGATATTTTTATCAAGTCTTGTATGTCATTTTAATTCTTTTAATAATATTTATAGGTCAAGAAAAGAGATGAAAATGTTGAAGCTAAAATGGCTTGTTTGGTTCAATTTGATTTGTGAGATATAAGGTCATGAGATTGGTCTGAAAGACCAATATTTTGATATTAGACCATATGATTTTGAAATATAATTATGTTATGAATATGTTAGAGAATATTTTGAATGCATCAGGAGTCTTTGAAAGTGTTCACAAAGGTATTGGAGGTTAAATGTTTCATGACTATGTTTTGAGTATTCTAGAAGTTCTGAGTGAGTGCTTTGATGAGTTAATCTTGAAGCCTTAAGATTTAATTAAAAGTTTCTAATGCATTTGGTAATGACCCCAATGTCTAATATTATATATATATATATATATATATATATATATATATATATGTATGTATATATATATATATATGTATATATGTATATATATATGTATATATATATATATGTATGTATATGTGTATATATATATATGTATGTATATATATATATATATATATATATATATGTATTTGTTTGATCAATTTTAGTGGATTAAGTGTGTTTGAGCTTCAATATTGAAAGGCATATTTGTTTTTGTACACATTCCTAATAGAATTGAGTACTATTGAGGGGTTTCATGAAGGGGTTGGACCTGAAAGGTGTTATGGAGATCAGAGGATGTTGGATAAGGTATATTTTTATGTTTCATAAAATTGTTATTCCATGTATGTAGATGCAATATCTTATAATAGATCAAATGCTACCATATTGATAATAAGGCCTAATGTAAATAGGTCTTCATGATACCTAAAGGAGGAATAAGGATTATGAGGTTCTATGGCTGAATAATTATGATTTATTCATGTATGTAACATGTGTTAAGACCTATTGTGTAATAAACCAAAGGATTTTAGAGTGTGTGTCTGACCAAGGCATGTGTGAGTATGAGTTTTGTATATAATCAAGGCATTTTAGGCCTATTTGGATAAGTTGAGAGAAAGCAAATGGATTGATAAATCAATTATCTTAAGGAGGTTGGGTAACATGTTGTAAACCCTTAAGAAATATAAATTAAGAATTTAATTAAAATCATAAAGGTGTTATTATATTTTAATATCAAGGTCATATGACCTATTCAATCTTGAAGAGGGCTAGTTGAGTGAAGAAGCCTAGAGGCAGGTTTTGAGAGAGATCAAGTGGAGTAGAGATGAAGGAATGATCATCATATGTTGATTGTATATTGAGATGATATAAGATTTGAAATATATATGTGTTCCTAATGTATGATAATGGATGGAGTTTAGATAGATCAAATAGAGAGTGTAGTGAAAGAGTAGAAGAAACAAGTGTGATTGGTTGAGTTGATGCTTGGTCAAATAGGGAGTTGAAGCTTCCTTGTAGGTTGGTCATTATAGAATTGGTCTTTACTGAGTTAATGCTTGGTCACAAGAGATTTATATATACCTTTTATTTTTGTACATACATATGTTTCCTTTGACTGATTTATTTCTTAGTCATAGGGGGTTGTATTCTCCTAGCAAATCGGTACTTGCTAAAGTCAAGTGGGTGCTTGATAAATTTGGGGTTGGTGTTCCATATTGGGTTGGAGCTCAACCAAATTTGATACATTATCTTATAATAAAGTTTGCCTAATATTTATTTAGTGGGTTTTATTTCCCATGAGGGTTCCCACATATGTGATGTGCTATCTTGTTTCATGCTCATATGATTGATTCTTAATGCATTGTTAAATCATGAAGTTACTTTGAATGATTCATGAATGTTGAAGGGTAATTACTTGAAAGTTTTTGAAGACTGATTCACCCACTTTCATTCATGGTGCTTCCAATATACTCTAATATACAAATATAAATTTAGTATTCATAAATAAAGGATATTAAAATATACTAAAACCCAAAAGAGTTTCACCTACTTCCTTGTATTTCATTACTCCAAAGCAAAAGTAACATGGATCCACACAGAGCTACAGATAGCTCTCTCCAAGAGCTTGAGAAAAATAATAACCTCTAAAAATATGGTTTTTTAATTTTGTATAATGTTTTCCTTCACCAAGGTACTTGACAAGTATTTTATTTTCCCATTTTTTGTTTTTGTTTTTATTTGGGCAAATCCATAATATTAAATGAATTTTTCAATTTTATATTTTACAACAATATCAATTATAAAAAGAATTAATCTATCAAATGACAAAAAAATTATATTCATATAATGTCTTAAATTAATTTTGATTAGTTGTAAAATAATTAATAACATAATTAAGTAAATAAATTTCTCACCGAACCCACAATAAAAATTCCACAACTTACTACTTATGGGATGATAAAAAAGTTTGCCTTGTCCATTAGGCTATGGGGTGTCACAAAATATTATAAAAAGAAAAGAATAATATGCAAATGATGATAAAATGATAAAAAAGTAGTGAGATTTAGATGGCCAAATTTCACCACAATAGTTGGCTCTAACTATGGGACAACATTCCCTGGTAGAATGTAGGAGAAGTCTAAAAACTACTAGTGACTTATGCCTCCTCCACCCTATTCAAAATACCACTACGCTCATGGCTTGATTTGGAAAAGTACTATCAGATTCAACTATCTCAATTGTATGGGAATGAACATGAGCTATTGGGATAAATCCATGATTCAAAATTTTACCTACTTGCATGTTGAAATAGTCTATTTTGAAGATAATTCCCTATAAGTTTGTCTCTAAACTATTTATCTCTATCATAAAATGAAGAATGTGAATGATCCATTTGATTTTTGAAATAACATTCCACTTCATTTCTCTTACAACTATATTCCAATGACTATGCTTTTAATGAGTAATATTTAATTGTTTATGAATGATTTTTTAATTTTATGAAAGTCATTTGGGAATGATTTGAATAAATTTTTCAAAGATTCCATAAGCAATCTCTTCAAAATGTCTTTAATTAGAATATTATAAATGTACCATACCATCAAAATAACTTGATGTACTCAAAAAATTTATATAGCTATTCCAACATATACTTCACAGTTTTGATCTTATTATTATCTCAGTAACTAGATAGTGTATATCTAAACTATCATCCACAACAGTATCATACTTGAACACTTTATTTTTTTGTTGAAAATTGTAGCTAAAAAGTAATATTTATTATGATCAAAACTCCTAAAATGTATTAAAATAAAATATTTGAGTGATTCCCCTTTCCTTAAATTTTATTTAACCTTAAATTTGATGAAGTAAATATTTTCACAAGTTTGTAATTTTGATTTTTCAAGCTTCTTATCTATTTTTTTAGCTTTATCTGAAATAACATTAAACATGCTCCTTATATGGATAATATTTTATGTATTGTTTGTTCAAGCTAGAGATGTAAACAATTAAGCTTCTTTCATTTTTAACATGTAACCCAGAATTATTAATCCATTAAGTCATATTATTCAATTATGAGGATAGATAGTGGGTCTCTAAGAGATTGAGGATCAAATAAACCAAAACCAATGTGAGGAAGAATTGATGGCATGTGAACCATTTTAAAAAGTACCTCAAAGAAATGTTGCATTTGATCATCGACCTAGTATGGGTTTGGAAACATCACACAATATATTAAAAAAATTATGTTACTAGAAATTAGCACCATTCAAGCTCTCAACTGGTGTAATATTTGATCCAATTCATCTACCCATCAACCCATATCTCCTAACAATAGCTTAAAGGATGATTGAAAAAGTGATGGAGCTTGACTTACACTTATCAAATGCATTTTTTACCTCCTAGGTGAATTTTTTCTTAAGATCCATGTGGCACGTGAACTATTTGACAAAATGACTCAAAGAAATTTTATTGCCTATTAGCTAGCATGGTTGTGTGACCTTTATATCTACCAATCATATTAAGTGTCACATATTTATATACCTTGAGATCATGCATCTTTGAATTAATATTTTTCTCCACTCGAGTGTTATTACAAACAATCATGCCTCCACTTTTAGTAATTTTAGACTTGTATAGGGGTTTGGCATTATCAAATATCTATTATAAATTATTTGAAGCATTTGAAATTTTGGCATTACCTTTATGAGTTCTAATCACTAGCTCTAAATTCTTATCATCTTTTTATTTATTCTTCTAATGATTATTATACTGAGATTAGGTCATTTTTATTCTCTTTAATTTATTTCTTAAGCTTTTGTAAAGCTGATTTCATATCTGTATTCTCAACATTGGGGTAGAATTCTCACTTTTCATGTAATATTATACCACCAAGTGATATTTTATCACTGTTATCAACCACTTCATAGTTTTCATTTTCCATTTCTTTTATCAATTCTTGCTCATCTTTACTTTACAACTACATCCAAATCTACATATATTGCCAATATCCATCCCATGCTTCATCTCTAAATTTATTTGCCACAATTTAGAAGATCACAATTCTCAAAGGACACCTTTTAGGTCTAGTTCACCAATGAGTATTTTCTAAAAATAAATATGCATCTCTAATTATACCAAACCATCAATTTATACCATTTAAAAAATTAGATACTTGATAAAATGTTAAGATACACAAAATTTATCACTGTCATTGCTCTAAAGGTTGTTGAAGAACATAGTCAAATGCTAAATTGACAACATGTAGTATTGAATTCCTAGTTCCACCATCCATATCATTCAAATCTCCATAGTTTAGTAATTTTCATGGCTATTTAGGTTCATTCAGTTGAACCTCAGGATTGTGTGGATACAAAGGGCATATTTTATGCATAAAAACTAGTAAAATTAATGAAATTGTATGTCTATGTGCTACAAGGGAAACCCTATATAGTCCTACTAATGTTATCTCTCCACCATGGGCCAGGACTACAGGAGTACCTACAATCACCATTTTATGCATGATATCATAATAAATATAGTTGAATCTATAATAATGATTGTTTATAGATATTTTTAAACTACATCTTTATCAAGAGCATGTATTTGATATCTTGGAACACTTCCTACAATAAATACTTGAATTGCCTCATAGTTATTAAGTGTCTCAAAATTAATAACCCTTTGTTTTGATGAATATGTTCCAATTCTTATAGTATAACATGAGGATGGTAGTTATAAATATCTTCAAGAAATTAATTAATGGTATCACTTACACAATGCTTTAGTTTTTCATAGCTAAAATATTCCCCAAGAAACTACCAATCTCAATTTTTATATATTTATGAAGCAATGGATCCCAGGAAAATGCTTAATCAATTTATTTCCATTAAAAACTAAACATTTCTCTTTTACTTACATCCATTATATAAGCAAAGGAGTGGTGATTAAGACAAATCTGATATGTACCTACATTATCATAGGAAAATTATACTACCATTTAAATACAGTCAAGCAAAACTTCGTATCTATAATGTGATGATCTTGAAGAGTTCCTTTATAGGCAAGTTAATAAAGAAGAACAAAGTGTAAATTTTATCACCAACCTTTACTTTTTTTCTCATTTATTTACAATCATATTAGTAAAACACTTCAATCATATTACTCATTACAATGGTAAAAGTTGGATTAATTAAACCTGATAAAAATGCTTTCATGGTCCCTAGTGTACGATAGCCTAAAACAATATTCAAAATAGCTCCAAGGTAACTGTGTGCACTAGTTTATTCTAAAATTACACTTATTGATATAATCATAGATCTACCTACATATGATACCTCCTAAGATCTTGTTACGCCTTTTATTCTTGTAGTATTAGGATAATTTATTAGTTTTCCCTATACTTAAACCAATGAATGATGACTAGAAATTACCATCTAGATTCATACTCTTCATTAAAATATTTAAAAACATGTTGAATATATTGACCATGAGACTAAATTAGAGTGATCCAATGTACATGACTTCATCAATTATTAGTTTAGAAATTTTAACAAATCAAAGGTATGATTTATCCCCTTTTACCTCAAGAAATTTTTATTGAGTTCTAAAATAAAGGTTTTGTTATTAAAAACACAACTATATAATTGACATGCAATTGAAATATGCATTCTATATAACATACAGTAAAAAAGAGTAACTCCTAGAGAAAAATGCATGTAAAATTATTGTCATAACTTCATCAAAATAATAGGATCTCTAGAAAAGAACACAATCACCCAAATGCCTTGTGGGCTTAATAAAAAAACATGAGGAAAAGGAGAAAATACCATAATGAACACAATGGGTTTTATTAAATACACACATAATAGAGAAAATAAGGGAAAACAACAGAAACAAAAATTGTGTGGAAAGGGAACTATTTACAAAGGAATGGAAAATGCCACACTACTAAACAAAGCCATTTATGGGTTGGAAAAGGTATTAGCCTTTGTAGGGGAAATTTGGTGAAATGAATACATCATGTGAAAATATAAAATTAAGGATAAAAACATATTTTAAATTGCATCCATGGGGAAGACATGAGGCATGGAGGGTGGTGGATGAACTGGATTCAAACACTTGGTCATGCACAACCAAAAAGTAAATATTACTTTTATTTTATACATGAATGAGATGGATTTGCTTTAACTTAAATTATTAAACATGAATAAAATGGGACATACCTCAAACATCTTCACCTCTTAGTTTATTTTTTCATTATTCAACCATGAGTGGCTGAACTGAATCTCCCATAGGTACGTCCAAATGTGAGATTGAGGTGAAAACCTCTTAGCACTTGAAATGGATATAAATTTATTGATGAATACTTCTAATTTACTATTAAAAACCTATTATGTGATCATGATAAACATAATTATACCTTATCTTCAACAATATGAAGCCCACTACCTTCATGATTTATATCATGCTCTTGAAAGGTAGTTGAGTTTTTCTTTTCCATGCATTCTTCCATTTAAAATGAACATTGAATAGGGAACTCTTCTTTCCTTTTTACTTCTATAGATCCATAGAAGATTTTCAAAAATTGAACTCTTTTATTATCATATATAACTTTGAGCTTTGGACCCTCTTTAAAATATAATATGGAGATAAATAGATTTGGTGTTGTATCATTATTTACATATATCCAATTGTAACTTAATTTAAGATATTTTGAAACACTTATCTCTTTTAGTTTTTCCTCCTTTTACCACTCAATTTTTCCCAAGCATAAATATTCTAGTTTTAGTTGAAATATCTTCATCCTACAACTAAAACCAGAATATAGGCAGCAATGGGAAAATTAGAAAATTAGAATCATGTGTTGTATTCCATAATTTTTAGGCCTCTTTTCAAAGGATTCACCAATATTATATTTCAAGGGGAATATTTTATTTAAAATTTTAGGAATAAATGGTAACTTTTTAATCCTTAGCATAGTCACCAAAAAATTGGTCGCCTTGAATTTGTGACTTTCCCAACTAGAAGCAAAGCAAACTCACCAACATTTGGAGATATCATTGTAGATAATGATGGTTTTACTTTTCATTTAAGATGGGTATTTCCCTCATATGATATGAATAATTTGTGTTTTTTTCTACTTTTTACCTGAAAGGATAAAATGAAACAAATCCAAAACTGAAAGGAAAAAAGAGGAGAAACACACAGCGAGATAAAAGTAGAGAACTGTTGGGATGACTCAAAAGTAAATAATAGAAATGGATATCATTCCTCACATAAAAAATGAAAATATGGGTAGTAGGTGTTTTGAGAATAAAATGTATGCTTGAAATCACAAAGTCTCCTCACAAACTAGACTACACACACTCGGTACAAATTTTCCTTGAAATCAAACACATTAAAACTCATGGACATTAATAAAGTTCATACATGGATTTTTCAACATAAAGTTTAGAAACATTACAAGTTTCACACAATCAAAAAATTCATAATTTTAATTAAGTTTTCATCTATAAATAGAAAATCAGAATTCTTAAATAAAGGATATTAAAATATACAAAGACCCAAAAGAGTCTCACTCACTTTCTTGTATTTCATTGCTCCAAACTTAAAGTAAAATGGCTCCACAAAAATCTGTAGTTAATTCATTCCAAGTGTTTGACAAAAAGAATAACCTCTAAAAATACATTCCCCTTTTTACAATCTCTTCCTTCACCAAGGAATTTGAAAAATCATTTATTTCCCCATTTTTTTTCTTTTTATTTGGGAAAACTCACAATATTAAATGAACTTTTCAATTTTGCATTTTACAAGAATATCAATTCTAAAAATAATTAATATAGCGAATGACCAAAAATGTATAGTCATTAAAAGACTATAATTAATGTTAACTAATTATAAGATAAATAATAAAAAATTAAGTCAATAAATTTTATGTCAAACTTACAACAACAAATCTACAACTTGCTACTTGTGCGGTGATGAAAAAAAGTTTCCGTTTCCATTGGGTTATGGGGTTCCATGAAATATTACGTAAAATAAGACAATATGAAAATGATAGGAAAATGATAAAAATGGAATAATGAAATTTGGATAGCCAAATTTCACTAAAACACTAAGCACATGGGTATTTGACATGTTATTAGGATACCTTTTAATATAAAAGATCTATGTAGTTCCATCCATGGTACATTGATGTCTCAAATATATGCATGGTAATTGGGTGGTGAAAGATTCAAAAATTTAGATATGAATACCCTCTATATTCAATGACATCTCCTTTTCCTCCCCCACCACCACCACAATTGGTTACTACACATATTCAAGATCATAATGTAGAGGTAGTTTTTTGCCACTAAAGGGAGCGATCTAGTAAATACCTTATTATAGAAAACATCTAATATGCATGTGGTAAAAAATGACCCAACCCTTTTTCCCTTTGGGAACAAATATATTTTTCAAAAATTATAACAAAAATGGGACCAAAAATGACCCAACTAGGACCCCAACCCTATATAGTAAAATGTCTTACCTGAGCCATATATTGAATATTGAATACCTAGTTTTAGATTGTTACTCAAGCCATGAATACCCAATTATAGATTATCTTTTATCCTTTATAGAGACTTGCTAGGTCATATTACTTATATAATGCACCATATCCATATATTTAATACCCAAGTATAGATTATTACATGATCCATAAAGGTCAACTAATGTATTACTTACATAATATCAAAACTTGATAGAGAGTTTTTCCATATATATATATATATATATATATATATATATATATATATATATATATATATATATATATATATATATATATATATATATATATATATATATAATGTTGTATGATGTTGGCAAACCCAACTCAACTATCATATTGGAATTCTAGACACCAATCTGGTCACCACATATCTTGGTTGGTAAAGTGTGTTTAGTTTCTAGTAGTGTGTCCAATCTGGTAGAGTGTTTATTAGAGGGTGTTCCAATCCCATAGTTGAGTTAACTAGATAGATGGATATGGTGTTATATCATTGAGAGTTTGTCTATAATGGATATTATCTAGTCAATTTTTATTCAAACTAGCTAATCCCATAGTTTATTTATCTAGATAGAGAGATACGGGAAATCCCATAGTGAATATTGAGTTACCTAGAGTTGTGTCTACCCAATACTATATGTAGTCATAAATAGAAAGTGGATGGATTATGTATTCAATATGGTGAGCCAATATTATTTTCTTCAAAATATATGGTGAGTGCATATAAATAACTATGTTATTATGTATCATGTATTATGCTTGATGAGTGATAAACTGGTTGGGATGCTAAGTATCTACCAAGGGGTTTGGTCTTATCTTTGTCAAATAATATTTTCTTTAGGAGGGATAAATTTTCTATGGGATAACTTTAATAACAACCTAACTTGATATAAATATTAGATGGGGGACTGGGATATTGTCTTCCATCCTGTTGTACCTAGATCTAACATGCCCCAATATCTTCAAGTGGATTTGAGTTCCCAGTTTATACACATGTCATTGATATTTTGTTTGTCAATATTAAAGTGGATAGATCTAGTTATTTAAAACCCAATGTGTTTTTATTCAGTGAGTGATAACACAAATTTCCATCAATCATGTTATGTTTATAGTTATAGTTGGAACCTCAATTCATGTAATCATAATTCAAACACACACACACACACACACACACACACACACACACACACACACAGATATATATATATATATATATATATATATATATATGTCACCCTATCCCAATCCAAAAGTTGAGTGAATTTATAGGGAAATTTTTTTGATGATAAGGACTAATGACCAATAGTGGATCTAGGTAATGACTGCAAGCATGAATGACCAAATTATCAAAAAGTGTGAATTGTAGTTCCTACTATATACATAACATCAATAATTAGGACCTGGTCAAATCACTCCCAATGTACCACATATACCTTATTTTTATAGATGGAAACCTAAAAATTAAACATTGAATCTCAACTTCCCTAGTCTTGGTGGTGACCAGATTGTTGATTGGTTGTATGATCCAATCTACTCTAGATAGACTCTCAATGACATATATAAATATGGAATTTGGAGAAAAATTAATTAAAACTATGGGATTAGGTTAACTCAACTCTATATATATATATATATATATATATATATCCACTACAAAATAACCATATAGTCTACTCCTAATCCATATAATTATAGGGTCCCAACCCATCTAGATATCTAGGCTATAGAGATATGTATCCATAAAAGAAAGGAGATGTGGGTATAGTTGGAGAGATTGAGTCATAGAGATATCTATAACTGGTTGACTACATCTCAATATGGATGGATAGAGTAGCTGGATGACCAAATACAAGTTACTCTACCATGCCTTTGACCCTCCTCTCTCTTTATGGGGGATATAGTTGATCCCCTATATAGAGATATGACTGTTAACTAAATATAATATATTATAATCTTGACTATGTGACTTAACATACCATCCAATATACTATGTAAATACTATCAATGACATATATAGATATGGGATTAGGAGAAATCAAATTTGGGATTAAGATTCTCAAATATGGGATTGGGTGATCAAATCCAATATTGAGTGGATATATAACTATAAATGCAATCCCTATCTATCTATCTATCTAGTGAGTCCATAAAGAGTCATAAAAATGAGAACTCAACTCTTAAACTTGATAGCTTGGTGAAAATGCCTTAATATTTTATAAATCACCAAACACACCTCAAATATATATCATCTAATTTTTTTGTGGGATTAAAAATGAGAACTTAACTTTGGGATTCAACCTAAATGACCCGACCCATATTTATAGATAGGTCAACTAGGTCCCAAATTATGTGTGTGTGTGTGCCCATTTTAAAGACAACTATGGGATTGGGATATAAAATACTTGAAACCCATATCTAAAGACCCTATATATATCTACATTGCATCAAAATACGTATTCCCATAAATAGATAACATATGATTATATATTAGGATTCATAGAATAACCCACTTGATGAAAAGAGAAATCCATATCATTTGATTGTCTAATCAGATTCAGACTCTGTTGGGAGAGTGGACTTTGATGCAATAGATTCCTCCTAACCTAATGGATGGAATTTAATGTCTACTATATCATATCAAAATCATTTGAATCATTTCATAATAATTAATTTAGGAGGGAACTTTTAAATTCCATAAATATCTATGGGGTCATGGGCAGATACTGTCTATGTGCCCTTATATAGCTAGGGTAATCTAATACACTATATATAGAGATAGAGACTATAGATTGAGAAGAGGGACTCTCCCATCCTATATATACCATACTCTTTAGGAATCATGTTGGAAGCATAATGACTAAGAGGGGGGGTTGAATCAATATTCAAAAAAATTCAATCAATTACCCTTAAATATTCATGAATCATTCAAATTAACTTAGTGATTTAATAATTCACTAATAACCAATCACATGATCATAAAATAATATAACACACCACATATGTGGAAAAACCTCATGGAGAATAAAACCCAATGAAACAAAGATTGGAAAAATTTTATTACAAGACAATGTATCAAATTTAGTTGAGCACCAATCCAACAGGAAGCACCAACCCCAAATTTATCAACCACCCACTTGACTTCAATAGGCACCCAATTATTAGGAGGTTATAACCCCCTATGAATAAGCATCAAATTAGTCAAAGTACACTTATGCAAGTACCAACCTTCAAGTTAGATCAAAATCCCTCTTGACCAAGCACTAACTCATATAATACCAATTTTGTAAGCACCAACCTACAAGGAAGCTTCAACTCCCTCTTTAACCAAGCACCAACTCAGCCAATCACATTTATTTATTTTACTCTTCCATGTAGCTCTCTACCTACTGTATATAAACTCTATCTAATATTATAAATCAAGAACACATATTTGATGTAATTCTTAAGGCCTCTCTATTGTTTCCAAAATTTGTCACTCATTTTTTGGGACAACATATCAACTATTTTGGTTCTACAGGCCAAAATTCTCTCTTCCCTTCTCAAAAAAATGTTCTAAGCACTCCAGTTCTTTAATTATTCAAGATTTTTTAGCTAAGGAACTCGTAGGTTCAATAGGTTCAACAACTTCAATAAGTGAGATCTCATAAAGGAACAAGTTCTAAACACTTAGACAATTTCAAGGTTGGTTTAACATCAAAGGCTTCAAACAAAATATTGAACCATTGAACTCTACCTATAAAGGTTTAAAGGTTTAATGAGTTTAGAGGTTCAATGACATCAACAGACTTAAAAGAGTTAAGTGCTTCAGCAAGTTCAAAGTTTAACAGCTTCAAAGGACTTAAAGAAAATAAGGATTCGAAGAGTAAAGGTTGAGCAGTTGAACCATTGAACCTTGAACCAAAATGGTTTAACGAGTTCAAAGGTTCAACGAGTTCAATAAGATCAAAAGACTTAAACAAAAGAATATTTCAAAGAAGAAAGAATGAACTATTGAATTGTTGAACCTTGAACCAAAATGGTTCAAAGGTTTAAGGTTCAATGAGTTCAATAAAGTTTGAGAGAATTAAAAGAACAAAGGATTCAAAGAACAAAGAATGAACCATTGAACCTTGAACCAAAAGAGTTTAAATTTCAAAGGTTCAACGAGTTCAACAGAAAAGAAAAGGATCTAGAAACTTCAAAGGACCAAAGGATTCTAAGAAAGAGAATGAACTGTTGAACCTTGAACCAAAATGGTTCAAAGTTAAAAGGTTCAAAGGTTTAATTAATTTAAAAGTTTGAAAGGGAGCTTCAAGTGAAGGAAGGAAGTGGAAGATTATATAGACAAGTTTGAAGAGATGGTTCAACCGAAGAGGAAAGAAAGCGATTAAACCAAGGAGCCGATATGACCGCCTGAACCATTGAACCATTGAACCAATGAACTCTCATGGTTTAAAGGTTCAAGTTTCAATGTGGTTCAAGTGACCAAGTAACCAATGACATCCTCATAAATGTCAAAATCAAGGTAACAAAATTCTTGTTTATTTTCAAATGTGGTGTGGACCTGAGAACAAACTCAATGACTAGCCGAAAAAGAAGTCAAAAGAGCCAGCAAAAAGGGAAGAGATAGCCTGAGAGCTTAGATCATGAGGAAGAGATAAAATGCATTAAGAGAAGAGAGAATAAGAGGGAAAGACAAAAAATATCTAGGTAGAAGTTATTCTAGTAGGTGAAACAATCCACCAAGTAGACATCAGAGAGTGTGAGCACTTAAGGATGTGGCTTATTTTTATTCATCAAGTAAAGGTGAAGTGGATAGCTACACAAATATCAAGAAGAGGACCAAGTGGCCTATATTTTAGAGGTGACATTTGAGATGAATTTACATGCCATAGTTAAGTTTGATGCCCTATTCTAGCATGGCACCTTGACAGAACTGAAAATGTATTCAAGGCATTAAATGCAACATGGGCCATTAGATGAAACAAAGTGATAATTTTTTCTTGGATGCTATATATTGTAATATCTTATTTTATGCAAAAAAAATCTCTCTATTATAGAAGTAAAACTCTGCCCAAATTGAAAGGCATTTCTTGAGAATTTGAGCTCAAATTGTTAATCATATTTCTTTATTTGAATAAGAAAACAAGTGACTTTTTAGACTTTGTGCTGGAATAGCTTGTGTTATTTAGAAAATTATTCTTATGTTTGTTTCCTAGAAGCATTTCTTGTCCATTTAATTTAACAAGTAGAACTAGTGGAAGTAATCAGGAAGGTGTTTTAAAGCCGACTATGGAGAGACTTTGTGCTGCCACAATTGTCTTTAGTGTGTTTGTTTTTGTATTTCTATGTAAAGGATCTTGGGATGAATTTGTGCCCCCATTGTCCTTTATATATTTCACTCTTTGGTAGTTGAGGTGGAAACTTTGTGCTACACCTCATTTTGCTAGTTATTGCACCCTATTCTAGTTGCTTTTACTACCCAGGAAGGAATCTGGCAGTTGACTGAGTATTGCTTCTGAAAAAAGAGAAGTACCTCAAGTAATCACCCAAGATTCCTCCTTTATTTATGAACATCATCTCTAAAAAAGAGAGATGGATGGTGTTGTCCTACCCTTGAGTGTTATTTTCAGCTTATATATATATATATATATATATATATATATATATATATATATATATATATATATATATATATATATATATCACCTCATATTTATAGGGAACCTCCCCTTGATGAGAGGAGAGATTTGTACCCTTTTGATGTTGTTAACCTGCACATTTGGTTGATAAATCTCCCTATGCTTTAGTTGAAACAACCTATTTTGCCCATCAGTTAGTTGGTGACAAAATATTCACCCAATAGTTTTTGGTGACTCTACTAGGGATGTTTTGTGCAATTTGAAGCCTCAAGCTTCAAATTGCACAAAACATCCCTATCCTTATCCATTTTAGTTTTACACTCTAGCGGATCCACAGTATATAAAAATCTAGAGATCTAAACAAAGTGGTTTTGACCTATTTCCTTCTCCATCTCACCTTCAGTAAACTAGGAGTTTTCCTCCTACAAAAGTCAGGGCTCCATTACCAGGCAAAGCATCCATTTCTATTTTTAGTAGAGCTTTGTCAATACATACCCCTTAGACATTTGTTATCCCTCCCTTCAGTAGCCAAATCATGGTAGTTCAAGGCCCCTAGGGTAACTCTTTTGGTCCACTCAACCTAGCTCCACCCCTACATGAGATACCTCATAGTTCAAGGAAGAATTTCCCCAAATTCTTTGGTGATGGGAGAGTTCATCTTGATGAACGTATTGTAGCCTTCAACATAGCCTATGGCATGATAGGTGTGGAGTATGAAGGCATAGCAGTCACGCTATTCATAGAGACATTACAAGGTGCTCTTATAGATTGGTTTTATCACCTACAAGAACAAACTATTTCTAACTAGAACACCCTCAAAGCAAAATTTGAATCCATGTTCAAGCCTATAGAAGAAGCGCGTGCCCTACTAGCCCAGCTCACACAAATGAAGAAATAACCTCATGAACCTATGAGGGACTTCATAGCCAAGTTAGACAAGCTGAGGAATAGGATTCCTACCATTGCTCAACCAATAACTGATAACCTTAAATGTTTTTCATCAATTCTCAGCTTCTAGAAGTGAGTTTTCTACTAAGATGGGCTAGCCACATAGACCTTGTTGCTACTTAGGATTTGGCTACTGAGGTGGAAGATGATCTCATCTTGGCAAGAAAGATAAGGAGAGATCTTAACAAAGGTAAATATTCTTCATCCTCTGACTATCTATCTATAGGCACCACTGATCCAATGGTGCAAAATCTAGAAAATGAGTTGCTAGCTCTCAGAAAGCAAATAGTGCAAGGAATGTCTTCTACTCCTTCGTACTGAGATATACCAAGGAGGACATTCCCTAATCAACCATATCAAGGCAACGCTACTAGAAATTAAGGGTAAACAAATCATCTTCCTCCTCTACATGGGAAGCTTGCCATTGAAGAAGCACCAGCCAACTCAGTAGTTAAATATCTCAAAATAAAATATGATTTCTCCTTCTAGCCTGAGTTGAATCTAGAAGATGATGCTAATCTCTTCACAGAGGGAGAAGAATAATTAGTTTGCAACTTCAACATTGATTTCTTGAATTATTAGGATGAACCCAGAAGTAAAGGTGAAGTGTTTGATGGATCGTGTGTTATATTCACTCGGTCCCAGAACTAGTCAGCCTAGCAAGCTAATAAGAAAAAAATAGAGGAGCGATCTCAACCAGTAATTTCGATTGCTAAGCGGGGAACCACTCTACCTTTTTAATCAAGGGACCCAGTGATCCCTAAAAAAGTAACTACCTCAAGTACGCTTTCAAATTCAACTTTAATTTCACAGATCAATACCCCCTCTTAAAAACCAAAAGGATGAACTACCTTCCCCTATTCCTAATTTGTTTCAGACATTTGATATAATTGACCATGTCAAGAAAACCAAAATTCAAATATCTAAATTTGAATTCCTACAATCCAACCCTAAGTAGTTGAATAAGTTGGTTCAGTGTGTAAAGAATAAAACCATCCCTACAAGACCAACTATTCCAAAGGTGACCCCCATGTCCACCCCAAATAATCTTATCATTACTCTTCTTACTGCCCCTAGGAGGATAGAACTATTCTATGTCTCCTTGTTGATAAATGGACACCAGCTGAACAATTATATCATAGACTTAGGTGCATATGACAATGTCATGCCTATCAAAGTGGAAAAATCTCTTGGTCTCACACTAACCAAGAAATTTGGGAGATGTTTCTCCATGGAGAACAAACAAGTTCCACTACTAGGACAAATCAAGGATGCCTAATTATCATTTGTCACTTTTCTGGATAAGAAAATTAAGATGATAATTCTAGTGGCTGACATCCCAGCCTCCTATGGCATTCTTCTTGGGTAAAATTTTTGTAATGATGTTGGTGGTGAGTTAAGTATGGACCTGTTTGAAGTGAGGATCCCAGTCAAAGGTGTCATGAAGGAGGCAAAATATGTTGTCACTCAAATGTCAATGCCTGAAGCTCAAATTTTGTTTAAGTCTTTAGGTGTGGGTAATTACTTCTTATCCACAGAGGAGGTTCATGTGGCATCTGATGAAATTCTTGAATGTGATAGCCTGACAATTGATTCAAAAAAATAGAAAAAAAATTGATAGGACATAGTGCAAATGCAGAAGAATCCTCCACTCTAATTAAAGAGAAATCTAAAGAAAAATCAATTTTTGATGATGTCTAGATTCTATAATTTGATGGCAGTTGTTCTACTACTAGCTCAAGAGCCAAGATTCTGTTCATATCTACTCAAGGATATATTTTCTCCTATTCTTATAAATTATAGTTTAACAACACCAACAATAATACTGAATATGAATCAATGCTGCTTGGATTAAAGGCTACTCAAGATAGGGGTGTCAAACTCCTTCATGCCAAAGGAGATGGTAAGCTAGTAGTTTACTAGGTTAAGAACTAGTACCAAACCAAAAGTGAGAGATTGCACCATTATCGCAATATGGTTTGAGATTAAATTGAAAGCTTTGATGCTTTCAGTATCTCTGTAATACTTAGGGAATTTAATGACTGAGCTGATGCATTATTTATTCTTGCAACTCTCTTGGTTCCTCACCCATATTTTAAGGGAGATAGGTACAATATCAAATTTTTCTTTTGACCACATGTGCCTGATAATGACAATTATTGGCAAGTGTTTAATGGCGATAACCAAATCATCACCTTTTTGGAACAAAAAGACAACTTTGAATAGCTTCACTTCAAAGGCAGTGAGCCTCAAAAACTTGAATCAACCCCTGAAACAATTTTAAACATAGGTGAAGAATTCCTATAGCTAAAGGGAAATAAAATTCCCAAAGAATTGGTTTCCCTTGAGAAACTATTTGACAAGCATGACAAGTTCAACAAACAACAACAAATGGATTCAAGCTCCTCCCAGGAGTTTGATCAAATAAATTTTGGTACTAAGGAAAATCCCAAGATGGTTAACATTGGGAAGTGTTGCACTATTGAGGAGAAGCTCAAATTTATTGCCCTATTTCATCATTACATGGATGTTTTGGTGTGCTCCTATGATGATCTAAATTCACTTAGACCTAAAGAAATTCACCATGAAATTCCTCTCAAGAGTGATTTGGAGCCTTACAAGTAGAAATTCTAGCAGTATAATCCAAAGATATCAGGTATTGTTTTGTTTGAAATATAGAAAATATTGAATGCTAGAATAATTTTCTCAATCCATCATTCCACATGGATTGCAAACATAGTTCCTGTGAGAAAAAAGAATGGAAAAATTTGCCTCTGCATGGATTTTAGGAATTTGAATCAATCCTCCCTAAAGGATAATTACCCTCTACCCATCATGGATCAATCCCTTCAGTTGGTGACTAATTCAGAGATGTTATTGATGCTAGATGACTTCTTGGAGTAAAATCAAGTGGAAGTTGGCAAAGCGGGCCAACATAAGACTACCTTCACCACACCTTGGGACACCTTTGCATATCAAAGAATGCCATTTGGCCTGATAAATGTTGGGACCACTTTTCAGAGAGCAATGGACCTTATTTTCAAAGATGAAATGGGTAAGTTCATTGTGGTGTACCTTGATGATTTAACAGTCTTTTCCAAGCATCGTCTTGACCATGTGCACCATTTGTAACAAGTGCTAAAATGATGTCACGAGAATGGCATTTCTCTAAATCTTAAGAAGTCTATTTTTGGGGTAACAAAAGGGAAACTTTTTAGACACATTATATCTCGAGAAGGCATAAAGATTGACTTAGAAAGAGACAAATCTATCCAGGAGCTTACTTTGCCCACAAGTAAGACTACAACTCACTCTTTCTTTAAAAAATTGAATTTTTTACAAAGGTTCGTTCCTGAGTTCACTGAGAAGACTCACCACATTTTGAACACGATGAAGGGAAAGGCCACTTTCAACTAGATTGAAGAAGGCAAATTGGCATTTCGAGACATTGAGACAACTATTGCCCATGCCCCAATTCTAGTTTGTCTAGATTATATCAAAGATTTCACAATGTATAGTTATGCTTTTGAGCACACACTTTCAGCAATTCTGGTTTAGTAGAACAAAGAATGTGTGGAATCTCCCATATCCTTCATGAGTTATCCTCTCAAAGCTCATAAACTAAAATATTCAAATCTAAAGAAGCATGCTTATGTAGTGGTAAAGGCAATAAATCACTTCCATTTTTACATCCTGAATTCACACATTATTACCCTAGTTCCTGATACCACAGTCAAATCCATATTAACTCAGTAGGAGTTTAGAACCAAAATGGGTAATTGGATTTCTAAAATCTAGGAGTTTGATCTTGTTATCAAACCAATGAAGCTTGTGTGGGGAAGGGGTATCTACCAATCGATTTCTGATAATAGACTAGAAGAAATAGGGCATGAAGAAGCAAAAATTGAAGACACGCTAACAGTCCTCTTTATCTCCACCATGAATGAGTGGTATTCAAGTATTTCTCATTTTCTTACTTATGGTGAGTGTCCTGCTTACCTGTCTCATAAAAAAAGAGGACTATCAAGTTAAAAGCTACCAATTTTGTCTTATGGGACAACAACTTGTATAAGAGGAACCTCGATGGGGTGTTCTTTAGCTGCATGGATAAAGAGCATCAAAACTAACATTTGGTGTCCTTCCATAATCTGGCCTATGGAGGACATTTTTCTATGCCTATAACTACCCATAATATTATATGAGCTAGGTATTACTGGCTTACTCTATTTTAAGATGCATACAAATAGGTACGAAGATGTGAAGTATGCCAATAATTCATTGGAAAACCTAAGTTAGCTACTTTGCCTCTTAAGCCAGTGGTAATAAAAGAGCCATTTTAGCAATGGGAAATTGATTTCATTGGTGCTATAAACCCATCTTCAAATGTTGGACATGATTATGTCCTCACAGCCATAAATTACTTCACCAAATGGGTGGAATCTATTCTATCCAAGCATGCTACTTCAGAAGTAGTATGAAATTTCCTCAAGGACATTATTTCTAGGTTTGGGGTCCCAACCAAGATTGTGATAGATAATGTAGCATATTTCTCTTCCCATGAGATTACTTAGTTCTATTTTTATTATGAGATTACCCTCTCCCACTCCTCTAATTATTTTCCATAAGGGAATGGCCAAGCAGAATCAAGCAACAAGAACTTGGTGACCATATTCAAGAAGCTGGTGGATGACAACCAATGAACTGGCATAAAGCATTGGTTGATGCTTTTTGGGCAGGCAAAATTACACCCAAGAGGGTGATAGGTATGTCACCATTCCAAATTTTTTATGGTCTTAATGTAGAGATACCAATCACCCTAGAATTGCCAACACTAAAATTGGCAAAGGTGGTTGAAGATCAGACATATGAAAGCTCCATCGACAAAAGGATCATGTGCTTGACTAAGTTGGATGAGCAGTGAACTATGGTGGTGGATCGAATTACTGCACATCAAATTTTGGTGAATATCTTCAACCAAAAAGCAAAAACCCATGATTTTTAGATTGGTGATCAAGTTCTATTATGAGACAAGAGAAGAGAACCAAAGGGAATGCATGGGAAATTTGATTCCCTATGGAGAGGCCCATTTGCTATTCATCAACTCAATGGTGAAAATAGTTTTTATTAAATTATTAAGACAGCATGCCATTTTTATTGCCTCATAGTGGGAAGCATACAAAGCACTTCAATTCTTAAAGTATCAGGTGACATCAGTTGTATATATGTATATTTGTATAGTCTTTAGTTCTATTTTATGTTGCTTATTTTTGTTTCTTTTTGGCACCTTTATTTTTTGGTAACATGACTCCATAGCCTAATGGCATACTTGAAGGCACTGGAGATTCTGGTTTCTACTACCTTTGATTGTTTTTACAATTGATAGAAGTTCCCCAACTGGAGCCAGCTGTTGTTCCCAAAATTTGTCAATCATTTTTAGGGACAACATATCAACCATTTTGATCCTACAGGCCAAAACTCTCTCTTCCCTTCTCAAAAAAATGTTTTGATCACTCTAGTTCTTTAATTATTCAAGATTTTTTAGCTAAGGGACTCATAGGTTCAATAGTTTCAACAACTTTAATAGGAAATCTCTCATAAAGGGATAAGTTCTAAACACTTAGGCGATTTCAAGGTTGGTTTAACATCAAAGGCTTCAAAGGAAAGATTGAACCATTAAACCCTACCTCCAAAGGTTCAAAGGTTCAATGGGTTCAAAGGTTTAATGACATCATTAGAATTAAAAGAGTTAATCACTTTAGCAAGTTCAAAGTTCAATAGCTTTAAAGGACTTAAAAAAAAGAAGACTTCAAAGAGTAAAGGTTGAGCGGTTGAACCATTGAACCTTAAACCAAAATGGTTCAATGAGTTCAAAGGTTCAATGAGTTTAAAGGTTCAATGAGTTAAATAAGATCAAAAGACTTAAATGAAAGAAGACTTTGAAGAAGAAAGATTGAACCGTTGAACCACTAAACCTTGAACCAAAATGGTTCAAAGGTTCAAGGTTCAATGAGTTCAATAAAGTTTGAAAGACTTAGAAGAACAAAGGATTAGAAGAACAAAGAATGAACCATTGAAATATTGAACATTGAACCAAAATATTTCAAATTTCAAAGGTTCAATGAGTGTTTCTCTATGTTTTTGTTATAATTACATTTAGAAGAAAGAAGAAACTAAAGTTAAAGGTTTAGGGTTTGTACGTTACCCAGATTAAATTGCGCACCGTATCCAAGCATTGTAGGAGCTCCTCTTTAGCTATGGAGGAAACACCTATAATGAGAAAGAAACTCAAACAAAGAGAATGTTAGAGACAGATATGGTGGACTGCCAAGCTACACACTCGATCTCAAAAGTGTAAAGCTTTGTAAGGGATGACAGTCCACTTTTTAATGAAAAGAATGTCGTATAAAAAGATATGGTGAAAGACTAAGAAAGAGAAATAAAGATAACATGTACCTATTCTCTGCAATCAGTCTGTCATAGTCATTGACATCGGTAGTCTTGCTGAGGTTAGTTGGTCAATGATGTCGACGTCGGTTATGCTGCTGATGTTGGTAGGGGCAGTGGGCCTTAGACATGTTTTAGGGTATGTTTGTGGTCGATAGAGGAGTCTAGAAGTTTAAATGTTTGTGCAGGGTTGTGGGGAGATGTATAAGGTCTAATGAAGGGCAAAGGTAGAGGGTAGGTGTGGATAGGAGGGTAAGAATAAGAGGAAGGCTTTTCAGCCTCTCTATGGAAGAAGTCAGGTCTAGTTGATAGTATTTAGAAATAGTAAATAGAAACTAGTTACCAAGTTATTCTAAAACTTTGAAATGGAGACCAAAAAAATACTTAGCTCTCTTAGATGAATAAATAGAGGTGTTAGAATGCATATTCCTATTGTGGCTGATGTCAAGGTCCTCATGTAATGTTCTAATCCAATTTGGAGTCGAGAGTGACTTGTGTAGAGTTTCGGTAGCCAAGAGAGCATTAGTCAAATTTTGAGACTTGGTCTCAGAGTGTATGTTTCAATGACAAAGAGTCTGGGTAGAGGAATTTGGGAGAGAGAACCTAACTCAAGGTTAGAACCTAGTTTAAGTAACTGACGTCGGTGATCCCACTAGTGTCAGCTGACAGTTGACCGACGTCAGCAGCTAGAAAATAGGTAAAAGGGCTATTTTTAGCTCTTTTCCCATTTCTCCATCTACCAAGTGCATTTGTCATTGGAGAACGGTTAAAAGATGGGTTTATTAGGCATGAGAGTTAGTTAGAGAGTTAGAATAGGTCTTAGGTAGTTATGATTTGAAGGACTTAGTCTTGGGGTGATTCATAGGGTAAGAAATGGTCTTAGGGTGAGGTGTCTAGGTGAGGTGTCGTGGGGGGATGGTTAATTTAAAATAAGTAATTTATTTTAAATTAATAAAGTGTGGGTTAGGAATGTTAAAGTTAGAAAGGGACCAAGGGGGGTTGACACAATATTGGTAGAGGATGATGACCTAAGTACCATAGCATTTGCCAATCCCTTGGACTTGGAGTGGGAAGAAGAAGATTTGGAAGAAGGGTCATTGGATTTTGCATTGTTATTTTTACTACGCAATTTGACTCTATCCTCTTTGATAGCACGGAGTTCAAGCTTTTGGGCCATGGTGAAAGCTTCATCAAATGTGAAGAAACTTTGAACCCATAAAGTGGATGAGATGTGCTTGGCACATGCTCTTGAAAAGAGCTCAATGAGCTTAGGTTGAGGTAGTGAAAAGGAGAGTTGGTTGATCAAACCTCTCTAATGGGCAATGAAGTCAGCTATTGACTCGTCGTTGAATTGTTTAATAGAATATAGGTCTGTAATGGAGACCTTCTTGGTTATGTTAATTGAAAAGTGGTCAAGGAATAGCTGGGCAAGTTAAGTGAAGGAAAAGAGAGAATGACTGGTAATGGAGCTATACTAGTCAAGGGAAGTGCCAAAAAGTGACATGGGGAATGTGCAAAGTAATAACGCATCATCATGCGCTATGAGGTAGCAGGCATGTCTAAATGCTTGTAAATGTTGTTGTGGGTCCTCTTTACTCTAAGAACGAGTAAATTTTAAAAGTTCCCACTAGTTAGGGTATGGTCTAATAGGGACTAAAGGGTGGATAGGTTCATTGCATATTTTTTCATATGAAAGAACATTGCTTGAACTGGAAATGGATGTCTCAAGGTTGGACATCTTATCCATCAGCGTCTTAATTAGATCAGTAGATAGATTGGCATGAGGGGCACCCCCTAGGTTATAGGGTACCTGGAAGGCATTGGGAGGGGTGTATGACGTACTTGGTTACATTTATGTAGGCACAACATATTGGTATTTCATCATAGGGGCCAATGTCAAGGCCAAGGGGGCTTGTGCCATGAAATTAGAGGGCACAAATTGACTAGATGTCGCCAAGGGTGGTTGAATAGTGGTGACACTGGTTAAATGGTAGGTGGTCACTTTTGTATTTATGGGTGTAAAAGTGGGTGGGATAGAGATAATAAAGTTTTGAAAAGGTTTCAAACCTGGTTGAATTGTTTGTGGTTGAGGGGGTACAGAAACCCTAATGGAGGTAGGTCCAGAAATAAAAGGGGAGGCCAAATCTTGAGCATTGGCCATGGTTGGGTTACTAGTCGAGGCAATAGCTTGAGTGACCATAGGTTGGGTAGCAGATGGTGTTGATATCATTGTCGCTTTAGTAAGAGAAGTTGGCATCCCATAAATAGGGTTACTTGAAGGATCTCATGTTTGGTTTCTAGCAAGATAATGTTGGAGAGCCTTAATGTTGTGGTCAAGAAATCTCTCAAAATTTTGATCCCCTTTGGGAACAATTAGAGGTTGATCGGTGGGGGAAGGTTGGATAGGAGTACACTCAGTGTCTGAAGTATACTCCATTAGGTGACTTGGTATGAAGGGCGAAGGTGGAAGTGGCTATTACCTTGTGTGGTCAATAAGAGATTTGGCTTGAATGCTTGTCAAAACCATCCAAGGCAAAATGGATTCAGGTTCCAGAAACTGTATGTTTTAGTTTTAGAAAACCAAAATTTATGTTTAACAGCAAAAAAGTCAAGTTTTAAGCTTGCTATTTTGGAAAGAAAATTTGTTGACAGTGACCGACGTGGGTGGAAAAATCGATGTCAGTGAAGATATGTTGTCGACGTCAGTGAAAAAACTGATGTCGGTGAAGATATGTTGCCGACGTCGGTGGAAAAACTAATGTCGGTAAATATGAGTTGCCGACGTCAGTGGAAAAACTAATTTTAGTGTTTGTGTATTGACGTCGACAACTCATATTTACTGACATTAGTTTTTCCACCGACATTAATGTTTGTGTATTGACTTTAGAATGATGTGAACTTACCCACTCAAATAATCAGATAAAAATAACATAAAAGGTGATTTGGCAAGCAACCTCTAAAACATTAGTTTTTCCACCGACATTAGTGTTTGTGTATTGACGTCGGCAACTCATATTTACCAACATTAGTTTTTCCATCGACATTAATGTTTGTGTATTGACTTCAGAATGATGTGAACTTACCCGCTCAAATAATTAGATAAAAATAGCAGAAAAGGTGATTTGGCAAGCAACCTCTAAAACGTTAGACTCCTAGGAATAAATTTTAGAGTCGTGGTGGCTTATGCCTTAGAAGAATGTGTTTGGGAATTGGGCTTTTAGAATGGGTCCTAAAGAGGAAGTCTATGGCTAGTTTTGGGTTATGTTTTGGTGCTCAAAAATCTATGTTAGGTTTAGTATGTGGCCTGGTGCTGGGGCTTACTCCCTTCACTTCACGAACCCAGAGCCGAGCTGGGCCACTTAGCCAATATATACTTTGCCTATAGTTTATACTCTGCCAGATAACAGAGTGGGTCCTCCTCTTGGTGGTGAAATCTAAGTAGGATCGCCAAGAAGGGTAAGGTATCCTCTAGGTGATGAAATCCTAGATGGGCCTTGTCTCAAGTAAGTTATATGTTTAATTTGATGTGAATGTGGTTTGGTTGTGTAACATTTGTGCACTATGATTTATTCATAATGCTTTTTAATTACTAAGTGAGATAAATATGCATTCAAGCAGGAATGAAACGCAATAGTTTTTAACCCAAATTGAAATATGTTTGTTCTGATGCAAATAATAGGAGAAGAGGTGAAGAGTATGAATTTTTCCTACTCTAAGATGCAGACAAGAAGTGATAAGAAGAAAAAGAAAGATGTTCTTTTTAACTTGTGCTAATGGTTTCTTTTCAAAATAAAGAGATAGAAGAAGGATGCAAGAAGAGAATATTTTCCTAATGCATCTATATGATAGTTTGCCTTTTAGAAGAAAAAGAAATGAACCCAAGGAAAACTCCAGGGATCCCACTGGGTGTGCCAGAATGTTTCTCTACATTTTTGCTATAATTACATTCAGAAGAAAGAAGAAACTAAATTTAAAGGTTTGGGGTTTGTACGTTACCCAGATTAAGTTGAGCACTGTATCCAAGCATTGTAGGAGCTCCTCTTTGGTTGTGGAGGAAACACCTATAATGAGAAATAAACTCAAACAAGGAGAATGTTAGAGATAGATATGGTGGACTACTAAGCTACACGCTCAGTCCCAGAAGCATAAAGCTGTGTAAGGGATGACAGTCCACTTTTTAATGAAAAGAATGTCGTATATAAAGATATGGTGAAAGACTAAGAAAGAGAAATAAAGATAATGCATACCTATTCTCTGCAATCAGTCTGTCACAGTCACTGACATCGGTAGTCTTGCCAATGTCAGTTGGTCAATGATGCCGATGTCGGTTATGCTTCTGATATCGGTAGGGGCAATGGGCCTTGGACAGGTTTTAGGGTATGTCTGTGGTTGATAGAGGAGTCTGGAAGTTTAAATGTTTGTTTAAGGTTGTGGAGAGATGTATAAGGTCTAAGGAAGGGCAAAGGTAGAGGGTAGGTGTGGATAGGAGGGTAAGAATAAGAGGAAGGCTTTTCAGCCTCTCTACAAAAGAAGTCGGGTCTGGTTGATAGTATTTAGAAATAGTAAATAGAACTAATTACCAAGTTATTCTAAAACTTTGAAATGGAGACCAAAAGAATACTTAGCTCTCTTAGATGAAGAACCAGAGGTGTTAGAATGCATATTCCTATTGTGGCTGATGTCGAGGTCCTCTTGTAATGTTCCAATCCAATCTAGAGTCGGGAGTGACTTGTACAAAGTTTTGGTAGCCAGGAGAGCATTAGTCTAATTCTGAGGCTTGGTCTCAGAGAGTGCACATTGATGTCAAAGAGTCTAGGCAGAAGAATTTGGGAGAGAGAGCCTAGCTCAAGGTTAGAACCTAGTTTAAGTAACCAACGTCGGTGATCTCGCTGGTGTTAGCCGACAGTTGATAAATGTCAGTGGCTAGAGAATGGCTAAAAGGGCTATTTTTAGCTCTTTGCCCATTTCTCCATCCAGCAAGTGCATTTGCTGTTGGAGAATGGTCAAAAGATGGGTTTATTAGGCACGAGAGTTAGTTGGAGAGTTGGAATAGGTCTTAGGTAGTTATGATTTGAAGGACTTAGTCTTGGGGTGACTCATAGGGTAAGAAATGGTCTTAGGGTGAGGTGTTTGGGTGAGGTGTCTAGGTGAGGTGTCGTGCGGGGATGGTTAATTTAAAATAAGTAATTTATTTTAAATTAATAAAGTGTGGGCTAGGAATGTTAAAGTTAGAAAGGTACCAAGGGGGGTTGACACAATATTGGTGTCTACAATGAGTTCAATAGAAAAGAAAAAGATCCAAAAATTTTGAAGGACCAAAGGATTCTGAGAAAGAGAATGAACCATTGAACCTTGAACCAAAATGGTTCAAAGTTAAAAGGTTCAAAGGTTCAAGGAATTTCAAAGTTTGAAAGGGAGCTTCGATCAAAGGAAGGAAGTGGAAGATTCCAGAGACAAGTTTGAAGAGATGGTTCAACTAAAGAGGAAAGAAAGTGATTGAGCTAAGGAGATGATAGGACCGCCTGAATTATTGAACCATTGAACCAATGAACTCTCATGGTTCAAAGGTTCAAGGTTCAACATAGTTCAAGTGACCAAGTGACCAATGACGTCCACATAGATTTCAAATTCAAGGTAACAAAATGCCTATTTATTTTTAAATGTGGCACATACCTGAGAACAAACTCAGCGACCAGCTAAAAAAGAAGCCAAAAGAGCCAACAGAAATGGAAGAGATAGCTCAAGATCTCAAATCATGAGGAAGAGATAAAATACATTAATCAAAGAGAGAAAAAGAGGGAAATATCAAAAATATCTGTGTAGAAATTATTCTAGTAGGTGAAATAGTCCACCAAGTAGACATCAGTGAGCACTCAAGGACACAGCCTATTTTTTTCATTGAGTAAAGGTGAAGTGGACAAATACACAAATATTAGGAAGAGGACCAGGTGGCCTATACTTTGGAGGTGACATTTGAGATGAATTGACATGACACAATTAAGGTCAATGCCCTGTTCTAGCATGGCCCCTCGACAGAACTACAAATGCATTCAAGGCATTGAATGCAGCATGGGCCATTCCATGAAACAAAGAACTAAGTCTTTCTTGGCTGCTATATATTGTAATCTATTATTTTATTCAAAAAATATCTCTCTATTATAGAAACAAAACTCTACCCAAATTGAAATGCATTTCATGAGACTTTGAGCTCAGATTGTTAATCATATTTCTTTATTTGAATGAGAAAACAAGTGACCTTTCAAACTTTGTGCTGGAATAACTTGTGTTATTTAGGAAATTGTTCTTATGTCTATTTATTAGAATCATTTCTTGTCCATTTAATTTAACAAGCATAACTAGTGGAAGTATTAAGGAAGGTATCTTGAAACTGACTGTGGAGAGACTTTGTGCTGCCACAATTGTCTTTAGCGTGTTTGTTTTTCTATTTCCATGTAAAGGATCTTGGGATGACTTTGTGCCCCCATTATCCTTCATATATTTCAATCTTTGGTATTTGAGGTAGAGACTTTGTGCTACATCTCATTCTACTGGTTATTGCGTCCTATTCCAGTTGCTTTTACTACCTAGGAAGGAATCTAGTTGTTGACTGAGTATTACTTCTGAAAAAAGAGAAGTACCTCTAGTAATCACCCAAGATTTCTCCTTTGTTTATGAACATCATCTCTAAAAAAAAGAGAGATGGATGGTGTCGTCCTACCCCTGAGTGTTATTTTCAGCTTATATATATAGCACCTCATATTTATAGGGAATCGCCCCTTGATAAGAGGAGAGATATGTCCCCTTTTGATGTGGTAAACTTGCACATTTGGCCGATCAATCTCCTTATGATGTGGTTGAAACAACCTATTTTTCCCATCAGTTAGCTGGTGACAAAATATTCACCGAACACTCTCAATATAAAATTAACATATTATTATCACTCCTTTAGTTGTAATCCACTTGATCTCCCTCAAAATGTCTCTAGGATTCTTCTCTTAACAAGCCCTATTCAAGACTGAATAAGTCATATGAACTTGATATTAAATTATATAAAACTTATATTATCTTAATTAATTTCTTATATTCTCTCTCATTAGGGTTTACAACATGTTACACAACATTATTCTACTCATACATCTTCTATTTTACTCATTTATATGCATACCCTATATTCACACCATTTGTCTAATCCTCATCAAATATTATTGGTGCATGTATGTTTGATTTTCATATTTATACAACATAAAATATTATCATGTATACTTCTATACTCTCCTTTTAATTTTTTCAACTCATTTAAAATCCTTCTTATCAACCATGCATCATCTTTTTTGCTCATTACTTGCATACTCACATAGGCCTAAACTACCTTATATATATATATATATATATATATATATATATATATATATATATATATACCAATAATGATCTCAAACCGCTTGGTCATCCACACACACTCATCCTCTTTGTTTTATTACATAATATATTTTAACACACATTAAAAACATGAATAAATCATAATTACTCATCCATAACACCTTATAATCCTTATTCATCGTTTAGGTCTAATGGAGACCTAATTACATTAGGCCTTCTTATCAACACGTTATCATTTGATCCCATGGAAAATATTAAACCTAATTACATGGAAATATAACATCTTCTAAGCTCCATAACACCTTTTAGGTCTAACCCCTTCATGAAACCCCTCAATAGTACTCAATCCTGTTAGGCCTGTGTACACCAAAAAGTTTGTCTTTCAATACTAAATTTGAAACACATTTAAGACACTAAAAAATGATCAAAAAATACATAGATATAATTTTCATGACCTCAAGGTAATTAAAAAATTAATTATATGCTTTCACTCAGAGATTAAGGCTTCAATATCAACTCATCAAAACACTCACTTAAAACTGCTAGAATACTTAAAATGTAATCATGATACATTTGACCTTCAATACCTATATGCACACTTTAAAATACTAATGATTCATTAAAAATGTTATATAACATATTAATAACATCTTGAAACACAAAATTCATATGGTCTAATATAAAAATATTGGTCTTTCAAACCAATCTCATGACCTTATATCTCACAGACTAGACTAAACTAGACGAGCCATTTTGGCTTCAACATTTTCATCTCTTTTCATAACCTAAAAAGATTATTCAAAGAATGAAAATGACATAAGATTCATAAAAAACATCTTCATGCACTTGGTTTCATCATTATACCATGAAAACACACTCAAATTCATCTTCTTATCTCTACCTGAGTTTTGCACTATTTGCTTCATTCAACCTATCAGTGACTGGCTTACTTGGATCAGTAAATTTGAATACATGAAGCCTATAAACTATCCATAGATAATTATGGAAATGAAGTATGTATCTCTAACTTTTTCCATCAATTTATCTACTTTGACCAAGTCATGTAAATTCTTCACAAACAAGCCCTTTCTTATAGGGTCTTCCCACTCACTTAAAAATTCAATACCACCTAGTGGTTCCTGAGAGAGTCAAATATAAGATCCAATAGGTTTCCTAAGCATTTAAATCCATTTTTAGCTTATTTGGGCAACATATTTGACATTGAGTCCTTATTGGGGTTTTAGGGAGGTTTAACACATGTTTTGGTGTTAACAATTATTCATAAAGGATTGCACATTAAATCTATAACTAATGAATATATATATATATATATATATATATATATATATATATATATAATAGTACCCTTATCCATATCTCCTTTACATCTTAGGTTCCCATGCAGAGGTTACACATTCCAAAAAACACTTACAAGTCCTTCTCAAGTTTGCATACCTTCATTCTATGCACTTGAGAGACCTCAAAACCACTTTTCATACCTTTTCATACAAACCATAACCTCATAATTCATGATTAATCCTAAAACAACTTGAATTAACAATATCCATGCTCTCCTTCACACATTCACATTGAAATATGATCGTCGTGCCTCATTAGGCTAGGCAAAGCTAGAGAAAGGTCTAGGTATAGACCAAGACTGAGGGACCTACCTATAAAGACTCACTTTAAAACACTTTTGAGTGCATCCAAACCTTATTATCATTCTCACACAACATTTAAAACCTCTTGCATACATTAGTTCACTCACCTCATCATACCACTAGCTCATACCTTCACCATGTCATGACTAGGCTCAAGCTTCCAATGCACTTAACACCTTACCCTGTACCTTCATGCAGCCATAAGGCATTAGTTTCCTTCATATTCTCTCTTTCTTTCAAATGCATCTTATCACATGGCTCACCTTGAAAATCTTCATTTCATGACTATTTCGTAATATGCACATACATTAATCTATACATACCTTTTCATATTATGATATCAATGACTTGTACAAACCTCTTCATACATTATGCTTCCTATTCAGACATTTAGTTGTCTTAAAACACTCTTTCATGACATGTACCTTCCATGATCAAAATATTCATGATAATTCTCATCCATGCAACACTCTCTCTTTCATGAATGACCTTAATCATGATAAATCTTATGACCACACTCTTTTCTTCTTATGATGACACTCTTGAAAACACTCTTTTATCTCATGTACCTACTCTTTTATATACCTTGACATATCACATATTGCCATCTATCCTTAGTTACCTTTGACATCAATCTTCACAAGATACTTCTTGATATCACACATAGTCAATATTGACATGATACACCTTTGACATCCTTTGACATCAACCTTAACCACTAATCACCTTTGACAACATCATTTTTCCAACTAAGAACACACTCTCAACAAGATACTTATATCCACAATACTCACTCACTGATCAACACTCTATTTGTACCACTATCATGCTCAAACACTTCACCAAATAGACATTTGACATCTATGACCATTATGCCTTTACATGATGCACCCTTTTGACATCAATGACAATAAAATGTAAAAAAGTCCAATTTTTTCATTGATGGAAAATAAATTTATAGAAAACACATTACAATCTAAAATCACTTTAAAATGGTACTTTTCCCATCTTCTCATTAGCCCCCTTTTGACATTAATGACAAAGGGTCTTCCACAAACTACCATATGATCCTTGGACCTAAAATTTAATAAAAAAAACATAATGAACTATTGATAAACAAACTCAGCTTAGGCTCATACCAGTTATTATAGACAAATTTTGTAACACTTAAACTATACCTCAAGAAACCTTTCTTCTTATTACTTCTACATCATTGTCTTGACACTTCACAAGATAGAGATACAATGTTCCCCCTAATTTCATACTCTCCTCTTGAGTCAAAATATGAAAACCACTCTAAGAAACATCTCTAAACAAGCTACTTCTCCCAATTTTGAACTTTCTCTTAGAACATAGCTCTTTTCTCAAACTAGCATTTTCTCAACTGATTCCTTGTTTGACATTAAAGACAAAGAGACACATTATCCTTGATATGACTGATATAGATCAAACTCTTGATCACTCACTAGGCTAACCCACTTCTAATATTATATAAATAATTAAGGACTCCCCATTTGTCTTCACAACTTTTTATAATCACTTGAGTCATAAAAACTCTCAAACCATCATCAACTTCCTTCAATCATCTTGATACCAATACCAATTCTCAACACAAATCAATCAATCAACTGTTAGAAAAAAGGAACTTTTTGCTTATCTCTCATATATCAATCAACTACACAAGCTTTCATCATGCTTCCAGATCTATTAACAACATCCAACTTATCTCTATGAGTATATTAGTCATGAAAACCAATCCATATTCCATATGTCTTTAGACACAATCATATGCTCAAACTTGCATTCCATACCATGACTCCTTATGAACTAATCTCTAGAATCAATGTTCATACTAGCCAAAACTCCTTTCACCTTGTCATATACATATAAGATATAAAAAAATAACTCATTCCTTGTAGCAAAATCAACTTATAATCCTCCTAGGATGAATCTTTATTTAACTACAACCTCATTATTTTATTGATGAAGAGTGTCTTCATGAAGTCTAATGAAGTCATCCCTTTCCATAGGTCTCTCAAAACATCATGAACTTAGGATATTCCTGGATCTCTAAACCACTCTTCCCATCCATCTTGAAATTATGAAATTGATAGTTCCTCTTTAGAATCCACTTAGGCTTCACTAAAGCATTTAACTCATCCACCTTGTCATCCTTCTTCTCTTTGATTGCCTTGTCAATATATGCAGATAAAAAGTGTTCTTGACATTCCTTCACTTTTTATCCTTGCTCTACCTTAGAAAATAATCCATCTTGAATCTTGGACTCAATATGACTATTAATAACTATATTTGGCTTACATACCAATGTTTGACCCTTTGCTTCTCTGAATTTCTACTCATTTCTTAATTTTTGAAGAAGAAACTAGTAATAAGGGTATGGTAGAAGAACCTGGTTGTTATGTGTGTGTGATTTAGATGATTGTAGAGTTTTCATTTTTATCTTGGAAGGACGACTAGTAAATAATAAATCACTAACAAAAGGGTTTATTATAAATATAATTAGGTGGATTGCCTAACATGAGCTAGATCTAAGAAGCATGAACTTTCTAGAAGGCTATCAATCCACTCTTTAATAATAATTAAATTGAAAGAGATAAAAGTAAAGTACTTGTATCAAATAGTATAAAATAACTAAAATTAAATACAATAATAAAATGAATGCTTATTAAATAAAATAACTAAATATACTAATAGTGTGTCAATATTAGTGCTAAAATAGATCAGGTTAGGTTCAAACAATTAGGTAGGGGTTTGTGAATAAGTAGTGACACAAAAAGTTAGATTTGGTTGGGGTAGGGGTTTAGAAATAACTTGTTTTTATTTATTACCATAGTAACCATAGATATTTAGGGTGACCATTGGTGGTTAATCCGACCATCAATGGTTGGGGGTGACCATCGGTGATTGTGCTAACCATCAATAGTTGCCTATAGATTTTGGAATTATTCAAAAAAAGAGTTTGTAGAATGGTTTAATAATTAGTTAAAGGTCTCTTAAGGAACCAAGAGTGGTAAAATAAGATGTATAAGGGTATGGTTAGGGTAGGAAGGTCATAAATGAAAATAAACAAAGCTAAAGTATAAGATATACATGTTGATTGCTAAATGGTTGATGGTTGATGGCTAGATTAATTTTGGTAGATTAATTTGGGCATAGGTTCAGGTCTCTCTTGAAATTTATTGATTAATAGAAGAATGGTTGATGGTCAGGAAGGTAGATCACCTAAATGATAGGATGTTGAAAGTGATTGTCACTACTTGATCAAAACCTAGATCCTTTTCACCTCCTACTCCCCTCATTTTATAGGAAAAGAGAGATGGAGGATAGAAGGTTCCCTAGTAGGTTGGTTTGTTTATTTTGATTCTTAGGAGTTAATTAGCATCGTATAAGTAAAACATATTAAATTATACCTTGATAGCTTACACACAACTAGTGATGTGTTATAGAGGTTAGGCCTCAACTATCGATGGTCATCTTAACCATCAATGGTCAAGTTGACTATCGATGGTTGAGTGCTTGAATTTAAAGGGGGTCAAGGTGAGTTAAAATGGTATGGTTAAGTTAGTAAGTTATTTGGTTAATGAGTTTAGTTAGCTAAGTAGCTAACTAGACCTAGGGCCCTGATGGCTTGGTTAGTGGGTCAAGAAGGGTTAGGTGATCCCTAAGGTATCCTGAGGTATTTCGACATCTACAACCATCATGTGTAGTTTTATAGTGTCTACATTTTCCTCTTTTTATTGTGTGGCTTTGAATTAATAAGATGCAAAAAAATTGGATTTCTTGGTCGAAGGTATATTTGCCTCGAGTATGGGAGGAGGTGTTCCCTCTCAAACCAAGAGTCGATGAGGTAAAACTAAAATTGAGTCAAGGTTTGATAAGTAGTGTATGGTGAGTCATGAGGTTGGTGATAAAAGTGTTAATTTGAGACACAAACATGCACAAAAAATGTGACTATGTGTGATATCCAAGATCACACAAAGACTAAGATTTCTAATGTTGGTAAAAATAAGGGTGGTTCTAAAAGTACTACTAATGGGGTAATCAGGACAAATCATTGGTTATAGTTAATCAGCTCATTCCTATCAAGTCTCCTAAATAGGGTTAGTGTTTTCATAGGTATCCAAGGTAGAAAGTACTCCCTTGAAAATAAAATGGTCTAGTTGTGCATGAGGTGGTGCAAATTAAAATGTTCAACATGTCAATGTTGGTCAATATGGTCAAAAATACCAAAGCAAGGTCATCACAAAATATGTGATAGTTTGGTCCAAAATGGCCAACGTCAAGGTGGACATGGTCAAGTGGTTGGTTGGTCAGAGATGGTGTTCTCTAAAACTTATTTTTGGTTTTGGTGGAGAAATTTATCTCCAATAATTGGGCATGTAGGTGTGGGTGCTTTAAAAAAAAATTTATATGTGATACCCTGACCGTTGATCGCTAGGGGTCCCAAGGTCAAATGTTGATGGTCACCTATACCATCAACAGTTAGGGGGAAAACCTAAAAGGTTGAGGATACAAATTGAAAAACAAAAGTCATTATCACTTTTAACTTGTTGATTCCATGCTTTTCATGCATTCTAGCATGTGGTGATTTGGAATTTTTATATGAGAGGTTTGACTAATTAGTTACTAATGTGTTGATTACCAATTGGGTAGAGGCATGTGTTTGAGGTGATCCAACTTAGACCAAGATGTAAGCTGGATAAGGACACGATCAAGCAGCTAGACATGGGCTTCATCCTTAATAGTGATTGAGGAATGAGGTAAGGGTTATTTACAGTTGTTAATTTAGTTGATTTCATTATTGTGAAGTTGAATGTGGATATTCTATGGTTATTTTGATAGGGTTTTGGGGGGTTTAACTTAGATTTAGGTTTTATTTTTTATTTGAAAAATTAGTCAGTTAAATTTGAAATTGAAAGAGGATTTGGGTTGAGGGTCAGGTATCAGATAGGAATATGTAATTTATTTATTAAATTTGTTTTATTTTGTTTGGTTTTTAGATGGTAGGATTAGGTGGTTTATCATTAATGGTCACATACAGTGATCATCAATGGTTCAACCTGACCATCGACAGTTAGTCTTGACCATCAATGTCAGAAGGTCACTAGACCATAGCAATTGTAGTGACCATCGAAAGTCAAGTGATTTGGTAAGGTGTGTTGTAATATAAAGATATCAGAAGAGTCTTTTAAAATGTTTTAAGGGGTGTGGGGTAGTTAAAAGGCCAAATGTAAGTTAGAATAAGGCAAATTTCAAGTAGAAGTGATGTATTGAGAAGGTGGTTGGGTAGAGTTAGGTGTTGGTTTGATAGGCTTAGGGAGGGTGTTGAAATTTTTGCAGGTTAGGGTAGATGTTATTTGATTGAAGTGTTAGGTGTTGGTTTGATAGGTTAGGTTAGGTTTTAAAATGTTTGTGGATGAGGGTTGCTTTCAAGTGCTAGAGGTAATGTTAGGGAGGTAATGGTTATGGGTCAATGTTGGAATAAGTTGATTTAGGTGGGTTTAGGTTGATAAATAGGTTGAATTAGGTAGAATGAGTGAAGTGAATGAAAATGATCAATGGTAATGGAAAACTATGTGTGTATTCTAAGTTAAATTTTTATAGGCATGAGATCAGATCTAGATGAGGGATCAAGTTCTTAGGATATTTGTAAAGAACCATGGAGGGATGATTGAGGATGATTGGACACAAATGAAGGAGGTTGGTCTTGGATCTTATGAGACACTATCAACACTTACCATGAGATGCAGTGATGATCATAGCCTTTATTGAGAGATGTGATCTGGCTATGAACACCATCCTGCTACTGATAAGAGAGATGACCATCCTACTAGAAGATGTTCATAGAATTACACAACTACCTATTTAGGGGGAGTTAATTTACCATATTGAGAGTGAGGAGAGGGATGATAATATGGAGCTTATGTATGGGAAGGATTAGGCCCTTACTAGGTGGCATTTTGATGGTTTTGGTTATGGGCCATTATACCAGAGGGATTCATATGAGAGGCATTTGATGATTATGATGATTATAGTAATGTCTTATTTCACATTTCTATATTTGATCACTAGATGATTTCCTTATCTTCTATTGGGTTTGTTAGTGGAGATGTTTCTCAAGAGGATAGTGTTTATGTGAGCACTAGTGTTGATAGTCTAGATATATAAGGAAATATATTCATTTTGAGCTCACAGATGATATGAGATCAATATGGATTTTGTGTTACATTATTGAGCATATGAGCATATTAGGGTTATGATACCTTTTGGGATACCATGAGATGGCTATGCCCAGATGTATTTTAGAGTGGGTTTCATGTGATGTAGGGGAGACTCTGCATTGACAAGGGATAAAGGAGGGGTGAGGGATATTAAGTAATTTTGGGATACATTAGAGGGCTTGGTTGTGGGTGATATGGTCTAGAGACCATATTTTGGCTTTCCTAGGTGGGCTCTTTATGGTTATCATACATTATCATTACAGTGCTAGAGATGGATCTATGGGAGGAGAGAGAGTGAGACTAAGCTCATCCTATTTAATAGAGTTCAAAGGTAGTACAACCTAGTACAAGGGATTCTAGGTCCTTTTTCAAGGTATAATAGGGAGGATGCTAAGTTTTTGTTACCTAAACCATAGTCAGTGGAGGTGGTGTTAGATCATGAGGAGCTACCTATGAGATTAGCGATTGATGATTCTAGCTTTGTAGATGAATATGCAACATGGTATTAGGCCTGATATGTAGTAGCTAATTTTGGGTGGGATGATGGGGGTCTATAGGAAATGGATATAGATCCTATTGGTAGAGGTATACAAGTATAGGTATAAGGAGGTGACCCTAATAAATAGGTAGGAGAAATACTATCTACTGCATAGGCACAAATTATAGGGTTATAGGGACATTTAGCCACATTGTAGGGTTATATTTTGAATTTACAAGGTTAGGTTTCCATGGTTATATGTGATAGAGATTAGGTTAGGACCTCATTAGGCTTGGTGAACCAAAAGAGGGACACCCTAAAATAGAGGGGAGGGGTAGTGGCAACATCAATAAGACCACCAAGTATTATCCATATAGCATGGTAATTGACCATAGTGGAGGAGTTGAGGTATTACAAGGCCATAGTTATGGCATAGTATCTTGAAAAGCCTTGACGGGGTGAGTATATATCTAGTTTAGCATGTGGGGTAGTTATGGTGACTCTAGGTCAGTGGGTCACTTTGATGAGTAGATAAGTAGACATCATAAGAGAACCAACACCAAATGGAAATGGTAGTGCAAGTGGGGTCATTATTAGTGGTGCCCCAAGGTCATGATATGATATGATATGTTATACATACATACATACATACATACATACATACATACATACATACATACATATACATATATATATATATATATATATATATATATATATATATATATATATATATATATATATATATATATATATATATGGACATGATTTTAATACCAACCTATGTGTCAATGTAACAAGATACACACACACACACACACACACACACACACACACACACACACACACACACACACACACACACACACACACACACACACACACACACACACACACACAAACTGTTACATGTATTATTTACTTTGATGAGATGATGTCTATAATGATGTGTTTTAAAATGTTTTGATGTTTATAGTTTATAGTTATGATTATGATGTATGTATGATGATTTTGGGTTTACATGTTTTAAGTTTTATGTTATGATATGTGTACTCAATAACTTTAAGCATGCGATGATTATGGATGATGCTTTTTTTTGTTAATGGATATGATTTTTATGATTATGGATGGTTTGATTGTGGTTATTGATATGGTTTATGATATGATGTTATGTGATATGATTTATGAATAGGGATAGGATGATACCCATGATTATAGATAGATATATGATGTGGTTCATGATGTTATGATTATACATATGATGTGGTTATGGTTATTGATGTAACGAAAGCACATAAAGTAAGTTAGATAACAAACTAGATGTGGTAAAAGATAATAATAATGAGACATATGTCTACATGAAATAATGATGAGAGGATAAGAAAAAAGGCATGATGTTTTTTCATTGGTAAGCACTAAACAAAAATGAAAGTTAGATTAACTTAATGAATATAGGCCCTTGAATGCTTCACATTAACATGTTTTAGTTGATATAAATGGTGTCTTGATCATATTATGTCAAGTAAGCTCATAATCCCTTGATTTATAGATAGTATAAAGGGGAGATAGTTGAAGGGTGAATGGATGATAGGTAAGGTAACTTTATGTGGGTTAGTTTACCCCTTATATAGGTGACCTAAGAAATAAATTAGATAAGTCCATGTCTTAATTTCAGGTGTAGACTGATTGATGTGAGAAGTCTACTAATGTTAAATATGAAAGTTGATTACAAATTTCTTAGGAGAGCTTGTTCTAATTTTGATATAGGATCTTTTGTTTATTGATATTGTTTTGATAAGTTATGAAGCTAATCGATGTGAGAAGCTTCAAATGATTGCATTTGACAAATTTGACTCATCCATCCTTTAGGGGAGTGGTCTAAGTTTTGGATTTGTTTATTTGGTAGTTGTCCTTCAAAGGAGTAGTCAATATTTTAATCAATTTAGTTTTGGGTAGTTGTCTTTCAAGGGAGCAATCTACATACAATAGATGTTTGACCCATGTGATATTTTGGCATCCCAAATTATTTGTTGCTAGGTTTAGACATAGACAAGTCTAATTAGGATTAAAGTTATACCTTTATGAAGGCAAACTTTTATCATAAAAAGTTAATGATAGTTGAAAGGGGTGGTTTTGAGAGACAATGACCATGGGAATTCACCTATTTAGAGATGAAAAGTATCAATGAGAACCATGCCATGGCTAGAGCCATGGTACCCATATTTAGGATTAGGCTATGACTATGATGGTTAATCACATGGTTCTATGTTGTAATAATTTGTCCTTAAAAGGATAGGATGAAAGTGAAGGTGAAAATATTGTAAGTTAAGGGATGAGCTTAAGGTAGACATAAGATGAGTTTAATCCTTATTTAATAAAAAAGGATACATATGCGAAGCAATAAGAGGCTATAGTTTTGGTTTGACTTAAAGAGAGGACAAACGATAAGCTCTTGATCCATACTTGTGGTTTATGATGTAGGGTCTAAGTGAATTGAAAGAAAACTTGACGCTTTTTCTTTTCTTCATATTGGTTACATGTTGGTTTTCCTTTAGGATGAGGTATTCGAAATTGAATTCTCATTATTTAAAGTGATTATTATAGGAATGCTTGTTTCTCTCTTAATATACACAATGATGGTTAAGCATTGTTAGGTGATGCTTGTCAAGGAATTTAAGTCATGCGAGACATTCTTGATGATAGTCACTTTCAAAAATGATATCTTTCAAGGATATGTGAAGAGAGGGAATCTAAACTTTGAGAGGAAAGACTACTTCTCCAAAGATGAGAGAGAAAGGGGTGACACCCATAGAGGTTTATATTCTAGTGTGATAGGCCCATAAAACTAAGGGGATGTATAAGTTCCAATATCAACCTTAATCACTGACTATTTTGGTTAACATTTTATTGAGGGTTTTGTTAGATGCTTCTGGAAATCCAATTACTTGTGGACAATAAGGTGAGGACAAGCTTAAATTGATGCAAAATTCATCAAAAATACTTTAGACATGCTTTTTTTGAAATATTTTCCATTATCCGTGATGATATTATGGGCAACATCAAAATGACAGATGATGTGATGATTGATAAAGTTGACTATGTTGTTGGCTTTGATTGAGATGAGGGGAATAACTTTTACCCACATGGTGAAATAATCAGTAGTGGTGATGATGGATTGGTATCATTATGAGGAATGGGGATTGATTTCCCCAATGAGATTAAGTCCTCATTATGAGAAGGGTGAATAGTCTTTGGATACTTGAAGTCCATGGGTAGGTGTGTGATGTAAATTGGCATGTTGTTGACATTTAACATACTTATTTATATAATCACAATAGTATTGGTTTATGGTGGGCTAATAGTAGCCAAGGAAAATGATACATATAGTGAAAGCTAAACCATTAAATTATCCCATACAAATTCCATCATGTGTATCCTTGATAGCATGGGAAGATTCATGACCATATAGACAACAAAGAAGGAGGCCATCGAAACCATGTTTGTAAAGGATTCCCCCTAGTATGGTATAATGAGAGGCACTTTGAATAAAGGATCTTTGGGTATTCCTAGAGAGGTTAGGGAGGATGACGTTGAGGTTGAGGTAGTTAAATGTTTACTCATACCAAGTGTAGATGAGGATTGCTCAAAACTATAAATGGTAGGGAGATTGAAATGAATATAAGAGGGTGTGATAAAATGATAAATGGTGACAAAGAGTTTAGACTTGGTAGGTTGAAATGGGATTGGGAAGCAAGGGAAGCCATTGTATCCATGAACTTGTTGGTAGATCAAAGAACAAACTGGATAAGGTAATGATCAAATGATGTAAAGAGTAAATTTACTAGCTATTTTTACTTTTTTAAGACATAATTCTTACATTGATAAGATCCATTGACCTGGTTGACCACAAGTTGGGAATCACCAAATACACTAATGGTCTTAATTCGTAAGGATAAAGTGGTATAAAGACCTATCACTAGGGTTTTATACTTAGCCACATTATTGGTACACTCAAAATCAAGTTTAAAAGAAAGGGGAAGAGGTTTAATGTTAAGGGGAATGAGAATAGCATGACACCTCCAACACATTGGTATTTAGAGCCATTAAAGACTATGGTCATTTGGTAGGTTGGATCCTCTTGAAAAAAATTCATAATTGACTCATCTGGTAGATGGGTCTTGGACAACTCATTGATAATGAATTTACCTTTAATTTATTTATGTTAGAATAACTCAAGGTCAAACTCAGATGAGAGCATGAACCACTTAGCCATACATTGGTTTTGATATGGTTTAGAGTGGATGTACTTGAATGGGTCAGTATTGTTGATGACATAAGTTTTTTGATTGAGGTATTGATGAAGTTTGGAAGCCACAAAGACTAAGGTGAGTCAAAGTTTCTCCAAATGGGTGTACCTAGTCTCATAATATTTAAGTCTTTAACTTCTATAGTAAATAAATTTATCTTTATTTTGTTCATCATGATGAGCTAGCATTACCCCTAAGGAATGATCAGTGGTAGAGATATAAAGGTAGAAGGGTTGGTATTATTTAGGAAGGATAAGAATGGGTGGAGAAAGAAGGTATTATTTAATTAAATAAAAGGCTTGTTGGCAATCCTTAATCCATTTAAAATATGTATCTTTCTTTAGAATATGGTGAAAGGGTTGACATCTATCAGATAACTAAGAAATGAAGCAATAGATGGATTGGAGCTTCCCCTATAGGCTACAAAGTTAATTAAGGTGGGTTGGTGGTGGCATCTCTAAAATTGATCTAACTTTGGTAGGGTCTAATTTGATTCCTTGAAGAGAGATAATAATGCTAAGAATATTTCAAGATAAGACCCCAAGAACACATTTTTGGGGTTGAGTCAGATGTTGAAATGGATTAGGCATTCAAAGATAATTTTGAGAACATCTAGATGATCCTTGAGATATTTATATTTCCAAAGGAGATCATCTACACTGTCTTAGATGATTTTATGGATGATATCATGGAAGATGTAGGTCATCACATGTTGATAGGTTGCTACAATGTTCTTCAGACCAAATGGCATGACCTTGTAACAAAAGCTTCCCCATGGGGTGAAGAAATAAGCTTTATGGTGATGAAAGAGGTATGAAATAAATTTTATGATGAGAGAAGGTTCAACATGATTTGGTTCTTAGGAAGAGGATATTTTTGGATAAAAGAGTCCCCTGTACCAAGATAGGTGAGAATGCAATCATCATCCTAATGTTGGATGGTGTTGATGGTAGGAGAATAATTTTCTAAAATTTCAAGATGAATGAGAGGAAGGGTTTTAGTTCAGCCACCTTTTTAATAGGTTAGGGAACCTAAACTAATAGTATTAACTAAAAAAATGTTAGGAGTAATGGTTTTGAAATCCTCAAACTTTAAAGAAGGTGGGGTTGATGAGGATGGGATGTCTTCCTCAATAGTGGTGATGGGGTTTTATAAATTGGTGGGTTTTTCTAGTGGTACAAACCCAAGGCCAAATAACTCATGAGGTTTCTAGGTTTTAATGGTGGGTAACTTGTGAGGTCCATGTTCATAATGGATAAGGCCAAATCCTTTATAGGCACACTTTTAAAGGTGTAATTTGGAAAATGTGAGTTTATCTAGATAAGAGAAATTGGAGGTAAATGGTCTAATAAAAGAGGTAGTGGTGGAAGTTAGAAGTAGATGATCAATCCCCCCATAAATGAAATTGGTTTGGTGGTTGGGAAGGCTGAAAGGAATGATGGTTCTAATGTTAGAATCATAATTAGGATCATGATGAAGGTTACCATACTCTTTAGGAGTAGGGAAGGTATCTAAGGCTAAAAGATGATACTTCCCCAGTGAGAGATGTTAGAATGTGGGTTTCAAGGGGTCCTTTATGAGGATCTAAGAAGAAGGGATAGATTAGATAATTGAAGCTTCATCGATGATAAGGGTGGAGGTGTTATTGGATATAGTTTGTGAGGTGGATGAGGGAGGAAGAAAAACATTTTTGGGTTAATATGTCATATTGCAAGATGAAAATGGACTTGGGTCAGCTTTTATGGTAACAACTTGACCCTCATATTTGAACTTGACACATTGATGTAAGGTGGAAGGGAAAAACTCATGGCACAAATCCAAGGGAATCTAATTAAGAAATTGTATTTAAAATTAACTTCTAAAACATAAAATAATTTTGGAATTATACAGGGTCCTAAGTAGATGTGGAGGACAACTATCACCAAGGTAGTGGCCATAGTATCATTAAAAGAGTGAAGAACTGATATAGTTTCTAACATGATATTATTAAGTAGTTAGAGTTGGTCATAATCATGAGAGGAGATAATGTTGATACTATCTTCTCCATCAATCATCACCCTTTTGATGTGATTCTGGTTGTTATATGTAGTGATGATGAACTGAAGGTATTTATAAACTCTGGAAGGTGACAAAGGTAGAAAGTTGAAGGGCTCCAATAAAGGATGCAATAGGTAAAGGGTCTTCTAGTTTAACCTATATTGATTTTAAGGCCCCTATAAATGCTTGGCAATGATGCAGTGAGGTGTTGATCAATTCATAAAGGCTCATCTTCACCGATGTCTGTTGAAGTTGTTTCAAAACTACTCACTAGATAGATTCAAAAGGGTTAGAGGTAAGGGCATCTAGAATAGATATTTTGGGTTTTGGTGAAGGTGAAGGTAATTGTGTTTAGTTAAAATGTTGAGGTGTGAGATGATAGGTACATGGAATGGACACTTTGGCCTTTCCCTTATCCTTTTGTTGGGCCTAAGATTAGTTAACCATATGAATAGTGTGGATAAGGGGAAGTGTTGGGCTAGATGGCTGCTTTGATTCTTCCTCACTTTCAAATGAGATTAGAGGTGTAGGTAATTGTTGTATGAGTTTATTTGGTGGTTGGTTTTGTAATGGGATCAAGGGAGGTTGATCTAATAATAGATCATCCTCATCCCATAAGTTATGGAAAAGTACTTGGAGAAGATTTATAGCTCTCCATGTCATGTCTAGGTGTCTTATGGTATGAACAGATTAAACTATCATTTAACCAAGATAGTTTTGGTTTTGAGGGGTTAAAGGGTATAATAGGTGGTAGGATTAAAGAAGAGGTTTGTAACAACCTTTATAGAATGGTTGAATAATATTTAAGCAAAGGTGTTGGAGGTGATTGGTATTTGGTTTTAGGGGTCGGAGCCTTCTTAGAATTAGGCTTCACCATAGAAGTTGTGTGTAGTGAATTGGTTTTGGTAGATGGTTTTGGTTGGGATTTCTTGGTGTTGGTTGGTTTTAAGGTGAAAGGTTTAGAGGTGGAATATTTGTATGATGATTTATATATAGGTGGGAAGGTAGAGGTGGATAAATTAGTTAAGAATGATAGGGAGTTTGATGATTTGGTGGATGTAGGTGTAGGTAGAGAAAAAGGAGAAGGGTTAATATAAGAGGAATAGGTAGTTATGGGAGGGTTTACCCTTTTATTATAAGGATGAGATCCTTGGATGGTAGAAAGATGGGGTCCTAAGATAGAAGGTAAGTGTGAAGGGGGTGGTATGGCTATGGTTCAAGGTGGGAGTTTGGGTGGTTTCACCTTTTTAATTGGTTTGGTTGGGGTTTTATTTGGTGGAATAGATGGGGTTAAGTCCAACTTCAAAGTTATGAAGTAAGATGGGTGAGCAAGGATAGGAGTAGGAAGTATCCCTAGATTATTGATGGATTTGGTTAGAGAGGCATAAGATAATTTAATAATTTGCGATGAATGGGTTGAAGTGATGATAATGTTAAGGGTGGATGAAAGAGATGTTGAAGGTTTAGGTTTTTTTTGTAGCAGAATCTAAGATGATTCCAAAATGTGGCTCTATCTATATTGGGTTGAGAAGTGAATTCTAGATTTTGAACCAATCTATAAAAAGGTTTTTACATAGGTTTGATTCCTTGGTCATTGGTTTCAAAGGTTAAGCCCATAGGTTGAGGTGGGGGAATGGTTTCTTCACCTTTATTCTTGATGTAGGGCTATAAGGTTTGGCAAGATGGTTCCCCCATGAAAGGAATAGAAAATGTGAAATCTTCTTTTGGAGTGTTTTCCAAATAGAGAATGGGTGGTTTTATGATAGGGGAAGAAGGTGTAATATCCTCGAGTGAAGGAATGGAGGTAGTCATTTCTTTGGTTTGGGTATACAAAGTAATAGTGGGTAAGTCCATCACTTCAATGAGTGGAATATAAGAAGAGGTAGTTGAGGTAATGGTTTCCTCAATGATAGGTTCACTAATAATGACATTGACCGTATGGACCTCATGAGCATGAGATGATTCTAGTTTGTTATCATCATAGTTGGTAGAGGGGGCATGATTAGGAAAAGGTTTTTAAAATATGTCAAGGGACTAATTCAGGGGTGTATTGGGATTATCAAATATAAGTTCTCCATTATCAATCATGTTTTGGACAATGGTTTTAAGGTATTGCACTTACTAACATCATGTCCAATGACATAGTGGAAATCACATAGATAATTTTTATTGTACCAACAAGGTGTAGGGTTAGAAGAATCAAATTATTGGTGAGGTTTGATGGGAGAAAGTTGTATGATATTGGCTTTGATAAATTTGTCTAAAACTAAAGCATAAGACTCACTTATCAGAGTGTATTATTTTGGGGCAACTTGATTTTGATTTCAATTTTTTTGGTTGGAAGAGTTAGAGCAATTGGTTTGGTTAGGTTGGTTGACAATTGGTGGTGGAGTGGTTTTAAGGACAAATAATTTTGTGAAGGCCTTTGGTTTGGTGTTGGGATGGTTAGATTGGTTGGTGGTTTTGGTTGAGTAAGGGTCATTGGATTTAAAGCTAGAGTTTTTGTTTTTGAGTTTGAATTTCCTCTCATCAATAGTTTGGATTTATAGTTTGTGTGCCATGTTAAAAGCATCATCAAAGGTTCTAAAAGTTTCAACCTACAGAGTGGGGGAAATATGTTTTCCATAACCTTGAGAGAAAATTTCAATCATCTCAAGTTAGGGTAAAGAGAAAAAAAGTTGGTTGATAAGACCTCTCCATCTAGATACAAAATTGGCAATTGATTCATCATTAAATTGCCTAATTGAATAGAGGTTAGTAATAGATATCTTTTTAGATATATTTATTGAGAAATGATCTAAAAATATTTGGACAAGTTGGGAAAAGGAAAAGATAGAGTGCTTGGTGAGAGAACTATACCAATCTAAGGTTGGTCCAGATAAAGACATGGGGAAGGTATGAGGGAGGAGAGCATCATCATATGCAATCAAATAGAAATAATGACAAAATGCTTTTAAGTGTTATTTGGGGGTCCTCCTTAACTTAAAATTTAGAAAACTTGGGTAGTTCCTATTGAGGATAATAAGGTTGGATAGTGATGGATAGATGAATGAATAGGTTAATTATATATTTGATCATAAGACAAGAGGTTATGAGCCCCTAAGATGGATGACTCTAAGGTGGTCATTTTGTCCATTAGCATTTTGACCAAATCTATTTGAGGTTAGAAAACTCTATAACTGGGTGGTGAGTTTTGTTAGGGTTGGGTGGAAGTAATATATGGATAAGTGATAAAAGGTTGAGAAGATACCACATATTGGTATATGGTCATTAAAGGTTGGGATGATACCACATAAGGGTTAATGGGCATCAAAGTTTGGGTGGAAGGTGTTATGTATCCTTGTGGATTAGGAACATATTGATATGATGTCATGGGTACTTATTGAGATATTGATATGGGTTGGTTTAGAGGTAGGGATGGATTAATTAGTTGGGGTTGAGTGGTGAATCTAGTAATTATGAGTGAAAGGGTAGGAGGTATGGAAAACACAAAATCTTGAAGTGGAGTAGAAATTGGTGGGTTGGTAGTGATAAGGGGAATGATGGAAATAAGGTTAGAAGATACCCCCATGGTGGATGGGGTATGGGTAACAAGAGGTGAGGTTGCCTTTATGTTGGTTGGTATAGGGGGTGTTTGGATATTGGTTATTATGTTGGATTGGGTTTAGGTGGTGGTAGTGGATGGGATATTGGTATAATAAGATACTTGTGTTATCATAGGTTGGGTATGGGTAAAAAAAACCATAATATGGGAAGGCATACCATAAGGTGAATCTATAAGAAAACCCAAAGTAATAGGGGTGTAGTGAGATAAGGTGTTGAGGTAATGTTGGAGGGCCATGGGGTTGTTATCAAGTAAGGTAGTGAATTTTGCATCACCCTCAAAAAATATTCAAGGCATGGTAGGAGGGGAGAATGATGAGGATAACCATCAACATCCGAAGTATACTCCATGGAGGAGGAGGAAGAAGAAGGTGGTTCTTGGTTAGTTTAACTTGTCAACTATTGTCTAGTAAAGACCATGTGAGGAATAAAAAAGAAATGATGAAAAGATCAAAACTCAAACACAAAACAAGAAAAATAAAAAGATATCCAGGAAATAAAAACATACACTAAATTGTGTTTAACAACTTAATATTATTTTTAGATTGATTTTGGCCTATGCTTTAGAAAGTGTGAAGAGAAAACTTGGTTTGTAGATCAGGTAGTAGAAAGGAAGTCTAACATTGCTTTCAGGTGTTAAAGGCTCTTAACAATTTGTACTGAAATTTAGTACATGGTTTGATTTTGGGCCCTATTCCCTCACTTCACACATCATAGTGATAAGGGTGTCAGGTGCTTAGCCAAGATATACTGAAATAAAGAGTTTAGACTCAACCAGAGAGCTGAGTTTTGGTTTCTTTTCTTGATAATAACCTCAAAGTAAAATAGCCAAAGGGTAAGGTGTACCTCTAAGTGATGAAATATTAGTCAAGCCTTATATCAATTATTTTAATGTATTGATTGATTATGTGGTTTGGTAAAGTGTGTGATAACAAGAGTTGAACTACGATTGATTACTTTGCTTTTTAGTTAACTAGATGAACTAAAAACATGCAAGCAATCAATGTATGAAAGGTTTATTTTAAGCCTAAAATAAATTTTATATTTCATTATATGAACATAAAATAAAGGAATAAGTGGGAACCTAGATGATGCTAGGTCCCATCGGATGTGCCAAAATGTTTCTCTCAATTTCTACTCATTTCTTAATTTTTGAAAATGATAAGAAACTAGTAATAAGGGTGTCGTAGAAGAACCTAGTTGTTATGTATGCATGATCCAAATGATTTTAGAGAGCTCTTTTTTAAATTATAATTATGAACTATAGATAGGAAATAACTAACAAAAGGGATTGTTAGAAAGATAGTTATGTGGACTACGTAGTGTGAGCTAGATCCAAAAAGTGTGAGTTTTCTAGGAGGCTATCAATCCACTCTTTGATAATAATTAAGTTGAAAGAGATAAAAGTTAATTGTTTGCATCAAATAACAAAAAGTAAATTAAATTAAATACAAGAATAAAATTAATGCTTGTTAAAAAAAACTAAATATAACAATAACAGGTCAATACTAGTGCTAAAATAGATTAGGTTAGGTTCAAAAAATCAAGCATGGGTCTGTGAATAAACATAGACATAGAAATTTGGATTTGGTTTGAGGTAAGGGTTTAGAAATGACTTGTTGTTATTTCTTACCAAAATAACCATCAATGTTCAGGGAAATCATTAGTAGTTAAACTGACCATCGATGGTTGGGTAATCATCAATGGTTGGGGGTGACTATCGGTGGTTGTGCTAACCATCGGTGGTTACCTATGGATTTTGAAAGTGTTTAAAAAAGAAGTTTATAGAATGGTTTAATGATTAGTGAAAGGTATATTAAAGATCTAGGAGTAGGAAAATAAGATGTAAAAGGGTCTGATTAGGGTAGGAAGGTTAGAAATGAAAACAAATAAAGTTGAAGTACAATATATACATGTTGCTTGTTAAATGGCTAATGGTTGATAGATGGAAATTTTTTGGTAGATTAATGGTACTTTATCTCAAGATAAATTAGGGAAGAGGTTTAGGTATCTCTTACAATTGATTGATTTCTCAAAGAATTGTTGATGGGTTGGAAGCTAGATCACATGTATGCTGGGATACTTAAAAGTGATTGTTCTGGCTTGATCAAAACTTGGATCTTTTTAACCTCTTACTCCCCTCCTTTTCTAGGCAAAAAAAGATAGAGGATAGAAGGTTTCCTAGTAGGTTGTATTTTTGATTTCAACACTTAGGAGTTTGTTAGCACCATCTAAGATGAACATATTAAATTATGCTTTGTTATCTTGCACATAGCTGACACTAGTAGAATTTGACAAATAAATGACTAAGTGACTAAAATTTTTAATCATGACAATTAAAAATGACTAAATTCTACTAATTTTTTGAAACACATCTATAAATGACTAAATAAATAACTAATTTGATTGTCAGATAAGAAACACAAATCAATAATTAGTGACACAAATAAAAATGACTAAATAATTAGTCACATAAATAAAAATTAGACAATACGATATTAAAGTGGGTAATTAAAAAGGTGTTTATAGATGTAACTCATGGATGCAGAGACCCAATTATTTCTTCTAATAAGACTATATTATACACACAACTAGACTAAATCCATATACCACTACGTTAAACTAGTTTTGATTTACTACTAAAATTTTGTTAATTAAACAAATAAATTAATTGGATATTGAAAACTCAATTTCATAAATGATACACTAAGTAATTAATAATCATTATTTCCAAATACTTCTATATTATTTACATTACTTTAAAAATATTAATAATAATTATATTACAGTATGAATTGGACTATTAAGGTGTTAAAATAGTTAATTAGTCTTTTATAAATAATTAATTTATAAAGATAAATTAAAATAATTCATTAATTTCATGTAAACTACTAAGATTAATTTAAATTAACTTTAAAGTTAAATTTTAAAGCCAAAAGTCTGTTTCCCTCCCATTTGTAAGTGGTCCCACTTGCAAGTGGAGGAATAAGTGAGAGCCATAGGATTGAATTAATATAAATCCTAGGATTTAGCTATTCTTAGAAAACCTAAATTTCTTTATGAACTAAATACAAATTATTTTTTCAAACCTATAGAGGAAGCACGAAATGATTCACTCCAATATAAAAATCATATTGTTTGCATGTATAAACTCAATGTAAATGTATTTTCTTACTTTCTTTAAAAAAAATTATTACTTTTATTTTTTATAATAAATCTATATTATTTATATATATTTAATTATCAAAATCAAATATTTATATATTTGTAAAACCATATATATATATATATATATATATATATATATATATGAACTCAAGGTATTTTTATTATATATATATATATATATATATATGTATATATATATATATATATGTATATATATATATATATATATATATATATATGTATATATATATATATGTATATATATATTTATATATATATGTATATATATATATATATATAAATACATATATATATATATATATATATATATATAACATAATGTTTTATAATTTTTTTTCTACTTTTTTGAACTTATTATTTTATTTTATTTTATTTTAATAAAAAAAATCATTTGAGGATTTTATTTTATTTTATATTTTTTCTTTAATAAAAAAAATTGTAGGGTCCATGGGCTGACCAAACTTGCGGCCTTGGCATCAGCGATGGCCTTTTCTTGAATCTATTGAGGGTGGGGCATCCAACTGGTTGAGCTCCCCTTCCCCTAACTTATTTTTTATTATTGTTTTTATTTTATTTATTTTTTACATATATTTTTAATTAATTTATTATTATTATTTTAGTCTAAATAATTAATTAATTAATTACTATTATATGTATTTATTTATTTAATTTATATATGTATATATTATCAATTATATGTATTCATGTTTCAAATGGTAATATATATTTTTGGGATATGTGTGTGTGTATTTATTATTATATGTATTTTTTATTAGTCTTAATAATTAATTTATATATATTATTGAAAGTATAAAAATTGTGTGTGTGTGTGTGTGTGTGTTTTTATTTATTTTAGAATAAAATTTTATGGTTTTAAATGGTAATATATATTTTTTAGATATATATATATATATATATATATATATATATATATATATATATATATATATATATATATATATATATATATACATATATATATATATATATATATTTGATGGAAATGAATTTTGTTTTACAGGATGAGTTACTATGTACTATAGCATCACTACATAGGGTAACTGGTCAAGTATCATACATTAACTACATTTTAACAAACTCTAAGTCATTTGAGGTGAGCATAAACAAAAAAAAAATTGGATGAGACAACAAACATGCCAGAGTGAATGATAAAATAATGATTAAAATGACTAAATATACTACCAATAGATGGAAATCAGTTAATATAAATGATTAAATATACTACCGATGGATAGAAATTAGTGAATAAAAATGACTAAATATACTACCAATTGATGGTAATTAATGATTAAAAGGACTAAATAAATGACCAGTTAACACAATCAATGACTAAATACACTACTAAATTGATCAATCAAAACAACCAATAAATGATTTAAAATAGTTTATTCATCAATTTGGTCATGTTATAAATGACTGGAAATAAACTACTAAGGGTCACGTGATCATGTTTGGTCAATTATATGCATTTTTAGTAGTTTTTTAATCATATATTATTATTTATGTACTAATGTGGTGATGTGTTAGAGAGGTTAGGACCTAATCATCAATGTTCAACCTAATAGTCAGTGGTCAAGTTGACCATTAGTGGTCGAGTGTCTAAATATAAAGGGGTCAAGGTGATTTAAAAGGGTATGATTAAGTTAGTAAGTTAATGAGTTAATGAATTTAGTTAGATAACTAGCTAACTAGACCTAGGGTCCTAATGGGTTGGTTAGTGGGTCAAGAAGAATTAGGTGGTCCCTAAGGTATCCCAAGGTATTTCAACATCTAAAATTATCATGTGTGGTTTTCTAGTGTCTACACCCTTCTTATTCACTTTAGGAACTCCATATACCTTATTAAGTCTTGAGGACATTCTTACTCTATTAAGACAAAATCTTGAAATGTGTCCCATATTAATTGTATTAAATAACATTAATATATTACCTCCTGACTAAGCACTCCTCCCATGGTCTCATGATAACTCTTCCCTTAAGATTGATCTACAATCACTTGCTCTATGACCAAAGCTATGAAAAAACAAATAATAAACATTGAAATAATTAGAATAACTCATTGCATTAATCTATTTGATTGGTCTCTTCATGTTGGTAATCTTGACTTTTTTATGGTCACTTTGATTCTCAAATTTGAGAGTTTTTGCATTGGTATTTGAGGTCTAACTCTCCTTGTTCTCTTTTTAGTATTTTTTAACCCAATACTTGTGTCATCATGTGGATACCTTTAACTACTAAAAAAATCACCAAGAACTTAGGTACTCTTTTCAAAATTTTGATGTGTCTTCAAATTGACTATTATCTGATCTAATTTTGCCTTCAAGGACTCAATTTCTATTCCAAACTCAATGCATTCTTCCTATTTGGTCTTAAGACTTGTAGTGATAAGTTTAATATGACTTTCCATTTATTTGATGATATCCTCATGTTCATTGGTGTTGTTTCTTAGTCTCTCTTCAAATAGATTGATTTTATCCTCATAACTCATAACCAATAATCTTAGTTTCTGATTCTTCGTTTTTTGGAACTTTAACTCCTCTAGATCACTCATGAATTCTACCTCAAAGTTCACTTTATCCTCTTCTTCATCTAATTATTCATAATCCATAATGATTTTATATTTTGAATAACCCCTCATTGTCTATTTCTATATCTAGGTATAAACTTTCATTATTATCATAGTTATTACTATCATCATCACTATCAAATGTACTAGTTTCAATTACATCAAATGAGTTATCATCTTCTTTGGTATAGAAACTTCTCTTGTTTTTGATTTACTTATCACATTATTTCTCAAACTTGCTCATATTGTCTATGATATTATCATTATCAACCTTCAATGAATCTTTATTTGTCTTCAACTGATCATACTCAAGTTTTTTTATCTAAACTTTGTATTGACACCTTTTAACTGATTTCTAATATCTTTGATGGTTTTCTCATCTTTTTTGGCTTATTTGACCATGTCAATCTTCAAGGTACATAAATGGTCCTTAATATCCTTGACCATAGATCTCAACTCATGCTTCCTCTTATTTTAATAATTTAAATCATCTATGGCACTTATAACCTCAACTTTAAGGTCTACTTTAGCTTCTCCTTTTTCACTGTCATAGTAGACTTATTCAACATACATGTTGTCTTATTCCACTTGATCACTAGACATCTTGTCCTTCTTAAGATCACCTTAAATATGTTAAGCTTGATTCAAAGGACCAATCTCTGATACCAATTATTGAAATCATACTGACTGAGGGGGGGGGGTTGAATTATTCTTCAAAAACTTTCAATCAATTACCCTTAAATATTCATGAATCATTCAAAGTAACTTAGTAATCTAATAATGTACTAAGAACCAATTGCATGAGCATCAAACAAGATAACACATCACATATGTGGGAAAATCTCATGGAGAATAAAATCCACTAAAACAAAGGTTGGACAAACTATCCTATAAGACAATGTATCAAATTTAGTTGAGCATTAACCCCAAATTTATCAAACATTCACTTGTTAGGAAGATACACCCGCTATGACTAAGCACCAACTCAGTTAAAGGACATTTTTGTAAGCAAAAACTTTTAAGTCAACTCCAACTCCCTCTTGACCACGAAACAACTTAGCCAAGTCTGATTTTGCAAGCACCAACCTCTAAGGAAGCTTCAACTCCCTCTTTGACCAAGCACCAACTCAACCAATCACACTTCTTTCTTCTACTCTTCCACTCAGCTTTATATCTACTCTATCTAAACTCTATCCACTTTCATACATTAGGAACACATCTCTAATATAGTGATAATATTCTATCAATAAATAATAAACATATGATGTTCACTCCTTGAGTTTTACACCACTCGATCTCTCAAAAAATGCCTTTAGGGTTCTTCACTCAACTAGCCCTCTTAAAGACTGAATAGGTCATATGACCTTGATATTAAACTATAGAACACTCATATGATATTCATGAAATTCTTTTCTTCTCTCTTATAAGTGTTTACAACATGTTACAAAACATTATTATACTCATACATCTTCTATTTTATTCGCTTATATGCATACCCTCTATTCACACTGTCTAATCCTCATCAAATATGATTAGGTCATGCATGTCTAATTTTCATATGTATAAAACATATAAGATTCTCATTTATTATTCTATACTCTCCTTTGATGGTTTTCAACTCATTTCAAATCTTTCCTCTTCTCAACCATGCATCATATTTTTTGCTCATTTCTTGCATACTCAAATAAGCCTAAATTGCCTTGTATATATACCAATCATGATCACACACTATTTGGTCAACCACACTCACCACCTTTCACTAATTACAAAATAGGCTATAACACACTTTACAAACATGAATAAATCATAATTATTTGGCCACAACACCTCATAAGCCTTATTCCTCCTTTAGGCCTCACGAAGACCTAATTACATTAGGCCTTCTTATCAATACATTACCATTTTGATCCAATGGAAAAAATTACACCTCCATACATGGCATAACCCTTTCACATAGCATCTAAATATAAATTATCCAACATCCCCTAAGATCCTTAACACCTTTTAGGTCTAACCCCTTCATGAAACCCCATAATAGTACTCAGTCCTATTAGGCCTGTGTATACCAAAAATTTGCATTTTAATATTGAAGCTCAAACACACATAATCCACTCAAACACGATCAATAAAATACATATACATAAAATACATAACTTTAGGGTCATTACCAAATGCATTAGACACTTTCACTTAGAGCTTAAGGCTTCAAGATCAACTCGTCAAAACACTCACTCAAAAATGCCAAAATACTCAAAACATATTCATGATATATTTGACCTACAATACCTTTATGAACACTTTCAAAGACTTAATGAATTAAAATTATTCTCTAACATCTTTAGAACATCCTCAAACACAAAACCCATATGGTCTTGTTAACCATTTTAACCATAAGTCAAAATGGGTCAACCCCATATAGTCCAAAACTTTATATAAGGGTGTAGTATAATGTCATAGGGTTTTTCATGGTTCATTTTATGTTATTTAATGTGCTTCTAGGCGTGGTCATAATCATTTTAGTATTTGTGCCATTTTATGTCATTTAGGGGTCAAATATGGGTAATAACTTAAGAGATATGGTATTCTTTGGTGTCCATATGTTATAAAATCCATTTAAATTCCCAATATGTCATATTCCTCATCAGGAATGTTAGGACTAATTGAAACTTGTAGATTTCTAACTAAAAATCAAGAAACTAAGTGAAAAAGAAGAAGTTTTAAAGGTTGTATGGCCTATGTGGAAGAGTGGCATATGAAATAATCTTATAGAGTGACCTTTTAACTTCCTTGACTCCATTTCAATGCTTAATCTTCTTTAGAAGTGCCAAAAATGGGACAAAACCATTTTATCTCTCTATCACTCCACAATCCAATTAAAATTGGTTAACATGTCTTTTGATGGTAGACTAGTAGGAAGACTTATAGGTCAAATGATATTGGTGGTGGATAGTACACTTGGTCTGATCTATTTTTATGCTTGAATTTGGAAGAATGGTTCCCTATAATTTATGAACTATTCTTAAGAAGCTGACTATTTGGTTTTACATGCTAATCCCCACACCCTACATGTTTTAATTATATATGATCTTGTATATATAATACATCTAATGAAATGGATTCCATAGGATGTTAAATTACTTTCCACATGTTTTACATCTTATTTTTCATGTTTAGAAGTGTTTTTATGAGTTAAAACCTCTTAAATTGTAGGTGGAGTATGCTAGTAAGGTTGTAGTCAGATTTCATCATTTATAGAAGGTATATTTATCTAAAATGGATTAAAATACATGTGATATTATGTTTTATGAACCTCAAATTTCATTAAAATCTCCTTATTCCCAAGTTCAATCTCTAAAGCTAGCATCATGTAGGTTGTAGTCAAGAATGTTGCACAGAGTCAGCTCTCTACTTACTCCCACTTACAGTCATTGTGTTTTGAGATATGAGCATGGTTATGAAGATGTTTTTAAGACTTTAAAGGCATGGGAGACCTTCTTCGAGCATAATACATCAATACAAATTCTCAAGTGACATAATAAGAGTTGTGATATTCAATGCAAATCTATAGCATAGTTATACACCATTAGTGTACACCTACAAGTACTATAGAGAGAGTTAATAACATTGAAACAAAATAATTGTATAGTTTTGATTCCCTTATGGTTTAAAGGATTTTTTTAAAGGATGTGAAAATTTCCAAGATGAACCATAAAGTTAGATTTTATGTACACTACCCATATTCATAGTCACTACTTGTACACAGAAATGTCCACCTATAGTTGGCCTCACAAAGATATATAAGTGTTGTATGGTGTATGTTCAAACATGTTTTAGGCTTTCATCAGGTTTTTAAAAGATGTATATACCTTAATAACCATGTATAAGATCATATCACATAAACATTTCTCAAATGTTGCCTTCACTACCTCATATGTTGATGTGTGTATATCTACAGGCTTACACAGAGGCATGAAAGTGTTATATGGAGATATTTGACATTATTTGAAACCTTAATTAATTTTTTGAATGTTTAAGGTAATTTAAAAAGAATTTTTGGGATATTGGACTAGAAATTAGACTTGAGAAGTCACCTTAAGAGTAGGAAATGTGTTTTAAGGACAAGTTCCCTAAAAGCTCCAATAAATCCCTAGGCACTTTTGTTGACATTATATAATGATGTAACAAGGACTTTATATGCACATAAAAATTTCCATATTATATCCCTATCCTAGGGATATTATCTTTCAAAAGGAGACTAAGTGTTTGGTCCCACAAGTGATGAAAAGGAGGTGTCAAATTCATGCATTTATTCACTGCACTTTGGTAGTGCTTTTTATAGGATTTTGAGTTTCAAAATAGATTTGCATCTAAATTTGAAGTATAAAGGAATATATTCATGTTCAAGTGGTCCTATAAGTGTATCTAGGAAACTATTATTCTAAATATCATCAAAATGAGTGAAGGTATGAGGTGGTGACTTGCATCACCACCTACAGGTGTGTTTGACCCTAAGAAAATTGCCTACAATTGACTGTAGACTCCTATAGGTCCCTAATGTGAGCTTAGACATGGAAAAACAAAAAATTTATATTGGGATATTCCTCAAAAAATATCAAAGGGATACTAGACCATGTGATAGGTCTCAAGAGGAAAAGGCAACCTACATGACCCCTGCTTGCTCCAAATTGGTCAACTACAATTGACTATAGATAAGTGAGCTATAAAATGGTGTTATTGATGTTGGCACAGTATGAACATGATGTGAATACATACAAATAACTATAAAATTACCTTAAAGATTTGAATAATGTTTTTGGGAATTATATTCAAGGTCCAATCATGTAGTAGGCACTTATAATTGTTACCTTCTAAGCAAGAAAACATAGTCACAATGGCCTACTAACTGGATTGGTCAACTTGGAATCATATCTTAAGGAGATATCAGAGAGTTTGGGTGTAGACATGTTTTAAATGGAACCCTATAGTGATCATAACCATCTAATGACACTCTAATATCAATTAAATATCGGAAAAAGAGATTCTAATAATACAACTTATAGTCACATGTCTAAAGCCTCCATAGTCAACTTTCTCATAGTCTACCCTGAGGGTTTGATGATGTTTGGAGGAGATATTCATGTGATAAAGATATACAAATTTTCATATAGAATATTCACAACTTGGAGACACCCCTCATGTTCCTACCTTTGCTTAAACAATATGGGAAGTGCCCTTTATTTTATATCAAATAGAGGGCACTCCCCAAAGGTGTAAACTTGTAAGTTGATCATAAAAGTGGTGAGAGGGTGAGATAAAAGTTAATGATACAATGAAATTATATTTATAAGGTTGATATAAACATATATCATCCATGATCAATAAATCAGAAGTGTTAAAAACATGTCAAGGTGGTCCAAACCCACATGAGAGCAGATAGATCTATTAGGTCTCAACTAGGTCTAAATCCCAAGAGGGGGTCAATTTCATTTAATTCACTAGATAGACATTCCAAAGAATTAGAACACTTACATGGGGATTTATAATGATTTTTCAAGGTGTTAGAATGTAGAATATGCCACAAGTGAGCCATTTCTTGTCTTAAGACCATCACAGGGTATGCAAAATGGAGAACAAAGTTTGAGAGGTTAACTTGAGATGATCACACCTACATGGACACTTTGCATGGGAGTATTAGGATTTGGTGGATGTTAAAGGAGTTCTTGAAGAGTTTTTATGTAATTTTTTCACAAATTAGATGTTATACCTATATAAATAATCTTTAGAGTGAAAAATCACTCTAAACCCTCTAAAACCCTTGGTAATGACCAGATTGGGAAAATGAAAGAGGAGAATAATCCAAGAGGGATAGAATGGCTTTGTAAATGATTACATATTATATAATATTCACTAGGTATCCTCTCCATTGTATTGAGATATACCCTACATGTATGGATAGGGTGTAAAATGGATTTTATTAATAGTTTTATGTCTTTTATAGATTCAAAAGAGAGTAAAAGGATACAAGTAACTTTGGGACTTTATTTTGGGACCTGATATAACCCCTTATATCCATTTCATGTATCAAAAAATATCAAAAGTGCCTCTCCAAGTGCCTTCATCTTAGCCAGTCCAAATTGGCATAGTGAACAAGCAAGTGAAAAGGTGAAAACTCTAAGTGGGAGGGATTCTTAAGGAATATAAGGCCTTGAGGGATCTTTAAAAGTGTCATAAACTCCTTTTTATGGACTATTTTTGAAAACTAAAGGCAATTTTAGTGCCAAGTGTGAAGGGTGAGTGAAAGAGGATTTATTTAGATTAAAAATAGTGATAAATCATGTCCATGAGAATCTTCATGATTAGGGATAAATCCAGTGCATTTTAGAGCATGTCTAAAAACCCTACCTATCAATTCATTCATCACATTTCTCCCTAGTCTACTATGGATCATTTCAAGGAGGTCAAATGATGAAGGTAATTTTTTGGCAAAAAAATGAGGAATCTTACACCACATTTTAGGAGTTTCATGTTTTGAGGGACACTTGTCCAAGCAAAACTTGCATGGTATATTCCATATTCCTCTTTCCTACATTTTTAAATCCTTTTATTAGCATGAAACATGTCCTAGTGACTCTTAGACTTCATTCTCTTTTCTTTTCTCTCAGTTCTATAATTAGTAGTCATTTTGGCTCTTATAAATATACCACACCATGTATGGCAAAGCCCTACTGGATTGAAATTTTATTTTTCACTTGAAAAATAAACATGAGTCTATTTTTGAGTTCATGAACATTTTTATAAGTGTGAAAAGTTATGTATGGTGATGCTAAGTGATAATTTACTATCATTGGTTCTCCTTATCTTCTCATGTTTATGCAAGAGTTCCTATTCTAATAGGTAATATAAAGTGTAGCTAGGTTTTTAGGCTCTTTTAAAGTGTATAATTGTTATTATAATGTTCAATCAACCCTCTAGTTTACTTACCTTGTGTTGTATCATGCATATCACCTTTATGTCAAAACACTTATGTTAAAACCCCATAATACTTGGAAGCTAGTTTGTAGGTATTATTTCATTGTGATATAAGTATGATAGTCTTATGGAAAAGCTTCTTGTGTATTAACCATTTAGATTAGTTTCATTTCATTCAAACTTGTATCTCTTTTCCCATAAACAACTAGTTAATTAGGTGATAAACATTTCAAGGTATATTCAGAGAGTTAGCCCTTAAACCTAGATGTCTACTTCTATTATAGGTAAACCCACATACTTAGAAGTGTTCTCATGTTTAAAAAATATGGAGGAGGCTTGAAAACCCTCCTATAGGATACAATATTGGTGAACATATTTTTGGCATGCTTGGTGGGACCCATTGTCATCAAGACAATTTGTCAAGGTGAATGTTAGTCTTGACAACATCAGCTACAAATTGGTTTGCTACTCAAAATTTGGTAAGTCCATTCAAGGTAAATCTAGTTCAATGCCATTTTTTTTCATAAATTTTCTCTCATACTTCATGGTCCTTACTAGGTCGTCATCTAGTAAATTGTTCAATCCTATTAATCCACCTATTTAACATGAAATTCATCTTGAAGTTCAATATCCTTAGCCTAATCTACCCTTTAAATATCAAGAAGATGTTTATATTCAATAGAGTGAATAACCTAAGGAAATAAAATCCATCATAGATAGGCCTCATGTATTCCTTACCTTTAAAACTAAAATCCAATTCATGTTGAAGCATATGATGCCATTCCTCCTAATACCACAAATAGTGTGCCTACATTCAATGGTGAGGTTTAAGTCACACCTAGTGAACACATTAGGGACATATCCATTTTTTTTAGTTTTCACAATGTCACTGAAGATAATATTTACATTAGACTCCTTGCCATGTCCCTTAGAGGTAAGGCACTTGTTTTGTATAGGACTTTTCCAAGTGGATGCATCACATCATGGGATGACTTTGGAGCGTTGTTAACTTCAAGGTTTTAGATTGAAAGTGACCATACTTCCCTCATACATGATCTCAATGTGATCAAGAGATCCCCTAAGGAAACATTTCATGACTTCAACGAGAGGTTTTAAAATACTTGGTATAGACTACCTCCTCCCATGAGACCGCTTGCTAGATTTGTGTTTCCTATTTGAGAACCATTGATACTGATATTGCCATCATGATTAAATCCATGGGTGGTTTAACTCTTCCCAAAGAATATGAACTTACCATTAGATATGAGAATGGCCTCATTCAATCAGAAACATTTCCTCCTAAAGTGTCTATGCCTTTACTGCTTAATACTCTAAGCATTACCCAAGTTTTAAGTATAAATGCCAAGCCTAAGACTACTCCTAAGAAGGTAGATGATGCCATGGATACATATGTAGAAATTCAAATGTTAAGAACTCAGATTAGGAAATAAGGTGCTCATAAAAATCCATGTCCCTATTAGCATTAATATGGCCAACAATATGGTAGAGTAAGAGGTCAAGGGCAGTCTAACTTGAACATGTTTGCGAGTGAATATAATCCTAATTCCACTACCAACACAAGAGAGATGGTACAAATGCATAAAAACTTAGTACAAGGATAAGATTGGAAATAAGGCCAATTCATGAATGCCAATGAGAGTGGAGAGAAAGATCTATTTTATCAAGGAGGATTCACTCCTCTCCTATCAACTAAAAATGATGTCATGATGCAATAAAATGAGGATTGGTAGCCTCATGGAGAAAGCTTCACCAACTTATTGGTGGAAGAGACTTTTGTGATCAATCAAGGAACCTATTTTATAGACAAAACTAAGGCCAAAAGGAAGGATTTAAGATGTGATATTATCATGCTTACAAGTTCATCTAATCCTTCTACAAGTCAACAAAGCATGGTTGTAATCATGGTAGCTCCAAATACTCCACCTTTTTCAAGTTAAAATGTGGTAAGGTTTACTCAAGGTGTCTTAGTTCCTTAAGTTCCAATCAATCCTTTTCCTTAAAAGAATTAATATAATGTGAGTAATTCAAACCTAATCATAGTGGATTCATTGAAAAGTGCCAAAGCATCTATCTCCTTGTGGGATGTCCTCCATATGCCTGGCCAAAAAGAGCTCCTAAAAAAATATTTGTCCACTATTCCTACTACTCCTTCACCTTCAAGACAAAGTCATGGCCATTTTGCTATTAAAAATACTCTTAACACTATTGTTGAACCATCTATGAAAATTGAGAATCCTCCACCATTTTATATCACTCGCATAGTGGGTAATAAACTAGTTCACAATTACATAGTTGATAGTGGTGCTTCTACATCAGTCATGCCCAAGGTTGTACCTAATAAGTTGGGCCTAAAATATGAATCCCATAGAAAAGGATGTCAGGATCCTACTCCTCAATAAGAGTATATATGATTACCTTTGTATTAGCAACTAAACACATAATTTAACCAGAATGATAAGTAACTAGAAATATGAAACAACACAGAATATGAGAGACAATACACAATTGTATTAATACTTATCCAGAAGGAAATACAATAAAGAAGATGCCACACTTCTTCTCCTCACACCTCTAGAGCTCCCACACTTCTAGGGCTCACCATTAATTCTCCTTCTACACTTCACTCTCTCAATTACGGTCACAACAATCAACTCAAACATAGAATTGTTGTTCACCTCCACCAGTCAGTAACAACGCTGCCAGTACACCAAGTACACAACCATACTCCAAGTAGATCTCCCTTCTCTTGCAACAACCTGTAAATCAATAGACCATACTTACCATGTAGATGTCTCTACACCCTGAAGAACCCTTGTCCTTGTGTCACCAAGTCCTTATGATTCTTGAACCAGTTCCCTGGTGGATCTTCTACCAGAACTTGCACAACCTGTAACTCTCCCTGATCATACACACTTAGCACCCCTTTGGAACTAGGAAGAGCTACTCTTGCTCTCTCTACAAGCACAATGGCTTTCTAGCACACTTTTACAATACAGCCCATGAGCCTATTATATAGATCTCATGCATACAATAATTAGACTTTCTTAATTACAATAATTAGACTCACAACTCAAGACCAAAAATAGTCTTTACATGCAAACTACCTGTCCAAAAATAGACCAGTCCATAACCAGCATGCAAACTGCATGCACACACAGGTTGCCAACGTCGACACCTTTCTGACCGATGTTGGCCAACTCAATAACCTACGTCATTTGCTTCTGCACTATAGTATGACCGATGTCAGTTGGCCTGACTAACATCGGTTCCTTTGCAACTCGCTCTGCAACCCATCAACCTCCTCCTTGTTTGCATCAGTGAAGATTTTAGCTCCACAACCTAACAATCTCCCACTTGGAGATAAATAGCTACACCTTTACCTATACATGTACACCATCTAATTCATTTCTTGGCTTGTATCCCTCTTCAATCTCAATCTTGAAGACCAACCACCACACAACCTATGGTGCACCTCCTATCATCCAAGTAACCTACCACATCCGAACCTACAACTCATGTAGTGAAGACCTCGACCCTGCATGACATGAAACCCTACTGCTGGTCCCTCTTAGACACCTAAGAATCCACTAAACTACCCTCCAGTACTTCTTTCTCAAATCGGCTCCAAACTTTCTAACAACTCCCACTGCTTGGGAAAACTCAGGTCTACACCAAACTTCATGTGATTTCAAACACTATTCTAAGCTCAGCTTGAACTGTCTAGCCATAGGTGTGCTTACCAATTCTACATCCTACATCTTGAACCTCGCCAACACCTTCTTCACATCAGCTTGTAATAGAGACAAAATCAACTTGTGATCTACCATGTCTCTTATGCCAAAGAATTTCACTGCTCCTAAACTCTCCATGACATACCTCTGAACTAACTTTACCTTTAGCTCAGAAACTCCCTGCATGTGTAACCCTACAACAAGCAACCACACCACATATAGTAATAGGATAATGTTGCGACCATCATAGAACCTGGTAAAGAAAAACAAAATGGTTACATTGACCTTGACTAAAGCCATGCTTAGTCATACACATGTCAAACCTATACCACTGTCCTACAACTTACTCAAGACCATATACCCTAGCCTTCCGTCTCACGTGTCCATTCCCACTCTTCTTTATCCTGACAATCCATTCATCTCTCAGTGCTTTCTTCCAGCTAGCAACTCCACCAAAAACTCCCATTTGGTTCTTCTTCCAAGGAATCACATTCATCATCCATGCCAAGCTCCCACTGTTTCCTAGATCTACCTGCTCTGCTTCTTTAATGACTTCCTAATTATTGACCATCAGTGAGCAACAAGTAGTGTAAAGAAGGGAAATGACAAATTTCAGGCTTACTTAGCCTTTCTCCATATGGGCGCTTGAGACTCCTTGACAACTTGTTGTCTACCCAAAATCCGTCTCAGTGACTGATGTCAGTCACATCTCAGTCTGCACCCAACTGATGTCGATTCCATGCAACTACCTCCTTGCTGACATTAGCTCCCCCTGGCCGATGCCAGTTTTTACCTATCCCTGAGTCACCAACATTGATCTACACATAGTTGACATCGGTGCCTGTCTGAATGTCGACGTCAGTTTTCTAACCAACATCGGTCTCTATGTTTCACTAGTGAGTGATGACTTTTACCTATGAGCTCTTTTTGGATCAAAACCCTGTCCAAATCAACCTTACTCTACTCAGAATAATCTAGTCCCCTCAGCTGATCTCTGTCCGTCATCTCCTCCTTGAAAACCAAGGCTTTCCAGTTCTTAAGTTTGTCAAAAACATCTGTCTTCTGCTTAAGAACATGCATTCCCTTCTTACACATGTGACCAAGCCTACAAAGCCACATCTCTGTAATAGAAGGTGAATCAGTAATATAAGTAGATAGATAAAGGATACCTACTTTCTTATCACTGTCTAATTCAAGTGAATCCGCTGTGAGAGTTACTGTGCATCTCTCATCACCCAACTTTCTTGAAGAAATTAGACTCATCTCCAAGACTAGAACCTGCATGACCTTCTTCAACACCTGTGTGTTACCCATCTATAACTTTAGCTTCACTTCCCCTTTGCCAATAATCTGACAAGGCTCACCAACCCCTAAATAAATCTCTCCAAAGTCTCCCTAGACATACTCATGAAAAGATGCTCTATTTCAGGCTGCATGGAAAGAGGCAACAGAATCTGTAAACCAAGATTCTACTTTATCCAAAGCATCTTATGCAACAACACTTGCAACATCTACTTCTTTCTTATCTTCATGTTGATCTTCTACCAACCAGTGATCTTTCTTTACCTGCTCTTTCTTTCCATCAATTAGACCATTCGTGCTATTCAGTTTCTCCATTCGTAGCTTACTTTATTCTGCCATTGATGTACTCCCACTCAAATAGAAACCCCTGTGAGTAACCTGTAATCAACACACACTAACCATATCTGAAACAACCTGTTAGTAATCCAACCAAAAGCTCTGATACCACTTGTCAGTGGTATCATGCATTGAACCTATAACCAGGCTCTGATACCAACTATCAGGATCCTACTCCTCAATAAGAGCATATATGATTACCTTTGTATTAGCAACTAAACATGGAATTTTACCAAAATGATAAGTAACTAGAAATATGAAACAACACAGAATATGAGAGACAATACACAATTGTATTAATACTTATCTAGAAGGAAATACAATAAAGAAGATGCCACACTTCTTCTCCTCACACCTCTAGAGCTCCCACACTTCTAGGGCTCACCAGTAATTCTCCTTCTACACTTCACTCTCTCAATTACGGTCACAACAATCAACTCAAACATAGAATTGTTGTTCACCTCCACCAGTCAATAACAACGCTGCCAGTACACCAAGTACACAACCATACTCCAAGTAGATCTCCCTTCTCTTGCAACAACCTGCAAATCAACATACCATACTTACCATGTAGATGTCTTGGAGTACGGTAAGATCTCCCTTCTCTTGCAACAACTTGAAAATCAACAGACCATACTTACCATGTAGATGTCTCTACACTCTGAAGAACCCTTGTCCTTGTGTCACCAAGTCCTTATGATTCTTGAACCAGTTCCCTGGTGGATCTTCTACCAGAACTTGCACAACTTGCAACTCTCCTTGATCATACACACTCAGCACCCCTTTGGAACTAGGAAGAGCTACTCTTGCTCTCTCTACAAGCACAATGGCTTACTAGCACACTTTTACAATACAGCCCATGAGTCTATTATATAGATCTCATGCATACAATAATTAGACTTTCTTAATTACAATAATTAGACTCACAACTCAAGACCAAAAATAGTCTTCACATGCAAACTACCTGTCCAAAAATAGACCAGTCCAGAACCTGCATGCAAACTGCATGCACACATAGGTTGGCGACATCAACACCTTTCTGACCGATGTCGGCCGACTAATAACCGATGTTGGTTACTTCTGCACTATAGTATGACCGACGTCGATTGGCCTGACTAACGTCAGTTCCTCTACAACTCAACAACCCAGCAACCTCCTCCTTATTTGCATCAGTGAAGCTTTTAGCTCCAAAACCTAACAAAGGAGTGCTTTAGTTAGATGGTACACCTATTAATACAATAATTTTGATAAAAAAAATTGAAGTTTTTATTGCATAACTATCCTATTTTTCCAATCCTTCAAGACATTATTGTTATTGACCTTCTTGCTCATTTTGAAATCTATCTTTCAAGAGACTTTATAGCCAATATAGGTAACTACATCTCAAATTACTAGTCCTTATTGGCCTTTGAGATAAGGGATGGAATCAAGGTGACAATAAGAACTCAGACTCTTGCAAGGTTTCATATTAATCTCTATATTGAAATAAGATCTAAATTGAATTGTGTGATCAATGAGTAAGAAGAATCTAAAGTGGATGATTCTATTTCTTCCAAGCTTGAGGGTATATCTGATTTTTATTAGATGGTTATGGTGTAGATGTATACGAGCATGATTCTTATGCATACTTTGAGTAAACTTACCTTGGAACTTATATCATGCTTGAAGAGACATTTGAGGGAGCTAAGGTAAGTGTTAAACATTCTTTCCCATAAGTTACTGAAGGTAACTACATGATTAGTGAGTATGATGAGATATATTGAAGAACCTAATTAATCACCATAGTAAGAGGAATTATGTCTTTCTACCTACTATTGATGAAACTACCCTTAATGATGACACTCATGTGGTAGAGGAGGATGAATTATGGCAAAGGTTTAGTACCATATGTCAAGAGTTTGATCAATTAGGTAATATTACTACCTCTCCTAAGAAATATATAGCTGATGTTGAATGTCTTACCAAGCATGGAAAAGAGTGGAATGTTCTGAGTGAGGATGAAATATGGAAAAGGTTCAATGCCATATGAAAATAATTTTATAAGTTAGGTAATAATCCCTTTTCTCCAAGAGATCACATGTCTGATATCAAAATTTCTAATGAGACTAATGAGAAAGTTGTTGAGTGTCATTTTAGACATGAAAATGAAGGTCATTTTGCTGATCAAGAGTCTATAGTAATGAAAGAGCTTGATGAAGGTATTACATAAGAAGTTGTAAACATGGAGAATAAGGTCAAGGTAGATTTGATTATTCTTAAAGGACAGTCAAGATCCGAGTCTGATGTTGAGATACTCTCAGCTATGATGGAATAAAATGAAAACCATTTTGATGTTTTCAAACATCAAGTGTATAATGCACAAAAAGATATAAAGGTTGAGGTATCTATCATATAGTATAATCTACAATTTGAGGAAGGCACATTAGATATGATAGTGATCAATAAAATTGAAACTCCAATCAAGGATTTTAGATAGAAAGGAATAACATTCATGAATATTCCAAATAGTCCACTTGTATACCTAAGAAGATCCAAAGGTGATAGTCTTTGTGATCATCTACATATGAAAGTGGTTGATGATGAGCATGCTTCTCATGTTAGCTTACTTTATGGAGTGATAAAGATCAAAGAGGAACCATATGTCATGTCCCCTTTTTAGTTGACATCTTCAGAGTTGATGATTAGCATATTATGTGACTCTCGTAGGCTGATAGGATGGATAGAGGGTCTTGATGGAGCTTGGCTTGTCCTCGACTAGCAGAATTGTTCCAGTTGGCTTTTATTCGAGCTCTTTTGGACATGTACTGAGAGAGATATTAATATTTGATTGATTTAATTAAATATTAATTATTTGGCCTATTTTTAATTATAAAACCCTAATTCTTAATTATGAAACCCTAATTAGGGCAAGCACACCTTTTTGAGGATATAAGGGTTTCTCATTGGAGAGAGTCTCATTATTGATTATTCATTGATGTTGAAGACAAATTTTGCTAAGTATTTTCTGAGAAGACTGAGCCAAGGGTTCTAGTATTCAATTTGCATTGGAAAATGTGCAATATTTAGTGTATTCAATTTGGAAGTTGTGAGATATCAATTGATCTATTGCCAGTTTGAGAGATAACTTCATACAAAAGTTATCACATAGTTTTATAGGTATTTATTTTATTAGGGTTTGATTTAGAAAGTATCCAGATAGAGATCTTTAGTATTAGCACCATATTTATTGAGATCAGGCATCTAGCATACATGCCGCACTATATTCTATTTACTTCTGTACGAGATCTATACTGATCTGTGCAAATCTATACGCATCTATAACAAACTGTAGAGAGCCAGCAGGGAGCACAGAGACTAACATCGGTAGCGCAGAGACTGACATCGATCGACATCAATCGAGTAGAGACCAACATCGGTAGGTAAAAATCAACATCAGCTAACATCAGTCGACTCCAATACTGATGTTGGTAGAGTAACGACACTAGGTAACTGACTATGGCAGTATAACTGACATCGATGATTGTGTGTTTAAAACAACAAACAGAGCTGAACCAGATCTAGGGTTTATTTCTAGATTATGGAAAAACTAAGTTTTTAAGACAATATTTCATATTATTTTATATGCATGATAGTGATCTTTATTGTAATCATCTAAAGTGAATAAGAAGATCATAGTTTAGTTCATTGAAAGAGTACACTACTATTTATTTATTTATCTGAATCCATTCAAATTTATCTTGCAAAATCACATCTTTATTCATGTAAAAACATCAAAAAACTCAAAATACACAAAACAATCCAAAACATACAGTTTTAGAATTCAAGGGAAATAAGGGTTTCTATAGTGGTATCAGAGCTAAATCCTGCCATCCTGAGGGTTTAACAATCTTATGCAGCCACAAGAGTTGGGACCACACAGGGATTTCACATGCAGTAGAGCCTTACTTGAAGGTGACTAGGTTTTAAAACAATAGCTGATCACCATGAGTGATAGGCGTGAGGGTAGCCCACCCAGGGGCCACAAATAAAATGATGATCAGGACACTAGAGAATTCTTTCATGTTATGGTTACAAGCCAGCAGTAGATGGTGCAAGCACTACAAACACTTACTACTATGGTAAAAAGGATGAACCCACCTGTTAGATAGAAGGGGGAACAAGGAGATAATATGAATGCTACTATTGATCAAAGACCACAGCCGACCCATTCTAGAATAGCTGATAGGCCTACACATCCTACGTTTGTTCAGGAAGAACCAAAAGCTCCAACAGAGGAGGCAGCAGGAGATTCCCTATTTGTAGATGCTCTCATGGCTGTAAATGATGAGTGGGACTTATTAGTTCCTTAGGTTTGGGAGAGGATGTCCTTTGATCATTTTGTTAATCAGAGGAGAGAGCACTACAGATTAGTTAGACAGGACAGGAGGTCTAGAGGTCAACTCAGTGAGCTGAAGAAGGCTACATGCAAGCTTTCTTTGACTACTTTTGATGGTAGTGGCAAGATGACAACTCAAGCTTGGGTTCATAAGCTTGATACATTCTTGGAATTAAGGCCAATGACAGAGACAGAGGCCATCAAATACACCACTTTACACTCGGAGGGAGTAACACATGATTGGTGGTACCATGGTATGGTAACACTTCAGCATAACCAGGTGACAGAGTACCACGACTTCATGGATAGGTTCATTCAGAGGTTTGACAAAAAATATCCTAAAGTTTACTTTCAAGATTTGGCACAGTTAAAATAAACAAGCAACTTGGAGTCCTTCATTGGTGATTTTCAATGATTGGCAGTCATGGTGCCAAACATGTCAGAGCGTAGATTGGTAGTTCTCTTCATTGAGGGCCTATCCAAACCATTGAGAGGTTGGATCAAAGCCTTTGATCCTACTTCATTATAGGAAGTTATGAAGAAGGCACGTAGTATGGAGATGGCAGCCCCATCTAGTAAATTCAACTCCAAAGGTACTTCTTCATTTAGGGACAATAAGGGCTTCAACAGAGATAGAGAGAGGTCAGATTTCAACAAAGATAAATCAGGTGTTAAGAATGATTCAAAGGCAAATCTAGTAGCACTACCTTTGGATCGAGAGGCTCTTAATGATCTATGTAGGAAGAATCTTTGATTCTACTGCAAAGGTCCATATGATGCCAATCACGATTGTCCTTTGAGGCCTAAGAGCAAGGCAAATCAAGTGATGTGGGCTTATTATGAGGATTCAAAATCAAAAGATTCCAAATAGCAGGAGAGTTCTGAGGAGTCAAAGGTAGAGGCTTCAGAGCCTAAGGTAGAGGCAGATTCATATTTTTAGATATAGGAGGCATGCCTATCCAACATTTAGCTAAATGTTCATTTAGACTTGGTGGATTTTTGGTAGGACAGAGGGTCATCACCCTTCTTAACACAGGGCCCACACATAATTTTATTGATGCTAGATTTGTGGAGAAGTGTAGACTCACCACTGAGGATTTTTAGGTCATTAGAGTTAAGGTAGCTGATGGTTACACTCTTAGGTGTGAGCGGATGATTAGAGACCTCCCATTGCGCTTGAACAACTATGAGTTCAAGGCTGATTATTATGTGGTGAAGATGGGCGATATAGATTTAGTCCTAGGCATGAAGTGGCTTCAATCCCTTGAGTAAGTCACTCTTCATCTCAAGGACATGGAGGTTCATTTTGATGTTGATGGGAAGACACATATTCTTAAGGCAATACGAGGCAGCAACATCAAAAATATGTTTTTTCATCAGATGGAGAGGCTCATACGACACGATATGGTAGAGTGGGCTGCCGAGTGCACATTGGCACCAATACAGGAGAGACATGTGGACGAGCTTTATCTTGAGGTGAGTTTAGTGTAGGAGTTAGCACATATGGTAGGGACTCAGCTTTCTTTTATAGTCAGATCACATGATGATGATATGAGTATGACTAGCAATCACACTCCAGATTTAGAGATTGTAGTGGGTACAAGAGACAGGTGCATGAAGTCAGTTGGTATTGTTCACATTATTTAGGTGAGGAGTTTACTTGAGTAGCGAGTTGATTTCCATTCATGGATTGGATGTTGGGATCCTTATCTTGGTACTTGGGACATTTTGATGCCATGGGATGAGAGTTGTGATAGACATGGCATGGTGATAGGTGCTGGGGTTGACAGTTTGTCGGTGCATGACTTAGAGTAGGAGTTGATGGAAAGTAGATTTGGTTGGTGTTATTGCTATCTAACATGTGATGTCTCTTCATTATCAGTGATGCATAGGAGTTTGGGTGATGAGACCATGGCTGGTGATCTGTAGAGATATGTTGATTATAGTAGAGGTACAGTGTGTGGATTCTCTGCACTTGGCGTAGTTCCATTTGGAAGTTGTATTTGCCAATTTGATTATGGATTCCTCTTGGTTATATTTCATAGGATATTGTAGGAGCTTGCATTGGTTGATAGCAATATAGATCATGACTACATTTAGGATCCAGGTGGATTGATTAGTTTATTGTTTAGTGATTGATTGAGGATAAGCAATTTCAGGAGGGGTAGATTGTCATGTCCCCTTTTTAGTTGACATCTTCAGAGTTGATGATTAGCCTATTATGTGACCCTCCAAGGCTAATAGGATGGATAGAGGGTCTTGATGGAGCTTGGCTTGGCTTTGACTAGCAGAATTGTTCCAGTTGGCTTTCGTTCAGGCTCTTTCGGACATGTATTGAGAGAGATATTAATATTTGATTAATTTAATTAAATATTAATTATTTGGCCTATTTTTAATTATGAAACCCTAATTCTTAATTATGAAACCCTAATTAGGGTAAGCACACCTTTTTGAGGATATAAGGGTTTCTCATTGGAGATAGTCTCATTATTGATTATTCATTGATGTTCAAGACAAATTTTGCTAAGTATTTTCTAAGAAGACTGAGCCAAGGGTTCCAGTATTCAATTTGCATTGAAGAATGTGCAATCTTCAGTGTATGCAATTTAGAGGTTGTGAGATATCAGCTGATCTATTGCTAGTTTGAGAGATAACTTCATACAGAAGTTATCATAGAGTTTTACAGGTGTTTATTTCATTTGGGTTTGATTTAGAAAGTATCTAGATAGAGATCTTCAGTATTAGCACCATATTTCTTGAGATCAAGTGCCTAGCATATAGGCTGCACTATATTCTATTTGATTTTATACGGGATCTATACTAATCCATGCAAATCCATACGCATCTATAGAAAACTGTAGAGAGCCAGTAGGGAACATAGAGACTGACATCGGTAGCACAGAGACTGACATTGGCCAAGCAGAGACTGACATCAATAGGCAGAGACTGACACTGGCTGACATCGGCCAACTCCAATACCGACATCGATAGAGTAATGACACCAGGTAACTGACTGTGATAGTATAACTGACGTCGGTGACTGTGTGTTTGAAATAGCAACCAGAGCTGAACCAAATCTAGGGTTTATTTCTAGATTACAGAAAAACTAGGTTTTTAAGACAAAATTTCATATTATTTTTTATGCATGACAGTGATCTTTATTGTAATCATTTGAAGTGAATAAGAAGATCAGAGTTTAGTTTTTTGAAAGATTACACTTCTATTTATTTATTTATCTAAATCCATTCAAATTTATCTTGTAAAATTGCATCTTTATTCATGAAAAAACATAAAAAAAAAACTCAAACTACACAAAATAATCCAAAACATACAATTTCAGAATTTAAGGGAAATAGGGGTTTCTACACCATATTTGACCTTGGTTGAAGTATGGTAAGATGTTTTTAACCTTAAGAGTGAGTTTTTGTAGTATATAAGGTGTGTGTGTCTTTAATTTAGTTGTGTTGTGTTTCATAAGTGTCCCAGTTGAACACATGCATGTTTATTTTGAGTTTGTCTTGTTTTGTGTGTCTTTTATTTATGTTTGGTGTGGTTTAAAAGGTTGCTAGGACTTTTTCCAAATTTTTAACATTAGGTTAGTTTTTGGTAGGTTAATAAATAAATATTGTTAATGGGGCATGCATCTTTTAGTAAAGACACCCTCATAAAATAAACCTACTTAGTTTTAATTTTAGGTAGTTTTATATTTTTGAGTTTAATTAATTAGAACTACCTTATGGGTTGTTTTCCCATAAATTGCTGGTTATAGGTTAGTTGTTTTTACTAGTCATTGGTAAAATCTATATAAATCAATGTTTGCTATGAAAAAAGGTTAATGGAGTAAAGACACCCTTATGTACTTGATTTTTAAATATTAATAAAATACTTGTGCACCTGCACTAAGTGGAGAAAAGGTTCAAACTATTTTATTCAAGGAGTTGTCAGTGGTATCAGAGCATGGTTTTATCCAGCACGGTGAAATTTGGGAGCATTGGTGAATTTGAAAGGAAGGCAAGGTGAAAATTCAAATTCACGTGAATTCATTGGCATGAAAAAAGGTATGCCATATAAAGAAAATATTTTATTGGTTTAAATGTTTGAAAAATTATTAAATAATTTTAATTTTTTAATTTTTTTTAACATTTAAACCTGTGTATTTTTCATATACCACAATCTGGTCATTTTGGCCATTTGATATTCCATTTTCTTGTGTTCAAACTCTTAATCTCAAATTAAAAAATGATTTTTTTAGCATTTAAATGTTATTAAAATCATTATTTTTTGCAAAAATAGACTTGTACGGCCTGTTTACTTGTGAAAAACCTCTATAATTTTCATTCATGGCTGCCATTGTTATTTGCATTCATCTCAGCCCTCTTGAATCCAAAAACACCTACAAATCTTGTTAAAACCCCTATTTTTAATTCTCAAAGAAAATTATGGGAAAAATCTGAGTTGTACAGCCTATGGTACGGCCTTCCAATGCCCTGGTTGCAATTTGAATCCATATCTAGCAATAAATACCTTGAAAATTTGCCAAAACTCAGCCAAATCCTTTTTGTCTTGCATGTATGGATTTGTACGGCCTCTAGTAGAGAGAACAGGGGTAGAAAATACTTCCAGGAGAAGCCATGGCATCCCAAGGAAAAATGGCGCTGCAATAACACTCAAGAAATTTTTTTTGCAGTTTCTAAAGTTTGGATATTAAACATTTGTCTTAGTTGGGTCCCACGTGAGAAAGCCTAAGTGAGAAGACTAAGAAAGGGAAAAGTTTTTATTTATTTACATATATGTAAAAAAAAATTATTTTCCCTCATTGACAAAATATAGAATAAGTACAAATTTCTGAGTGTTATATTCTGAAAATGCTCTTAGAGTAATTGGTTAAGCTTATTTTGTAAAGAAGCTTGCAAGGAGGAGGTCAAGGGTTCAAATCCCTTCTTTTGGAAGAAGTTTTTCTTTTGCTTTAGTATATACTTTTTGTAAAAATAATATTCCCTTTTAAATCAGCTTTTTGTATGCCTTGAAAGTTGTAAAATGCATACTTATTATATTGTGTTGTTTTAAAATTCGAAAAAGGGGGGATTCAATTCTATTTATTTTACATTATTATGGTGATATAAGGGTGTAATTGGTGGAATAAGGTTGTAATTTGGAAAACTAAGGGTGTAATCATTCATTTTTGGTGAGGTTAAGTGAAAAACCCATCAAAAATTCTTGTTTTTCTTTTACACTTTATGCAGAGGTTAAGTGAAAAACCCAAGCAGTGTCTTGTGCAGTGAGTGTGATATTTGTTTCATCTCTTTTGCATTTTGTCACACTTTTTTATACTTCACTTGCTTTCATTTCAAAATTTTGAAGATTCAAAATTTTCTTTCAGATGGTGATAGATTAACAATTTCCGTTTATTCGGATTGGAAATGATTGATGGAGGCTTCACTAGTTTTTAATGAGTTATGGGATATTATCAAGAATGAAAATCCCACATTACCAACAGAGCAAGCTAAATTAGAGGTATTCAATTTACATGATTCTAAGGCCTTATCTCTCATTAAATGTTGTTGTACTTGTGATACTTATGTTCATATTGAAAATTCTTCTCATAGTTACATTGCATGGAAAACATTGTCAAATTTGTATGATAAGAAACCTAAGCACAAGAAGATAGATATTCATATGCAACTATTTAATTTGTCATTAGATGAAGGTGGGGATATGGGATAATATATGTCTAAGTTGAAAAATATCACTATTTATTACACTAAGGCTAGTTTTAGAAAACTAGATGATGACCTCATAGTTATTGCTACTTTGAAAGGACTACCAGGGTCATATGAGAATTTTGTTGAAATGTTGCATGTCTGTGGCAAGATCATAAGCATCACCTTTGATAAGTTGGCTAAGTTTCTCATCCAACATGACCTCTCTCTACCCATAAAATCCAAGAAAACTAAAGAAACCCATGTTTTAGAGTCAAATCCTAGTTCATCTTCATCTGGGCATCAAAATAATAGAGAAACCATTATAGAGGGGGTCAGGGTTACAGAGGAGGTAGATATCAAAATAGAGGTAGGGGTCATTAAAATAATCAACAATATAACCAATCTCATTCAAATGAAACAAGTGATTGAGGACATAGTCATAACTCTTATAGGGGTAGAGGTCGAGGTAGATTAGACATTCAGTGTCATATATGTGGAAAATTTGGTCACATTGCCTCATAATGTAGGATTCCTTTTGATAAAATTTAGAGGCCACAAAAAATGACTAAGTCTAACTCTACTCAGTATGTAGATCATGAATATGATGAGTCCAATAATTTTGCCCATGAATCTGCATTCACTACTTTGGGGCACATTGATTATATTGAATATGAGGCAAGAGATGAGCTGACAGATGTATGGGTTTTAGACACAGGAGTAACCAAACACATGACATTTAGGAGAGATTTATTTTGGTCTTTTAAGGAAGCTTCTCTCTCTCCAATTGCCTTAGCAGATAAGTCTATGCATACACCACTAGGACTTGGATCTATTCAAATTCTTCTTCCTAATGGGTCTATAAAATACTTGTAGGATGTTTGGTATGATCCCACATTGAAGAAACACTTACTTTCTTTGGTAACTATTCGAAAGAAAGGTTATCAAATAGTCCATGAAAATGGGCTCATTTACATCAATTTAGTGAAGGATGATTATAAAATAATGTATATAGGATATGAAGATGGAAACTTGGTTAGATTGCATTGTAAAGTGCTTCCTCCCACTATAGAACTTGTAGCAGTTGTTGACATAGGTACATGCACTATGTCTACACAGCAGTTATGGCATCTCCACTATGGAAATTTGAATATCCACTCTTTAGTGGATTTTTAGAGATATGGTTGGTGAGTGGGTTGCCCACTTTTCACAAGGATAGTATTCTTTGTGATTCATGTGTTTTGGGTAAACAAAATTGGGGAAAATTTCATAAACAGTCATCTTGGAGAGCTAACATATGTTTACAGTTAGTTCATAGTGATGTATGTGACATGATAAATTCATCCATTGGTGGGTGTTGATACTTTGTCTTGTTTATTGATGACTTTTCTCAGATGACTTGGCTATTTTTTATGAAAAACAAATCTGAAGTTTTCGCTAAGTTTGTTGATTGGTTACACTTAGTCAAAAAAGAAACAGGTTCACATTTGGCCACTCTTTGTTCAGATAATGGAGGTGAGTATACCTCAAATGAATTTTTATATTATTGTCGAGAACATGGCATTCATTAACAATATAGTAATGCTTATAATCCACAACAAAATGGAGTATCTAAATAGATGAATATAACTTTAGAGGGCACAACATGTGCCATGTTACACTATAAGTAGCTTGATGATAAGTTTTGGGCAGAAGCCATTGGTACTGTAGTGTATTTGAGAAAAAGGTCCCCCACAATTGTAATTTTAGGACAAACTCCATATGAGGCATGGCATGGGTTTAAATCAAAATTTAAACACTTGAAAGTGTTTGGATGTCTTTGTTTTGCTTTGGTTCCTATTAAACATAGAACTAAGTTGGAACCATGAAGTCAAAAATGCATCTTTCTTGGTTATTATGAAGATAAAAAGGTGTTTCATTTGCTTGCAAAAGATTCAAGAAAATTCATAGTGACTCGAGATGTAATATTTGATGAGTTTGGGACTATAAACACTACAGAGATTGATTCTCAACTTGATAGATTACAGAGGAAAAATACAAAAAGAGATAAGGGTTTGAATAATGGGGATAACTCTTTGAAGTTGTGGTATGAAACTCAAATTCCTTCACTTTCCTCTCCTTCATCTACAAGTTCATAGGTTGATGACTTAAAAATTGTTGAAAATTCTCTAAGTCCCCCTTCGAAAGATGCACATAATAAGCATTCTGGAGTCCCTGATTTGAATAATTTGTCTAAGTATCCAAAATGGGCTCAAAGTAATTTTTATAACTTGAAAGTAGATGAAGTTGGTTTAACAGGGCCCAAAGACCTAACTTTGGATCATAGGGGGGTTTGTTAGGACTTTCTCCAAAGTCTTAACATTAGGTTAGATTTTTGGTAGGATAATAAATAAATATTTTTAATGGGGCATGCATCTTTTAGTAAAGACACCCCCATAAAATAAACCTACTTAGTTTTAGTTTTAGGTAGTTTTATATTTTTGAGTTTAATTAATTAGAACTACCTTACAGGTTGTTTTCCCATAAATTTTTGGTTATAGGTTAGTTATTTTTACCGGTCATTGGTAAAAACTATATAAATCAATGTTTGTTATGAAAAAGGGTTAATGGAGTAAAGGCACCCTTATGTACTTGATTTTTAAATATTAATAAAATACTTGTGCACTCACACTAAGTGGGGACAAGGTTCAAAATATTTTATTTGAGGAGTTATCAAAGGTAAATTATGTGTCAAACTTGTATATAAGTGAATCTATGGCCTAATGGACAAGATTAGGCTATTGGTCTTGGCATAACAAGCATACCACCCTTGGGAAATTACCAAGAATGTTGGACATTTTGAACACAAGTCAAAATGGGCCAACCCCCTATAGTCTAAAACTTGATATAGGTGTATATTATAATGTTATAGGGTGTGTCGTGGTTCATCTGATTGGATTTAATGTGCTTCTAGCCTTGGTCATAGTTCATTTTAGTCTTTATGTCATTTAGTGATCATATATGGGTCATAAATGAAGATGTATTATTTTAATTAGTTTTCATGTGTTATAAATGCCCTTAAAATGACCAATAGGTCATATTCCTTATCAATAATGTTAGGAATAATTTAAACTTGTAGGTTTCTAACTAAAAATCAAGAAAATAAGTAAAAATGTAGTTTTAAAGGTTGTATGGCCTATGGGGAAGAGTGGTACATGGAATAATATTATGAAGAAAAATTTAATATTCCCTAAATACATTTACATGCTTTATCTACTTTGGAAGTGCCAAAAATGGGCCAAACCCATTCTATCTCTCCATCATTCCACTATGCAAGCAAAATTGGTGAATAGGTATTTTGATGGTATAACTAGTAGAAGGACTTGTAGGTCAAATTATCTTGGTGGTGGATAGTAAACTTGGTACGATTAATTTCCATGCTTGGATTTGAAATAATGGTTGCATGTTATTTATAAACCATTCCTAATAAGTTGACTATTTGGTTTTACATGTTAATCCCCACACCCTACATCTTTTGTTTATGTATTAGCTTGTCCATACAATATAGAGTATTAAATGTGTTAGATAGGATATTAACTTATTTCGCACATGTTTTTCATCTTTGGTTTCTTGTTTGAAAGTGTTTTTATGAGTTCAAACCTCTTAGATTATAGGTGGAGTATGTTAGTGAGGTTACAGTCAGATTTCATCAATTGTAAAAGGTCTATTTATCTAAAATGGATTAAAATACATGTGATATTATGTGTAATTCACCTCAAATGTCATGAAAATATCCTTATTTCCATGTTTAATATCCAAATCTAGCATCATGAAGGTTGTAGTCAAGAATGTTGCACACAGTCAGCTCTCTACTTACTCCCACTTATAATCATGGTGTTTTGAGCTCTGAGAATGGTTACGAAAATGTTTTGAATAGTTTCAAGGCATGGGATACCTTATTTGATCATAATCCATCAATACAAACTCTCAAGTGACACAAAAATAATTATGATAGTCAATGGAAATCTCTAATACAGTCATACACCATTAGTGTGCATCTACAGGTGCTATAGAAAGAGTCAATAATGTTGAAAAAAATAAATAGTTTGGTTTTTATTCCCTTATGGTTTAAAGGATTTTTTTGAAGGAAATGAGGTCCAAGATGAACCATAAAGTTAGATTATATATACACTACCCATATTCATAGTCACTACTTATACACATAAATATCCACCTATATGTGGCCATAGAGAGAATGTTCAAACATTTTTTGAGGCATTAATCAGGTTTGGAAAATGTGGATATGAATTGAGAACCACGTATAAGGTCATATGCCATAAAAATTACTCAAGTCTTACCTTCACTGCCTCATATGCTACTATGTGTACATCTACAGGCTTAGACAAAGGCATGAAGGTGTTATATGAAGAGATTTGACATGATTTGAAACCCTAATAAATTTTTTGGATGTTAAAGGTACTTTTGAAATCATGCTTGGGACATTGGACTAGCAAGTAGAATTGAGAAGTCACCTCAAGAGTAGGAAATGTGTTTTCGGAAAAGTTTTCTAAAATCTTAGATGCACTTTTTATGCCATTATATAATGATCTAGAAATGAGTTTAGATGTACCTAAATTTTTACATATTATATCTCTATCCTAGGAATATTTTCTTTAAAAATTAAAGTGGGTGTTTTTTCCCACATGAGATGAAAATGAGTTGTCAAATCCATGCATTTGTTCACTTTACTTTGGTAGTACTTTTTATAGGATTTTGAGTTTCAAAATAGATTTGAATCCAAATTTGTAGTATAGAGGCATATATTAATTTTTAAATGGTACTATAAGGGTAAATAGGACACTAGTGTTCCAAAGAGAAAAAATAAGAGTGAAGGTATCAGGTGGTGACTTACATCACCACCTTGACCCTGAGACAACTTGCTTACAGTTGAATGTAGAGTCCTATAGGTCTTTAAGGTGAGCTTACACATATAAACACAAACACTTACTAGTGGGATCTACATCCAAATACCTACAAGGGATCCTATACCATGTGACATAGGTCTCAAGATGAAAATTCAACCTATAGGACCCCTGCTTACTCCAAATTGGTCAACTATAGTTGATTGTAGATAATAGTGAGCTATAAAATGGTGTTATTGTTGTTGGTATAATATGGGAATGATGTGAATAGATCCAAAAAACTATAAGATGAAATTAAATATTCCAAAAATTTGTTTAAGCATCATATTCAAGGTCCTATCATGTAGTGGGCACCTACAATTATTGCATTATAAGCAAGAAAACATAGTCATAGTGGACTGCTAACTAGATTAGTCAAGTTGGAATCATATTTTAAAGAAATAATAAAGAGATTAGGTGTATACATGTTAAAAATGGGACCCCATAGTGATAATTATGATCTAATTACACTCTCATATCATGAAAATAGGGGAACAAGAGATTCTAATAATGCAACCTACAGTCACATGTCTAAAGCCTGCACATTCAACTTTCTCATAGTTTATCCTGAGGGTTTTATTATGTTTGGAGGATCTATTCATGTTATTAAGATATAAATATTTTCATATAGTATCCTCATTCCTTTGATAGACCCCTCATGTTCCTATATTTGATGAGATAATAAGGGAAGTGCCCTCTATTTTTTCTCAGATAAAGGGCACTCCCTAAAGGTGCAAACCTATAGGTTGGTCATAGAAGTTGTGAGAGGGAAAGCTGGAAGTTAATGAGATAATTAAAATATATATATAAGGTTAATATACACATATATCATCCATGAGGAATAATCAAAAAGTGTTATAAAGATGTTAAGTTGGTCCAAACCCACATGAGAACAGATAGACCTATTAGGTCTCAACTAGGTCTAAAGCCCAAGAGGGGGTGAATTTCATTTATATCATTAGATATAAATTACAAAGAATTAAAACTCTTGAATGTTGAGTTATAATTAGTTTTCAATCTATTGGAATGTATAATAGGCCACATATGAGCCATTTCTTGGCTTAATACCATCACAAGTTGTGCAAAATGGAGAATAAAGTTTGAGAGGCTAACTTGAAAATGCTCATACCTACATGGACACTTTTATAGGAATTTGAGGATTTGGGGGATGTTTTATGAGGTATTTAATAGTGTTTTGGTGTAATTTTTTTACAAATTGGATGTTAGACCTATATGAAAAATCCTTAGAGGGAAAAGTCACTCTAAACCCTCTAAAACCCTTGGTAGTGACCCGATTGGTAAAATTAAGGAGGAAAAACATACAATAGGGATAAAATGTCTTGGGAAATGATTTGATCCTATATAGGACTCACTAGGGCTCCTCCCCATCATATTGAGTTGTACCCTACCTATACAAACAAGATGTAAAATGGTTATTGTTGATAGTTTTATGTGTTTTGCATGTTTAAGGGAGAGTCAAAGGATGAAAGTCACTTTGAAACACATGTTTAAGGTATAGATAAGAAATATAAGGCCATGAGGGATCTTTAAAAGTTTAATGCATTCTTCTCTATGGACTAGTTTGGAAAAAAGAAGGCAACTTTGGTTCCAAGTGTGAAGGGTGAGTGAAAGAGGAGTTATTTAGACTGTAGGTATTGATAACTCAAGTCATAAATAATAATTATGATTAGGGAAACATAAAATTCATGTTGGATCATGTTTATAACTTGATACTCTTTGTGAAATAATAAAATATGTCCCTAGTTTGATATGGATTTTGTCGAGGAGGTCAAATGATGAAGGCAAATTCTTGGTATATAAATGAGGAATTCTACACCACATTTCAAGAGTTTCATGTTTTAAGGGACATTTGTCTAGGTATACCTTGCATTGTTTGTTACATATTCCTCTCTCATTCATTTATAACTCCTTTTCCAAGTATGACACATGTCTTAGTGACTCTTGGAATTCGTTATCTTATCCTTTCTCTCCAATTCTATAAGTAGAAGCCATTTGGGCTCTTTTAAAAATACCACATCATCTATGTCAAAGCCATGATGGATTAAAATTATATTTTTACTTTTAAAAATAAATTAAAGTCTAGTTTTTAGTTCATGAACATTTATCTAAGTGTGTAAAGTGATGTATGGTGATGCTATGTGATAATTTCCTATCCTAGCTTTTCCTTTTCCTCTCATGTTTATGCAAGATTTCCTATTATAATAGGACATATATATTATATATATTGTGTTAGTGTACTTTAAATTTTATAATTTCTATTATAGTGTGTAATATGACCTTTGTTTCACTTTCCTTGTGTTGTCTCATGTATATCACCTCTATGTTGAAACACTTATGTTAGAACCCCATAAGATTTAGAAGCTAGTTTGTAGGTCTTATTTTATTTTGATAGATGTATGATGGTATTATGAAAAACAATATTTTGTATCACCCAATTAGATTATTTTAATTTTAAGAAATTTTTTGTCTTTTCTAACAAATAACTAGTTAAGTAGGTGATAAACATTTCAAGGTATATTAAGGGAGCTAGCCTTTAAAACTAGAGGTCTAATTCTATTATAAGTAAACCCACATACCTAGAAGTATTTCCATGTTGTTAAAATCTATAGGAGGATTGAGAACCCTCCTATAGGCTGCAATATTTTCTAACAATAGGTCTAATAGCAAAATATTTGTCTTTCAAACCCATCTCATGACCTTATATGTCACAAACCAAATTGAACTAGCCAAGCCATTTTGGATTCAACATTTTCATCTCTTTTTCTGACCACCAAATATTATTAAAATAATTAACATGACATAAAATTCATGAACAAAATATTCATGCACTTGGTTTCATCATTCTACTATGAAAACATAATCAAATTCATCTTTTCATCTCTGCTTGGGTTTTGCACTATTTGATTTCATTAGACCTATCAGTGACTGGCCTAATTAGATCACCAAATTTGAATACCTAAATCCTATAACCTATATATAAATGATAATGGACATGAAATATGAGTTTTTAACTTCTTCCTTCATCAATTTAGCTACTTTTACCAAGTCAAATTTTGACTACTATAATAAATTATTCACAAACAAGCCCTTTCCTTTAGGGTCTTCTCACTCACCTAACAACTCAAAACCACCTAGAGGTGCCTAAGAGAGTCCACTATAATACAATAGATTTCCTAAGGATTTAAATCCATTTAAAGCTAATTTGAGCAAAATCTTTCACATCAGGTCCTTATAAGGGGTTTAAGGAGGTTTAACACAAGTTTTGATGTTATTGATTGTTCATAAAGGACTACCCATTAAATCCAAAACCAATGACTATAGATATTATCTAGGACCCTTCCCCATCTCTCCTTAATATCTTAAGTTACAATGCATAGGTTACATGTGCCAACAAACACCTAAAAGTCCTTGTTAGGTTTACATACCTTCATTTTATGTACTAAAAAAAACTTAAAACCACTTTCCATGCCTTTTCCTACAAACCATAACCTCTTTATTCATGATTACTCCTAAAACAACTTTACTTACCTCTATCCATGATCTCCTTCACATATTCACCTTGAAATTTTATCCTCATGATTCATTAGGCTGGGTAAGGCTAAACAATCACCTTGAAACACTTATGAGTGCATCCAAACCTTATTCTCATGCTTACACCACCTTCAAAACCTATCTCATACCTAAGTTCACTCACATCATCATGTTAGAAACTCATGCATTCACCATGGCATGACTAGGCTCAAGCTTCCAATGCCCTTGACACATTGACTTGTACCTTCATACAACCATAAGGCATTAGTTACCTTCAAATTATCTCTTACCTTCAAATTCACTTTGTCACATGGCTCAGCCTAAAACTCTTCATGTCATGACTATGCCATACTATGTACATACATTCCTCTGCACATACCTCTTCCTATCACGACATCAATGACTTGTATAGACCTTTTCATACACTATGCTTCCTATGCAAAAATTTAGTTTTCTTAAAACACTCTTACGTGACTTGTACCTTCCATTCTCATAAAATTCATGACAATTCTCATCCATGTAACACTCTATTTTTCATGAATGACCTTACTTATGATAGATATTATGACCACATTCTTCTCTTCTTATGTTTACACTCTTAGCAACACTCTTTTACCTCATGCACCTAATCTTTCATGTACATTGACATATCACATACTACCATATGTCCTTAGTTATCTTTGACATCAATCTTTATAAGATGTTTCTTGATATCATACATAGTCAATTTTGACATGATACACCTTTGCCATCCTTTGACATCAACATTGATATAAACCTTCACCACTAATCACCTTTGACAACACATGTTGTCAAATAATAACACATTCTCAATAGGCTACTCATATCCATAATACTCACTCACTGATCAACACTCTCTTTATGCCACTATCATGCTCAAGAACTTGACAAAATATAGCTTTAACATCAATGGCCATTATGCCTTTACATGATACACCATTTTGACATCAATGATAGTAACATGGCAATAAATAAATCCATAGTTCATGTATATAGATATGGCCCACTGCATCTATACGGATCTATGTCCATCTAGGGGTCGTAATATCTATATAGGGATAGGGTGTTATCTTGAACTATTTATCATTTACATATCTATAAATAGGGAACATTACCCCCTCTCCCTCATCCTCTATATACATGGCATGGGACCCTCAACTTGAAGTATATAGACCCTCCCCATCCATATATTTAGACGAACCTCTATATATAATATATATATAGAGAGGGCTATATATATATATATAATATATATATATATATATATATATATATATATAGCCCTCTCTATATATAGCTATAGGGTGTCAATAAAACTAACTATATATAGTTAGGTAGTTTAGCCTATGGATTATGATATGCATAAGAATATAGTCATGTAATCTTATATATCCTATCAAAGCATATCCACCCCTCGATAATATATAGAGATCCCCATATATATATACATATATATAGGTATCTTCATATATGATGTTGCATAACCACCCTCCAGTCATTCTATCTATTTGGTGAGTATCCTTAGTTGGGATACCTTTAGACTTCAAACTAATATCTAAATATGGAGCCTTCAAACCCTATATCATATATAGATAATATAAGATGTTCAAATCACAAGTTTCATGGTAGAATTATTTTCAAAGTTTAAATAGATATTCAAATTCTATAGTGCATTCTAAGGCATTAATGTAGACATTTTAGCATGTTTCACAATGAACATAAGAAAAGATACCTTCTTATACTATATAATGGACTCCAAAAAGTAATGTTGACCTATAGATTTATATATCCTACACATGATTCTCTAAGTAGTGATCAAAACAATTACATTACAATCCCTAATTTATTTTTAGATTTAGATTCATCTATGTGTAGTTATTTTCATTCACATAAATTCTCTAAATTATATGACACATGCATACACTATGGTCCTCCCATTGATGTGATAATATGGCATTTTATTTCAAATATTTAAAAAAGTAAAAATGTTAAAAATATAAAAAACAATTATCAAAAATACAAAAGAATGTAATTGTTGTCACTCAATCTTTCACCCTAGAGAGGTTGTTCAAGCCTTCTATAGATTGAGTGGAACATTGGATTACCTCTAGGCCTATGTATTACCTATAGTGGAGGTAAACATTTAGGTTTATGGTCTAGCTACATATACTAATCCTTGGTAGCTTATCACCTACACTACTTACATGCTTGGGTGAAAAGGGATATAACATAACATAAATATAACCTATTATAATAAGGTGATATACCAAATTCATATCCACTAGAATACAATGACTTGCACTATGAAATATTATTCACAAGGATAGCTTCAAACTTCTAGGTTAATCCAACATAAGTATTTCAAACATGGAGGTAGTATGTACTACAGTTCTCAAAGTGAATATAAAAATGACCTTATCCTAGACACTAATACAACTCCTTCCACTTATAGATAGACAAGGACATTAACTACACTCCATGTGACCTGTTAGAGGATGAATTACTTACATATAATGTGAGAGAGTAAAATGAATGCAAGGATAGGTGATTAACACTTATCATTAAAATTTTAAACTATTATATAGACTTAGACAAGAAATTATATAATCAAAACTAGATTAAAATATTTATTCAAAGTCAAACATCAGTATTCAAACTAGTAGGGCTTAACCATACTAGGTGTGGATTTTTTTACAAAGCCAAAAAGACTTGCATTTATAGAACATATGAGAGGAGAGAGAAGAATGGAAGTGGAAAGGTCACAAAGCCAAGTGTCAAGACTTATAAACTAGTTACATTTCAAGAGAATGAATTAGAAAAAGAGGTCAAGATGTTTTCATGGACAAGATCCCATTATAAGTTCATCATTGTCCTTAAAGTTGTCATAAAGACCTAAAATAGCCTTCTTAAAACTAACTTTTAGTGATGACTTCACTTGAATTCTCTAAACCACCTTAGTAATCCTTAAGACATATGAAATATCTTAGGAAGATTGGAAATTAGATTACATAGTCATCAAATACCCCTCTAACTAATAGACTTCCTCATGAGACTTATGTTCATTGTTTGCAATCACTTACCATCCCTCTTAGCTTCAATATTTACATTTTTCATCAAGGTGATAGGTAGTTGCTTAAGGAAATACATGGAAGAGTTGTTAAGACATATGTTCAAAGTCCTTTATCTTCCACTCCATGATTTAGATCTTGAAAATATCCAATATCAAACCTCTCATGTTCTCACCAAGAAATCACTTATCTTTTCACTATGCTTATTCAGACTGCCTATGATGAATGATCTAACATAGGTATTTTCATTCTTCACCAAGGTGATAAATGAGATTTAGGAGTTAGGAAAAGTCTCTAAATACCCCCCAATGAATTTCATCTTCTCATTCAATTTTGTACCTAAAATTTAGCTCAAAACTTATACGAAACTAAATATTAAGCCTATCCATATAAGAGACATTAAAAAATATCTAAATTTTGAAGATAATGGGAGAGTTAAATACAATTCTAGATCACTTTCAAAGTCATTTAGTCCCTCCTAGATGCATCTCCAATGATCTTTTCTCCATCAAGTTTTTGAAAGGGTTTTAGGAGGGGTTTACGGGGTTTCTCTTGTAAACAATAATTCATAAATATTATAATCAAACCCATAAACCAATTAAACAAATATTGATTTCATGACCCTCCTCAACTAAATATAGTTTCTTCAGTCACCATGCAGTTAGTCTGTATAGATATGAGCATTTTAAAATGACCTCTCAAGCTTTTGACAACATTTTAGAAACCCTAATTTGAGTTCATGCCAAAATGACCAGTCTTGTATAATTCCATAAAAAAAATGGTTCAAATCCATCCTTAACTCTCCCATGGAGGTCATAAAATGGATTAAAAATATCATGTGGTCTTTTGAACTAAGATAGGCACCTTGAGGGTTTAAGCTTAGTTCTAGGCCTAGTAGACCTAAATTGTGTTTGACTACCTATGACCACCTCTGAGTGGTTTCCAATGATTATAGGTGTTTAATATAATTTTTTAATATCAAAATAAACTCTATATAATGTCCAAAAACCATACAAATATTTATCCTTCACCCTTTTAATCTTCTTGTGCTCTCCTATAGGCTGAGCTTACTCATGGAGTGCCCTCAGTTTGAGACAAAAAAGAGGGTATATCCCCTATTTTACTAGCCTAAATGATATTATTATAGGATATATTATGTCATAGTGATGTTTTTTTAACAAATTTCATCACTTGGTTATGCTTTAAAACCCCCTAAAACTTCAAAATCTCCAAGATAGGTTTCTAGGAATGTGAGGACAATATGCAATGTTTTTAATTGACTATAGGTTGAGGTTTTAGTTCAACATATCTATCTCATATATATGAGAATCACATTAGGATATGATATATCACCATGAAACTAAATTAAACATGGTTATCCATCTTATATCTCTACATGTTAGCTAATACCCTTTCATTAGCATAAGCTAACCTATGACTATGTTTGACTATAGGTGTCTTACTAAGGAATACATAGGATTCCCGTAGGTGTATTTTTATGTTTTAACATTGTGTTTCATTCCCTAAGTTCCCTTTTAGGTCACTAATACCATTTTATAGTTGTTTGAATTCACTCTTACATTAGGGTTATGTTAACATTCAAACTTCCTATATCCAGTAGCTAGAATGAGTCTACTATATATATAGATTATGTCACGTGTGTATTTGCATTAGATATAGGTTGAAATTTTCATATAATTACTCTTATATGTGTGGCTACAGTGTTTTAGTGAGTATTTTATATCAAAACTTGTCTAAGTTATAAACTACTCAAATACCATTCTCTCATGATCAAACAACCACCTTCTCATGTTTAAATATAACCTCTAGACTTATACTATAGGAAATAAGACACTTAGACTAAAAAATACCTCAAATTATTCATCATAAGATAGTACTGAGTATGTGGAAAGCTTGATTTAGAGAAGTTGATTTAAAAAATTTCAATTTCAACTTCTTCAAACTATGGATATGGTTTGTTTTACTCAAATTTTCTCCTCATTTCTTAATTTATGAAAGTAGAAGTGAAACTAAAAGAGAGGGGTGTGTAAGGGTACTGAGTTGAAAGTGTACACATGTTGAATTTAGATGAAGTTAGAACTCCTTTTTATTGAGGAAGGACTACTTTCAGATAATAAATCACTAAAATAAACTTGTTGATTAGACATTAATATGGGGGAATTGCCTAGCGTATACTAGATCCAAGAAAATAATAGCTTGCTAGGATAGTTTTCAATCCCCTTTTTGATGAAAAGTTGGACAAAAATAAATGAAAGGTGCATAAAATTAAATTAATCTAAATAATTAAATACTTTCATATGAGATGCTAGTGAACTAATAAAATAACATTAAGATAAATGCTAGATTATTAAGAGAGATGTTCAGGTTTGGTCTGATTGTTATTTATGGTTTGTAGGGTAATAGGGACATGGAAATCAAAATTTTGGTTGAGGTGTGGTAGGTGATTTAATGGTTGGTATAGTTATAGATAGGTAAACATCGATGGTTAAGGTTAACCGTTGGTCTTTGAGCTAATCATCAATAGTTGGGTTAATCATCGGTGGTTAAAATAACCATCAATGGTTGGGATAACTATTGGTAGTTTCTTATAAAATTCTAGGAAAACGTAGAAAGTGAAATATAGGTTGGGTAAAAGATCAATCGAGGGTCTGAATATAGGCTTAGGTCAGGCAGAGGTCTGATACGGGTTTTAGGTAGTAAGAATAGACTATGTATAGAATCTGATCAAGGTATTAAACTTAGAAAAGAAATAATAGAACTAAAAACAAAAAATAATAATACCTATTATCAAGAGTAATTGAGAAAGGGTAGAGAATACCTAGAAGAAATTCATCAACATAACAATATTCTAGCCTTTAAGAATGATTTTGGTAACATTTTGGTAAGGTTGGATGCCTACAAAAAAAAATTATTATCATGTACTTATAGATTTTTTAAATCTATTCTCCTTCGTGTAGCTCTCCTTTTATAGGAATAAGTTGCTAAATGTTTAAGAGGAAATTGATATGTTGGTCTAGGATAAAGATGCTAAGTTGGGCATTACAAAGTTACTTTTGTATTGCCAAATGAAAGGTTACTAAGTTGGGCGCAAAGCTGATTTCACACCTAATTAGAAATTGCTTTGATATACATTGGGGGACCTAATTGCCAATTATTATACTTAACCATTAATGGTTAGGCTAAACTTTGATAGTTAGGCTGACTGTCAACGATCTATATGAAAATTGGTGAAAAATGGTTAGAATAAGTTATAATGGTTAAGTTATAAAGTTAAAAAGTGGGCTAGGTCAACTATGTGGTTAACTAGATCTAGTGTTAAATAATGGTTCAAGGGTGTCTTGACATAAAAAAATGGGGTAGTTTTTGAGTGTCTATTACCCCTTTTTTATGTGTCTTTGGGTCAATAAGCTTCAAAATAAAAATAGAGTGGGTTGCTAGTCAAGGTTGATGGGTGATGGTTGAACTAACTCAAGGTGCACTAGACAAGATGACTATACCTACATCGTTCCATGGACATAATATCAAAAAATAAATTTAGGCCAAATGTAGTTCTTAAATGGTTCATGGGTGGGTTGTGGAGAATAGGTGTGCTCTGAGGGTAAAGTAGTGATACTCAACTAGGTTACCCCAAATTGAAGAATCACATGGTTTAGTCTGGGTAAAGGTTTATAGAGAAAGGTCATCTCCAAAAGGTTTGATTGCCTTGAGTATGGGAGGAGGTATTCCCCTTCAAAATAGGAGTTAATGAGGTGAAGGTCAAATTGGGTCATGGTTTGATAAATGGTAGATTATAAGTCATAAGATTGGTGATAAAAAGGTGAGGTTAGGCATTTGAGATGAAAAGATGTGCATAGAATGTACCTAAGTGTAATAGATAAGATCATGCAAAAACTAAGATTTCCATGTTGGTAAAAATAAGGTTGGGTTCTAGGATAAATGATAAGGTAACCAGTCCCCAACATTAGTCATAGATTGTCAAGTTAGACTTATCAAGTCTCTTAAATAGGGTCAGTGTTTACTTAGGTATTTAGGTAAGAAGTGCTCTCGAGAAAACCATAAATGGTCTAGTTTTGCATAAGGTGGTGAAAATTCAAATATTCAACATGGAAAATTTGGTCTATATGGTCAAAAGGACCAAGGCAAGGTCATCATAAACTATGTGATAGGTTGGGTCAAAAGGGGCAACATCAAGGTGGATGTGGTCAAATAATTAGGTGAGATGGCAGAGAAGGATAATCTCCAAAATTTAAGGGAGAAGGTGACTCACAAATAGGTTGGTGGATAGGGGTAAGCTCCATAGTTTGAGGGAGAGAGTGACTCCTAAATAAGCTAGTGGAGAAGGGTAAGCTCGATAGTTTGAGGGAGAGGGTGACTCCTAAGTAGGCTAGTAGATAAGGGTAAGCTCCACAATTTATGGAAGAGGGTGACTCCCAAATAGGCTATAGGGTGCCCAAATGGATTTTCTCACTTCGGTGTACCACTTGGTTTGGTTTAGGTTGAAAGGGTTGATAAAGTTGATAAGATAGGTAAAGTTGGATTTGATAGGTTAGGTTGATTAGATAAGGTTGGGTGAACTTGATAAGACGGATTGATTGTATAGGTTGGGTAAGGTAAGTAAAGTTGGTTGATATATTTGATAGGTTTTATAGGTTGGAGTTGGTATATTGATAGGCTATGGTGATGGTAAAAAGGTTGGCCAAGGGAGGAGAAGCGTAATCTCCCAAAAGGGTAGGGTTGGCATGGTCAAGTTAAAAGTTTATGGGGGAAGGTAAACCCTAATAGTTTGGTGGTTAGGTTAAATAGGTGGTTTTAATGGATCAAAATGAGGAAGACATGTCTTCCTAGACTAGGTTAATTATGTAAGGGATGGTTGAGCTAATTCTTGACACACTAGGAAAGACGACATTACCTACATAGTCCCATGGATGGTGGATCTAATAAACTTCAGACTAGATGTAATTCTTTCAATTTGGTGTTTGATGGGTTTGATTAGAGGAAGATGAGCTGATTGAAAATAAGTAACCTTAAAAAGTTACATTTGGTTTGGTTTTGGTTGGCTAGGATTATGGAGAAAGGTAACCTCTAAGGTTTTGAGAGAAGGTGAGTCCTAACGATAAAAGGTCAAGATACTTCATTGGTTGGTTGGTTGGTTTGATATCTTAACATGACTGCATGGGTTAGGTGAATTTTATTGATAGTTGTTGGTTTGGTTTGTAGTTATTAGTTCATTTAGACAAGGTAAATAAGGTTGGTTTAAAAGGTTATGTTGATTGATCTAGTTTGTTTGGTTGATTAGATGTTGATTTAGTTTCAATGACTTCAAAGGAAGAAGACATGTATTTCCAAGTGATCATGAAATTATAAGGGGGAAGATAAATTATTTGATAGACAAAGATCATGATAGAAATATGGGTGGGCTTATGAACATAAAACCCCTATCATATTTTTGCTTTGTTATTAGTTCGATGGTTAAAAAAGGTAACTTAATTGCATAATGTCAAGTAAGCTTGAATCCCTTAATTTGTGGAGAATAAAGGGGAAATGGATGATAGGTAGTAGGTGATAGGTATGGAGACCTTTTTTTGGGGACAACTTACCACTTTATAGGTGATCTAGGAACCATGATAGATAAGTCCATGTCTTATACTAGGTGTAGTAGACTAATTGATGCAAGAAGACTATTGATGAAAACTAATTGTGGTTTTCTTGGGATAACCTTTTTTTTATAGGGTCTTATATTGCTTGTTTTGATATGCTGGTGAAGTTGATCAATATGGGAAGCTTCAAATTATTTATTTAACAAAGTTAAATTAGCCATCCTTCAAAGGAGTGGTCTAAGTTTGGGTTTGTTCATATTTGATAGTTGTCCATTAAGGGAGTAGTCTATTTTAAGTTTAAACACTTTTGATTGTTTCAATAAACCATCCTTTAAGGGAGTAGTCTACATACTAAAAATATTGACCCAAGTGATATTTTGGTATCCCAAATGTTTATATATTAGTTTAGACATGGACCTTCTGTATAGGCCTACGATTTTCCTTTATGGAGGCAAAGCCATGGCACAAGAAGGTTGATGATGGGTGAAAGAGGTGGATTTAAGTGACAATGACCATGGGATTCCATCTAATTGGAGATGAAAAGTATCCATGAGGATCATGATATGGGTAGAGCCATGGTATCCATGTTTAAGATTAGGTAAAGTTTATGATGGATAATCACATGATCCTATTTTAATTAGTTGTCCATAAAGATGAGGAGATGAAGGTGATTGAAAAAAGGGATGAGCTTAAGTTAGACACACAAAATTACAAGTAACTTGGTTTAACTAAAGAACAAAAGTGAATTCCAAGCATTTAAGGGGTCTAGGCTTGATATGTCTGAGATCCATGCTTCCGTGGATGGGTAATGTCAATCAGGAGAGTGGATGTCCCCTAGTTATTTTTTAACACTTTATTGGAGATGGAAAATATATGGATTGACAAATAAAAGGTGAAATTAGTTAGGTGATAGTTTGATGGAGAAGGATAATCTCTAATAGTTTAGGGAGAAGGTGATCCTCTAATACTTTTGGTTGGGTGAAGGAAAAAGATAATCTACAGAATTTTAGGGTTGGTCAATAGGTCTAAGGTTTGGTTTGGTTTGGTTGAGTGGGTTTGATTGCTTAGGTTGGATTGATAATTTTGGTTGGCTGGATAAGGTTTGAAATGTTGGTTTGATGGTTGTTGGTTTGATAGGTGATAGGTAAGGTTTAATTAATTGTGGGTGAGGTTGGGTAAGATTTTTTGGTTAGGTAGATTAGGTTAGGTTGATTAAGTAAATTGATAGGTAAGTTATAAGGTGAATTGGGTTGATAAGATTTATTTAGATAGGTTGGAGAGGGTTGGTTGGTTAGATAGTTTTGATAGGTTGGGTAGATCGAGTAGATGAGTTTGAGTAAAAAGTGCCAAGGGTTCATTGGGTTAATTATTAAGGTATGGTTTGGGGTTGAAAAATGGTTAAATCCTTATGGATGGGAAGTTCCCATAATTTTCTTTTGTTATGAATGGTCAAAATATGGGAAAATGGTCTCAAGGTAAAGGTGTTGGTTAATAAGAGGGTTGAGGAGGGGCAAAGATGAATTCATTCTCATCTTGAAGGGTTGTTAGTTGTTAGTTATTAGTGGTTACTAGGTCAAGTTTATAGGTGGTGGTTTAGGTGGGATTTCCTCTAGTGCACCAAGGCTAGGAAAGGGTACTTGGGTTAGATTTAGGTAGGGTAGGGTGGGTTTGATAGGTTTGATGGAATTATTTTTGTTTGGGTGGTTAGGTAGGTTGGTTATGGTTGAGTGGAAAGGTATGTTTATTATGGTTGATTGAGTTAGGGTAGAAGTTTAGCTTGAATAGTTGAGAGAGATAAGATAAATGGTTGAGTTGGTTTATTGGTTTGATTGTTTGGTTTGGTTGGTGAGGTAAGATTAGGTGGATGGTTATGGATAAGGTTAAGTTGATAGTAGGTTTAGTTAATTTTATTATAGGATTAGTTTGGCTGATAGTAGTTAAGGTTAGATTGATAGGTTCCACAAAATTGGTAAATGGAAGAGGAAGCCTGGTTGGTTCTACATGGTTGAGTGGAAGAGGGTGGTTGGCTAATTCCACATGGGTGAATGGAAAAATATGGTTGGTTGGTTCCTCAATGGTAAGTGGAATAGGTTGATAAGTTGACTCTACAAATGTGAGTGGAATAGGTTGGTTGGTTGGTTCCTTGAAGGTGTTTTTAAAGTAAACTTGAAAAGAGTCCACTTGGTTGACAAGTGGTTTAGTTTAAGGTTAGACCCTAGTTTCTTCAAAAATGAGCAACGAAAGAGGTTCAATAATTGATTGTTTGATGATATTTAAGGCTAAGTTGGAAGGAACACAAAGAATTTATTTTGAAACCTCTTTATGATCAATAAGGTTTTGGATGAGCATCTAAAAATAGCTACATCTATTTATCCCATGTCTATTGGTGCGATGATAGGCACAAAATTCATCTTATATAAAGTAAATGGGTTTTAGAAGAGAAATATTGATGGGTTTGATTGGAGTAAGATCAATGATGGTAGCCTCTAAGAATTTTTCAAGAATAGAGACATATGATTCCCCCAATGGGGTATACTTCCTTGAAAGAGGATGCACTAATGGTTCTTGAGTTGGTGAGCTAGTTGGTTAGTTTGATGAGGTTTGTTGATTTAATAGGTTTAATGAGATAGGTTGGTTTGGTGGGTTTTCTAGGTCTAATAAGTTATGTATGTTTGATAGGTTATATAGGTTCGATAGGTAGTTATTGGTTGGACTTGATAAGGTTGATAAGTTGGCCAAGGCTGGCAAGGTTGATAAGATGGGTTAGTTTGGTTGGATTGAATGATTGATAGGTTGGTTGGGATGATATTTTAATGGATGGATGCATTGATTGGTTTATTTATGGGTTGGTTGATAGGTTAGAGTTGATAAGTTTGGTTGAGTTAATTGATACGATGGTCGAGTTGATAAGATGGATTGGTTTGATAAGCTGGATAAAGTTGATGAGTTGGGTTGGATTGATTGTGTTAGTTGGATTGATATGTTTGTATGTTAGTTTTTTTTAATCAATAGGTTTATAGGTTGGTTGATAAGTTAGGTTGATAGGTTGATAGGTTGGTGGGTTGGTTAATAAGGTGGGTTAAGGTGACTGATATGAGGGTGGAGGTAGATGGTCCAAGATTTGACATGGTTGGGTTGATGGATGTGGTAGATGTTGATAGGTTATTGGTTGATTAAATTAATGGTTAAAATGTCATTGATATTTTTTTTGTTGGTTGAAGTTTAAATTTGAGTAGGTAATGGTTGATTGGTCATGGGTACTGAAAATAGATAACTCTACTTTATTTACTAGTCCATTAACATTGTAACTAGTTCAGGTGGTAGTTGATGGTTTAGGGGTTGATTATGGTTGAATTTTGATGGAAAATGGGTAGAGTTGGGTTGAAGTTTGGTAAGATAAGGAACATAGCTAGATTAAGGTGCTAGGTAATGTTCAGATGTAAGAGGGTTGTGGTCTAAGATTCTAACAAAGTTAGGATCTCTAGAAAAGGTTACAGAGGGGCTCTCCATTTGAAAAGGGTAATGGAGATGAGTTCAAAATGATGGAAGTTTGATGGTATAAGGTTGATTCCTCATAACTCAAACAAAGATCAAATAAGAAAAAAGTCTAGAAAGCAATGCATATACTAAGTACATTACCTTCTAGGATAACTTTTATCTCATGTTGGCTTATGCTTTAGTTTAAAATGTGTGAGGATTGTTTTCCTTAAAAATTGGGTACTAGATAGGAAATATAAGGATGGTTTCAAGTAATTTTTAGGTGCTCAAGATAATCTATATTAGACTAGCTATGTGGCCTGGTATTGGGGGCTTGCTCCTCACACTTCACGATCCTGAAGCTGGGATGAGTCACTTAGCCTAGATATATCATCTTTTTAGGGCTTATACTCTACCAAAAAATGGAATGGGCTCGCCCTTTGGTGATGAAATCCAAGTGGGAATACTAGGTAAGGTAAGGTTATCCACTAGGTGGTGAAATCCTAGTCAGGACTTGTCTCAAGTATGTTATGATGTGTTCGTTATGAAAGTTGTTTTGGTTTTGTGTGTGATAAAAAAGTGAATCTATGATGGATTATTTTCATTTTAAGATACTAGATGAACTAAAACAAGAAAGCAAATAATAGATGTAAGGTTTATTTTAAGCTCAAATGTAAAATTGTAGATTTATTTTGATGAATAACTAATAGAGAGAGAAAGAGAGCATATAAATCTAACTAAGAAAATAAAGGTGGTGGGTCCCATAGAGCATGCCAAAATGTTTTACTAAAATTTTATCCTCATTTCTTAATTTATGAAAGTATAAGTAAAACTAAAAGAGAGGTGTGTGTAAGGGTAACTAGTTGAAAGTGCATGCATGTTGAATTTAGATGACGTGAGAACTTCTTTTTGGCAAGAAGGACTACCTATAGATAAGAAAACACTAAAATAAGCTTGTTGGTTAGAAAATAACATGGGGGCATTGCCTAGCATATGTTAGATCCAAGAAATAAACAAATTGTTAGGATGGATGTCAATCCCCTCTTTTATGAAAAGTTGGACAAAAATAAATGATACTAGTATAATAACATTAAGATAAATTATAGATTATTAAGAGAGATGTCTAGGTCTGGTCTGGTTATTATTTCTAATTTGTAGGGTAATAGGGACACAAAAATCAAAATTTTGGTTGAGATCTGGTGGGTGGTTTCATGGATGGTTTGGTTACAAACATGTAACCATCAGTGGTTAAGGTTAACTATCAGTGGTTGAGCTAATTTTTGATAGTTGGGCTAACTATTAATGGTTAATGTAATGGTCGGTGGTTGGGTTAACCATTAATGGTTACATGTCAAATTCTAGGAAAACATAGAAAGTGAAATGTAGGTTGGGTAAAAGATGAATCCAAGATCTGAACATGGGCTTAGGTTAGGTAGAGGTATGATACATATTTTAGGTAGTAAGAATAGAATACAAAAAAAATTGATCCAGGTATTAAACTTAGATAAGAAATAATAGAACTGAAAATAAAAGATAAGGATATCTATTATCAAGAGCAATGGAGAAAGGGTAGAGAAGACCTGGAGGAAATTCATCAGCATAACAATACTTTGGCCTCTAAGGATGATTTGGGAAATGTTTTAGTAAGGGTAGATACCTTAAAAAAGATTTTAGCAGCATGTACTTATAGATTTTTTGAATCCATTCTCCTTCTTGCAGATCTCTTTTTATAATAAGTTGATAAACATTCAATAAAAAGTTGATAAGTTGGTCTAGGATAAATATGATAAGTGGGTAAGTGATAAATATGCTAAATTGGTTGCTACAAAGCTACTTTTGTATTACTAAATGAAAGGTTGCTAAGTTGGGTGCAAAGCTAATTTTGCATCTAGTTGTAAATTACTTTGATATAGGCTAGGGGATCTGACTGTCGATGGTTAGGCTAACCATTAATGGTTAGGCTGACTATCAACAGTCAAGGGTCTAGATGAAAATTTGTGAAAACTGGTTAAACAAAAGTAAGCTAAAATGGTTAAGTTATCAAGTTAAAAATTTGGCTAGGTTAACTATTAACCTAGGTGGTTAATTAGCTCCAGTGTTAGGTAAGGGTTCAAGGGTGTCTCAACATCAAAATTGGGGTGGTTTTTGAGTGTCTACAAGGTTATGAGTCTATCTAAAATATAATAGCCTTATAATTATCACAATATTCTTGTTTATGATCTCAATCCAGATTGAAGGTCTTAAATGAGTTCAAACATCTCCTATTCAACACTACTCTTCCTCTTTAGGCTTAAACTCGTGGTACTATTGGAGACTACTTATAGGTTTATGAGATATATGATTATATTCTAATAATTTGTTCTCAAAACCAATATTTAAATTTTTTGGATAGCACAACCCTATTATTTTCACTTTATAATCCTCTCAAAACCTTGAAATCTTCTTATTTCATCGATGTCACTGATTAGGGCTTAGTTCCACTTGACTATAGGTGATTTCTAGAGGGATATCTTGATTTTGATTATATGTTAGGCCTTGAATTTCATAAAAAAAACTCTTGGGACCAAACCTTAAAAGGATAAATTAAGCAACATACTATTATATGTTGAAACAACATATCAACTTTGATCTAAAGATAAATATAGGAAGATAAGCTTTGAAATTGTGAAAGTAATGTCTGTAAACTTCAATGGAGTCTTTTACTAGAAAAATGAGGTAGTCCTACTTATTATTTCACACCCACACATGAAAAATAGATAAAACCTTATGATAAGGATGGGCATAATCTTTAGGATCACTTTCACCACTTGGTTTGATTAGAACAATCCAAACAGAGAAGAAAACAAAATCTATTGGGGATGTACAAGAAGCTTAGAGGCACTATCACTCTTAGTGATGGTTCATTAATCATATACCACCAAATCAAAAACTATTTCCATGAAGTTGGATTACACACAGACTACTTTCATTCACTAAGTGAACATGCTTGAACTCTTCTCCTCTTATCTATACCAAGTGGAAACCGGTTGACCTCTTTGATTTGTATAAAAGAGCGATGGGAAAGGAGAATCCATTTTGATTAATTTTAAGTCTTTCAAAGCTTATCAATCATGAAATTGAACTATGGGGATATGAAGATACTTCATGAAGCCTTTCCATGTTCCATAACTATTGTACAAGTTGTACAATTACCTAAAACTACCTGATCTTCTTCAATGGATGTTGAACTTGTAAAATTCAATTTCAAGACTATGATCTCTAACATATTCATGACATGTTGGACATTAAAATTCATCTTGAAACCTTTGTTCCCAGTCAAAAAATGTACAAGTTCATTTAATGACTCAAAAGGTGGCCTTAGATAACATAATACAAAATAACAACTATGGCCAAAGATGAAAACATAATATTTGACTTCATTAAAGACCATGGGACCAATTTTCAACCTATGATACCTTGTGATAAATTTTAAATATAAGGGGGTTGACCTAATTTGACTTGGTATAAAACTAGTCAACATTTTGGTGATTTCCTAGGGGTAGTAAGCTAGCTATACTAAAGACTAGTAGCCATCTCATATCCATTAGGATATGTAGTCACCTATACACTACACTTGACATTGATAATCATTTGAAATAATAGTAACCCACAAAAAATAATAGGAAAAAACACACAAGATAACAAAACAAAGCAAACACACTTGTGTTCTCAAGAATACTTATGGAAAACACACAAAACATAAGTATGTCACACCTATCCTAATGTGTAAAACACCTCAAATAGTTTGAGGTAAAGAAAAACTCACCATTGCTTAAACTAGGGTCAAATATAATGCATCTTGCATCATTGTTACTCTAAGAAAACATACCTTTATATGATGAATATTTGTTAATAAACACTTGCTTATGTAGATAGTTAAATGATTTACCACTTTTAGATCTTCTATTGACTGCAAGTGTGTTACTTAGAGATTCCATGAACACTCCATCTATCTCTCTTAAAGGTTTGATTGAATTTACATCTAGTTTGAATTTTATCATGCTCATTTGACACCTCTAAAATTGAATCTTAGGAGTAATCAAAGTGGTATCGACCTTACCTTCTTCTAGAACATGGTGCACTTGATGTTTACAACCATCAAACTTGTCATATTTATGATTCAACATGTCTGAGAGTGATTCAACATTAGGATGAGGTTTAGACTACTATTCAAATGCACACATTTAAGCCTTATCTTAATTAGATTCCTTCATAATTTTATCCTAATTGATAGTAGTTTGGAACTCATTCTCATGCTTGATAAGATATTTTCTTTCATACTTAGGGGATTCACCAACAACCTTAATATTACATTCATGTTTCTTAGGAAGTGGTGTTGACTTACTCAGTTGTTCAAACTCTTGAACTATGGCATGGAACTACTTCCATAGGTCATATTATTATTCATAACTATCACATTCATGGACTCCTCCATATTGTGTAGGTACAATGGCATTGTTTTAATCATTATAATGATCTACCATACTTTGAATACCATCATAATCATTCATATGAATAATTTAATTACCCTCTGTAGCTTGTGGAAAATAATTATCAATGTTTACAACAGATTATCCATCACCTTCCTCATGGATGATGTATGTTACAAGATCAATATGTTCAATGAAAATGTATGGATCATGTCCATAAGTTCTAGAACCATAATCATCTAGGAAAATATAAAATATACCTTCAATTTTGGATGATGTTCCATCATCCATATCATGTTCTTCTTGATCATTGATGATACAATTCAGATTAGAAATTACTTTTACATATGGTTCAATATGAAACTTAGCCAATTGTTGTGTCATAATAGTCACCTTTTCTCCATACCTTTTTTATAAGGCCAAGAAGTACCAGTAAATGAAGATATAGTCTCCTATCTTGTCAATTAAATCCCTTGATAAGTAGATAGAAAAGTGAGTAGGTAGATCAACCACCACTTTATCTTGAAGGATAGGAAAGCTTGAACAGTCATGGAAGAAAACTCTAAAACCTTTGATGAACTCCACTAACTTAGTTGGTGTCTCATAAAGTTGTATCAATCCCTTGATATATGTTTCATATCTTAAACCCAATTTATTTACCACAAGTTTTGGCATCATTAAGGTGCTTGCCCCACTATCTATAATATAATTGTGAACAATCTTGTATCCCATAATGATAGAGAGGTAGAAGGGTAGAGGATTTTTTGATTTAGAAAATGGTTAAACAATTTGAGTAGGATAATTAGTGAGGGATGCATTACCATATCTTGATGGTTGAGGACTAATGTAGACTTTAGATAGATGCTCTTGAAAAGTCTCCTTTTGATAGGGCATGTTGAGTACTTCCCAAAAAGATGTAGATGTTTTAACACTCTTCAAAAAATCAATAATGTTAAAATTAGGAACGCTCACCTTTTATTATGTTATTTAAGGTAAATAAGTGCCTTTATCTTGAGGTAATGGATCACTTTGAGCCACCTTTCCTATATTCTAATTTTGAATAGGTGCATAACTTATAGGGACTATAACACTTACATTCACACCTTGATACCTTATGGGAGTGCTATTTGAATTTGTGTCAACACCATGAACATCTTCCAAATCATTCCTATTTGATATTTTATTAGATACCACTTATATACTCTGATTGAGGGTAAATGTATCTTCCACTAGAAAGTTTATCAATCTCACTTTTTAAGGTTTCATCCTTCATTTGTTTTTGCTTGCATGAAATTCTCATCTTCTATTGTCAATTAAGGAGTAAATCCTCCTTGAGATACCAAGGCTTACCCTTCACCTTCATTGTCATCCATGTATTGTCCTTGAGATTTACATTCCTCTCCTTGAACCAAGTTACTATGGAATGGAACCATAGCTCTTAAATTGGGAGTAGAGGTTGGATTATATGCATTGGGTGGCGTATTGAAGTTAGGTTGTCCTTGTACTCTCCCTTGACCATATTTATGAGGTGGGAATCTATTTGTTTATTGAGGACAGGGATGGGGTTTTTGGTTAACTCCATACTATAGATTTATTTTCCTAACTTGAACCTCTTAGGATTTAGACCTTACTTCCCAATCAATGGTATTTTTTGCCTTCTTTGGGCTATCTCTAGACTTGTTTCTTGCATTTAGAATTTGAGAAAAACTTAGGGAAATAAAAGACATGTTTGGAAGAATGGACATAAATAATTTTAGAGAGAGTTTACTAGCTTATATTAGACCATTCTCAGCTCTAATGGTTATGCCATAAGATTTAAGTAAAGTGTATCCACCTATAGACTACAAAATGATGGATATGTTAGTTCCAATTGCCCTTAGGTATGTAGGGAAAATAAAAAATTTAAGTGGTCTCACGAGATGGGGTAATCTATACCAAGTTATTTGAAATATCTCATTGAAGTCATGCATAGTCTCCTTGGGACCTCTTTAAATCGCATTCAAATGATGAATGAGTGATGTGTGATCACTTTTGTCCTCAAAAATTTTAGTCAATAATTCTCCAAACTCATCCCAAGTAGTGATACATCCTCCCTACAATGTCCTATACCAACCAAGGGATTTTACCCTAAGAGACATGGGAATAAACCTAATTGAAATATTGACTTCAATGACATTATGAAAGTTTCATAAGTTAGAGATGTTCCTAATATGCTCACTTGGGGAAATGGGACCTTCCCCATTGAATTTAAGAACACTCTTGGTAGCATTAAGAGGTATATAATCATATACATTGAGGTGTATAATATTTTTAATGTTAAAGGCTAGGAAGGCATGCTACCTAGCCATTTTTTCATCAATTTCCTCTTCATTCTCTTGATCTTCTTGGCTTGAAAAGTATTCTTTCTCTTCAAATGTCAAGATAGGTTGAGGGTTTTCAACCTCAAGAGGAGGTTCAGGTTGAGGGAGTAGATATATAGGTTAGTTTAATCTACTAGTAGTTGACCTAGTAAGGACCATGAAGTATGAAAAAAGGAATGATAAAACTTAGTTTACAACTAGATATTACCTTGAATGGAGCCATCAAATGTTGAATAGAACATCGTATGTAGCTATGATGTTGTCAAGACCATCATTCACCTTAACAAGATGTACTTGAGACAATTGTCCAACTAGGCATGACAACATTATTTTCACTCAATATTTTACCCTATAGAGTTTACTCAAGCCTTCTCTAGATTGAGTGGAACATTGGATTACCTCTAGGCCTGTGGGTTTTCTATAACAGAGGTAAACCTCTAGGTTTAAGGATTAACTCCCTAGATTAATACTTAATATCTTATCACTTACACTACTTGCTTATTTGGGTGAAAGGGATAGATAGGAACATTAAAATAACTTATTATAATAAGATGATACACCAAATTGATATCCACTAGACTACCATGACCTACACTATGAAATATTATTCACAAGGTTGGCTTCGAACTTCTATGTTACTCCAACATAAGTATTTCAAACATTGAGGTGATATGTACTGCACTTCTCAAGGTGAATAGAAAAAGGCTTGATCTTAGACACTAATTCAATTCTGTACACTTAGACACAAATAAGGACATTGACTACACTCCATGTGACCTTTTATAAAATGAATTACTTACACATAATATGAAAGAGTAAGATGAATGCAAGGATAGGTGATTACCACTTATAACTCAACTTTTACACTCCTCAAAACACTTAAATAATAAATTATAGAATCAAAACCAGCTTCAAATCTTTATTCAAAGGTAAACATCAATATTTAAACCATTAGGGCTTTGCCATACCAAGTGTGGATTTTTTTACAAAGCCAAAAAGGCTTGCATTTATAGAGCATATGAGAGGAGAGAGAAGAAGGGAAGTGGAAAGGTCATAAATCCAAGTGTTTATAGTAGTTACATTTCAATAAAATGAAGTAAAACAAGAGTTCAAGAGGTTTTCATGGACAAGTGTCCATCATAAATTCATCATCCTCCTTCAAGTTGGCAAATAGACCTCAAATAGCCTTATTGAAACTACCTTTTAGTGATAAGTTCACTTGAATACTCTAAACCACGTTAAGAATCATTGAGACATAATTAATATCTTAGTAAGTTTGGAAAAAATATTTTACTTTCATCAGATACCCCTCTACCTATTATCCTTCCTCTTGACACTTTTGTTCACTGTCTGCAGTCACTTACTAGCCATCTTGGCTTCAATCTTCACATTTGTCATCAAGGTGATTTGAAGTTACTTAAGTAAATCCATGGAAGATATGTTATTACATATATTCAAAGTCTCTTTTTCTTCTAATCCATGATTTATATCTTGAAAATATCCAATATCAGACCTCTCATGTTCTCACTAGGTAGTCACTTATCTTTTCACTATGCTTACTCTGACTGCTTATAATGAACAATCTAGCAGTGGTATTTTAATTCTTGACCAAGGTTATAAATGAGTTTTAGGAGTTATAAAAATTCTCTAAACTCTAAAGACCCCCCTTAATGACTTTCATCTACTCATTCCCTTATGTACTTGTAATAAACTTAATGTTAGGCATGTCTGTATAGGAGATAACACAAAATATATGAATGAAAAGGATATTGGGAGAGTGATATACAAGTCTAGATCACTTTCATGGCCATTTAGTTTCTCTTGTATGCGTCTCCAATGATATTTTCTCCATTGAGTTTTTGATAGGGTTTGATGAGGGTTTTAAGTGGTTTTGCTTGTTAACAATGGTTCATAAAAGGTTAGACATCCAACCCATGAACCAATTACACAAATATTTATTTAATGACCCTCCTCAACTACCCTTATCTTCTTGAGTCACCATGTAATCAGTGTATATAAATATGAGCATTTGAAAATGGACTCTTGATATTTTAACTATATTTTGGACACCCTTGAAGTGAGTTTAGGACAAAATGACCAGTCTTGTGCAATTACCTAAAAAAATGGTTCAAATCCATCCTTAACTCTCCCATGGAGGTCATAAAATGGCTTAGATAGAGCATGTGGTCTTGTGAAAAAAGATAGGCACCCTAAGGGTTTAGGCCTAGTTTTAGGTCTAATAGACCTAAATTGTGTTTGACTACCTATGACCATCTTTGAGTGGTTTCTAGTGATTGTAGGTGTTTAATATAATTTTTTCATATCCAAATAAACTATATAAAATGTCCAAATACCATCCAAATCTCTGTCCTTCACCCTTTCAATATTCATGTGCTCTCTTATAGGCTTACCTTACTCCTAGAGTGCCTTCTATTTGAGATAAAATAGGCTCCACTATTTTCTTGGCCTAAATGAGATTTTGAGAGGATATATTAGGTCTTGGTGATTTGTTTTACCAAATTTAATCACTTGTTCATGCTTCAAGACCCCCCAAAACTTCAAAATATCCAAGATAGGTTTATAGGACTGTGAGCACTATATGTAGTGTTTTTGACTGACTATACATTGAGGTTTTAGTTCAACATATCTATATCCTATATCTAATAATCACATGAGGATGTGATATATCACTATGATACTGCATTAAAGATGGCTATCCATCATATATCTCTACATGTTATCGAAGACCCTTTCATTAGCATAAGCTAATCTGTGATTGTGTTAGATTATAGGTGTCTTACTAAGGAATATAGAGAATTATTGTAGGTGTCTATTTATCTTTGAAAATTATGTATCATTCCCTACGTTCCCCTTGAGGTCACTAAGACCATTCTATAGTTTTTTTTAATTCAGTCCTACCTTAGGGCTATGCTAACATTTAAACTACTTATCTCCATTAGCTAAAACCAATCTGCTATATGTATTGACTATGTTACCTCTAGATGTGCATTAAATAGAGGTTTACAATTTCATTTAAGTTATTATCTATGTGTGGATACTATGTTTCACTGAGTGTTTCACGTCAAAATTTTTTTGAGTTAGAAACTACTCAAATACCACTCTCTCTTGATCAAATAACCACCTTCTCATGTTCAAATGTAACCTATATACTTGGGCTATGTTGGTTGAATATTTTGTCTATCAGCATACTGGTAAACAAAATAGGTCTTATCAGCCAAAGCAAGAATATTTGTCATCCTAATGTGTAAGTTTATCACATCAAAATGAGACTTCTCTCTCCTCTCATCAAGGTGAGGTTCCCTATGGATATGCTATGTATTAATATAAATAGAAAATAATACTCAAGGATAGGACCAGACATCCATCTCTCTTTCTTTAGAGATGATGTATGAAAAATAAAGGAAAAACTATTCAGATAGCTCTCCTCTTCTTTCAGGAAAAACTATTCAGCCAGCCACAAGAATACTCCTGGAAATTAAAGTAGAATGTAACTGGGAGTATGGTAACCAGCAAATTGAAACAGAACACAAAGTCTCTATTTGAAATGCTCAAGAGTAATATATGAAGGGCAATGAAAGCTCAAAGTCTTTTCAAAGTCCTTTACACAGCAATGAAAAAGCAAACAAATTGAAGGTAGCTATGGGGGCACAAAGTCAATCCATAGTTGATTTTTCAGGACACCTTTCTGACTAATTTTTACTAATCCTGCTTATAAATTAATGAAACAAAAGATAAATCAAGGAAATAAACATAATAATAGTTTCCTTAACCACAAAATAATTCACAACACAAAGTCTAAAAAGTCCCTTGCTTTCTTATTCCATTAACATAATATGATCAACAGGCTAAGTCCAAAGTCTGAATGATGCCTCTCAATTTGAGCAGAGTTTCATTCAGATTGTTAAAAAGAAGATGATTTTACAATGAAAGAAAGTCCCTTATATAGCACTTAAAGAAGGACTCAAGAATAGTAATACATCATGATGCATTGGGAAATTTTAGGAAGACAAGCTAGAACTTTGGGGCATTTTACCCATTTGATCTTCTCAATGTAGATAAACAAGTCGTGTAATTGAAAGATTACAACTTTCAATGTCCAATTGTTGGTTTGATCTTGTCTTCATCATTCCTTCTTTCCAAATTGATTGAATTGGGTCTTGAATTCATTTGTTGTTATATATTTCCTCACTTTTAGCTAATTTTTGTCTTGAATTATGGAAATGCATTTGACTCTATGGATCAAAGAATATTTCACTGTCTTTAAAATTGATGTTTACATGCCCGTTAATGTGATCTCAACGGCTAGTTCACTATCCTAAATTTAACGTCTTTGTGGGTGTCACCCCTTGGTATTCTTTTAGATTTGCCCTCCCGAATTGGACTTGCCTTTTTGAGCCTTGAGGTCAAGTCAGAATAGCCCTCTTTTGCTTTGGCAGTCCCCACAGGTAAATATTTCCCCAGGCTTTATTCTTTGAAACGATTTCACGTGAAGTTCCCCGCAGACTATCCTTCAGGTAAATGTTCCCAGGTGTTTGATTGAAAGCTCCCCATGGGTAATTCCATGGATAAAAAGTCCAGGGGAAATTCTCACAGACAAAAAGTCCAAGGAAAATTCCTATGGACAAAAAGTCCACATAAATTTGTTCTACCAAGTATTTGAACAAGTCTTCATATTTCTTTTGAAAATAACCCTTTTGAAGGGTGTTTTGGTCAATTAAGTGTCCTCCACAAGGACACCTATCCTTAAAAAAAGTTCCTTTCAGCATTGAACTACCCCTTTGAACTTGGTCGATGAACCATTAGTTGAACTATTTCAAAGGTTCAATGAAGCGCACCAAGTCCTTTTGAAACAAAAACCAATGAACCATTGGATGAAATTTGATGTTGAACCAATCAGTTAAACCAAGACTTTAAACCAAAGTGGTTCAAGCCAATGGTTCAAGCCGATGGTTTAATGAATAAAACAAGCTGATAAACTAAGCTTTGAACCAAACATAATGTACTTGCCTTTGAACCAATAGGAATTTTGACGTTGAACCAAAAGATTGAACCAATTTGTTAAATTGGTTCAATGGTTCAATGAAGTGCGTCGAGCCCTTTTGAACCAAAAGCTGAAGAACCATTCAATGAGCCAAATGGATGAACCAAGTGAATGAACCTACTGTTGAACCTTTTTATTGAACCTAGATGTTGAACCAAGTTTTGGTTCAATGGTTCAAACAAGGCTTTGAACTGACTGACAAACCAAATGATCAAACCAAAAGATGTTGAAACAAAGGGAATGAACCATCTGAGTGAAATAAAGCACTGAACTACTTGGTTGAACCAAGCCATTGAACTATTCCTTTGGTTGAACTTGCCATTGAACCTTGAACCCATTGAACCTTTGAACCAAAGTGGTTCAATGGTTCAACGGTTCAAGCCACCTTGATTTGGCCAAATGTTTGGAAGCCGATGAACTAATTGAAGTAATTGAACTTTGAAATTTGATGAAGCACTTAACTCTTCCCAAAGATGTTGAACTTGCTGCTGGTGTTTGTCGATGGAGATCTTTTTTTGAACCAAGGCATTAACATAATCCCAAAAAATGACTAAGTGTTTAAAATCGATCCCTTTGACTGAAACTACCTACAAAAATCTTTGAATCTTCATAAATGAACCTGCATATAGAATCTGAAGATACAAAGTCCATAGAAATCAACATATAAAATCCTTAGAACTTGACTTGCAAAGTTTGTAGATTTTTTGAGAGGCTTTGAAAATGAGAAATCTGAATATCTAAGACAAATTTTTGAAAATGGAAGAAGCAATTTTGGTCTATAAGACCAAAATATTTCAAATGTTGTCCCAAAAATGAGTGATATTTTTGGGGGACAATAGCTGGCTCTAGTTGGGGAACTTCTGTCAATTGCAAAATGAATTGAAAGGAGTAGAATTCAGAATCTCTAGTGTCTTCAAGTATGTCATTAGGCTTCGGAGTCATGCTACCCAAAAATGAAAGGCATCAAAAATGAAAAAAAACAAAACAAAATAGAAATTAAACTATACAAATATACATATATATAGAGGCAATGATCTGATACTTCAAGAATTGAAGTGTTTCAGATGCTGCCCATTGTGGGGTAGAGAAAAGAGAATGCCATCTTGGTATTTCAAAAGAAAACTATTTTCACCTATGTGCTGATGAATTATAAATGGGCCTCTCCAAAGGGAGTCAAATTTTCCATGCATCCCTTTTGGTTCTCTTTTTTTATCCCACAACAAAACTTTATCCCCAATTTGGTAATCATGATTTCTAACCTTCTGATCAAAAAGTTTCTTTACCAGACTTTGATGAACAACAATTCTGTCCACCACCATGGTTCTTTATTCTTCTAGCTGAGTCAGTCACATGATTTTTTTGTCAAGAGAGCTCTCATATGTCTGATCTTCAATGGCCTTCACCAATTTCAATGCTGGTAACTCTAAGGTGATTGGTATCTCAGCGTTAATCCCATAGAGAAGTTGAAAAGGAGACATACCAATTGCCCTTTCTAGCACAATCCTGTCAGCCCACAAAGCATCAACCAATGCTTTATGCCATATCCTTTGATTATCATCTGCAAGCTTCTTGATAATAGTTACCAAATTTTTATTGCTAGAATTAGCTTGTCCATTCCCTTGTGGAAAGTAATCAGAAGAATGAGAGACCATAATTTCATAATAAAAATAGAATTGTGTAATTTATTGAGAGGTGAAACAAGCTACATTATCAAAAACAATCTTGAGTGGGACTCCAAATCTGGAAATGATATTCTCTTTCAGGAAGTTGCATATAACTTCTGAAGTAGCATGCTTTGTCAGGATTGCTTCTACCCACTTAGTGAAATAATCAGTCACTGTAAGGAAATAATCATGTCTGGCACTTGAAAATAGATTTATTGTCCCAATAAAATCGAGTCCCCACTACTGGAAAGGTTCCTCTATGATTACTGGCTTGAGAGGCAGAGCAACCAACTTGGGTTTTCCAACAAATTGCTGACAAAATTCACATTTCCTTACTCACTTATGTGCATCTTGGAAAAGAGTCAACCAATAATACCTGGCTCATAGAATTTTGTGAGCAGTCACAGGGGAAAAAGATGTCCTCCACAAGCTAGATTGTGGAAAGATTTCATGAGATGAGTTTGTTGTTATTTATCTACACAACAAAGGAAAACTCCATCTATGTTTCTTTTGTACAGGCCATTGTCCCAAAGGACAAAATTGACAGCTTTCAATCTGATAGTTCTCCTCTCTTTGTAAGAGAAATGAGTAGGACATTCTCTATAAGTCATAAAATAGGCAATATCTAAATACCATTCATTGGTAGTAGAAACAAAAAAGACTGTTCATGCATTTTCAACCTCAGCTCCTTCACGCTATGTATCTTTTGGCGTATTGTTAGCCATTAATTGGCAAAGGCCTTTACCTCTGACCAACTTTGTTATCTTGATATCCAAATCAAATTCTTGGATCTTTGCAATCCAATTACCTCTCTCTATGCCAAACTCTTGCTGAGTTAATATAGACTTGACTGTACTATCAGGAACTAAGGCAGTAGTATGTGAATTCAGAATATAGAAGCGAAAGTGTTTGACTACTTTTACCAGTGCATAGGCATGCTTTGCTATATTTGAATACTTTATTTCATGAGTTTTTAGAGGGCAACTCATGAAAGAGATGGGGGATTCCACACCTTCATTTTCTTGTTGGACAAGAATCACTGAAAGAGTATGCTCAAATGCATAACTGTATATAATGAAATCTCTGTGGTAATCTGGGTAGACAAAGGTAGGGGTGTGAGCAATAATGATCTTGATATCTTGAAATGCTACTTTGCCTTCTTTGGTCCAGCTTAAGGTAGTCTTTCCTTTCATCATGTTTACAATGTGTCTTGTCTTCTTAGCAAATTCAAGGATGAATCTCCGTAAGAAATTCACTTTTTCAAAGAAAGAGTGAATAACATTCTTACTTGTAGGTAAATTTAGCTCTTGAATAGACATGACTCTATTTGAGTCAATATTTATACCTTCTTTGGACACAATGTGTCCAAGGATTTTCCCTTTTGTTACTCAAAAAATAGACTTTTTATAATTCAAAGAAATACCATTCTACTAGCAGTGCTCCAGCACTTGTTGCAAATGGCACACATGATCAGATCAACGCTTTAAAAAGATAGTTAAATCATCAAAATATACAACTATGAATTTGCCAATTTCATCTTTTAAAGCTATGTCCATAGCTCTTTAGAAGGTAGCGCTAGCATTTATTAATCCAAAAGGCATTCTTTTGTATGCAAATGTACCCCAAGGCATGATGAATGCAGTCTTGTGTTGGTCAGCTTCAACAACTTCAACTTGGTTATAGCTTGAGAAGCCATCTAACATTGATAACATTTCTGATCCTGTTACTATTTGAAGTACTTGGTCCACAATTGGCAAAGGGTAATTGTCTTTCAGAGATGACTGATTCAAATTCCAAAAATCTACATAAATGTAGATTTTGCCATTTTTCTTCCTTAGAGGAACTATATTCGCAATCCATGTAGAATGATGTATTGGAAAAATAATTCTAGTATTTAACATTTTCTGAATCTCAGACATAACTTTACCTAATTTTTTTGAGTTGTATTGTCTAGATTTTTGCTTGTAAGGCATTGAATCAGTATTGAGAGGAATATGACGGTGGATTTCATCAGGTTTGAGAGACTTCAGATCTTCATATGAATATGCCAAGACATCAATGTATTGATAGAGTAAAAAAGTGAATTTGAATTATTCTTTAGGCATACAACACTTACCAATGTTGACCATTTTTGGATTTTCTTTATTGGTCAGATTCACTTGGTCAAATCCTTGAGAGAAATTTGAATCTAATAGGGAAACCCCAGAACAATAAACATGCTCCAATCCCTACTGAGTCAGAATCTTGCTCTATCAATTAGAACACCTGTGATTACTTCTTGTATTAGCAACTAAACATGGAATTATACTAGAATCAATAAGTAACTAGAAATATGAAACAACACAGGAATTAAGAGACAATACACAATTGTATTATATACATAGAAGAATATACAATAAGGAAGATGCCACTTCTTTCTCCACCTCAGAGGTTCGCCACACCTCAAGATCTTCTTCCCTCTCTCTGTCGGTCCCAACAATCAACTCCAATATAGAATTGATGTTCACCTCTCCAACCAATCAGTAACACGCTGCCAGTTCACCAAGTACACAATTGTACTCCAAGTAGATCTCCTGCTCTCTGCTGCTACCTACAAATCACTAGACCTTACTCACCATGTAGATATCTCTACACCCCTAAAGAACCCTTGTCCTTGCCTCACCAAGTCCTTATGATTCTTCAACCAGTACTCCAGTGGATCAGCTCCTTGACCTTGCAGACCTTGCAACTCTCCCTGATCATACACACTCAGCACCTCTTGGAACTAGGAGGAGCTACACTAGCTCTCTCTAAAAGCTCTATGGCTTTCTAGTACACTTTTACAATACAATCATGAGTCCATATATAGATCTCATCCAAACAATAATTAGACAATAATACAATAATTAAATCCACAACTCTCAGTCTAAGAATAGCTCTAAACATGCAAACACTTGGTTCGTCAACCAACTGCCCATAACATACTCGCAGCTCGAACCACAAGTGACCAACATCGGTCCCTGGCTGTCTGGGGGTGCCAACGTCGGCCGATTCATGACCGACATCGGTTGCCTTCCTATCTCCCTCCTGCCGTCGTCGGTTTTACTGACTGACGCCGGTGTCTGTGACACTTCGCAACACTTCCTGCAACCTCCATAACTTCTCCTGTCTGCATCCTGGTGAAGCTTTTAGCTCCACAACCTAACAATCTCCCACTTGGAGATAAATAGCTACACCTGTACCTGTATCTGTAGCCTGTCTAATTTGTTTCCTGGTTTGTATCCCTCTTCAAGATGAATCCTGAAGACCATCCACCACACAACCTGTGATGCTATACCTGTCATTCAAGTAACCTGCCACATCCGAACCTACACATCCATGTAGTGAAGAACCAGACCCTACATAACAAGAATCCCTGCTGCTAGTCCCACTGAACTGCCCTCCAGTACTCCTTCCTCGAATTGGCTCTATACTTTCTGACAACCCCCACTGAATTGGGAAAACTCAGATCTATAATAGATCTCATGTGATTTCGAACCCTGTTTCAAGCTAAGCTTGAATTGTCCAGCTATTGGTGTGGTTTCTGATTCTGCATCCTGCATCATGAACTCCACCAACACCGTCTTCACACCAGCTCCCACTGGAGATAAAATCTCCATTTCTCTTATGCCAAAGAATTTCACTGCTCCAAATTCTTCATGACACGCCTCTGAGCTAACCTTACCTTTTAGCTCAGCAAATCCCTGTATGTACAAAGCCTGCTAGCAAACCATCCACATACAGTAACTGGATGATGTCGCAACTCATCATCCACCTGGTAAGAATAAAAAACAACACAATAGTTACACTGACATTGACTGAAGCCATGCTTAGTCATCCACCTGTCAAAACCTGTACTACTGTCCTGCAGCTTCTTCAAGACCACATGCCTTGGCCTTCTGTCTCATGTATCCATCCACTCTCTTCTTTAAAATGGGAATCCATCTCTCTCAGTGCTTTCTTCCAGCTGACAACTCTACCAACAAATACCTATTTAGTTCTTCTCCAAGGACTCACTCCTCATCCATGCCAAGCTCCCACTGTATCTGGACTCTACCTGCATTGCTTCTTCACATCCTCCTAGTTCTTGACCATCAGTAAGCAATATAAAGAAGGTGAACAACGAATATGAGGTTCACTTACCCTTTCTGACCTCCAAATGAGCGTTTGAGACTTGTTGTCCACCCAATATACATTCTAGTGACCGATCTCGGCCATCTCCCAGTCTACTCCCGACCGATGTCGGTTCCCTGCACTGACCTTGACTGCCGACGTCGTCTCCCTGGGCAACGCAGGTGTCCTTTCTACCGACATCGGTTCCCTCATGGCCGACGTCGGTCTTCCTATTGCCGACATCGGTTACTGTGTGACCGATGCCGGTACCTGTGTCTGTCTGTAAGTGACAACTTTTTACTCGCAAGCTCTCCATGGATCAAAGTCCCAATCAAATCAACCTTGCTCTGCTCAGAATAAACTAGTTCTCTCACCTGATCTCTGTCTGTCATCTCCTCCATGAACACCAAGGCTTTCCAGTTCTTTAGCTTGTCAAAAACATCTGTCTTCCGCTTCAGAACCTGCATTCTCCTTCTACATATGTAACCAAGCCTACAAAGCCACATCTCTATAACAGAAGGTGAATCAGTAATATAAGTAGATAGATAAAGGATACCTACTTTCTTACCACCATCTAATTCAAGTGTATCCACTATGAGAGTTACAATATATCTCCCATCACCCAAATTTCCTGAAGAAATTAGACTCATCTTCAAGACTGGTACCTGCATGACTTCCTTCAACCACTGTGTGTCGTCCATCTGCAATTTCAGCTTCACTTCCCCTTTGTCAATAATCTGACAAGGCTCTCCAGCTCCTAAACCTGGGGCTGCATGGAAAGAGGCAACATAATCTGTTATCCAAAATTCAACTTCATCCAAGAAACCTCCCAAAGCATCTTGTGCAGCAACACCTGCAACATCTGCATCTTCAGTTCCTTCATGCTGATCTGCTACCAACCAACAATTTCTTTTTCTCTGCTCTTTCTTTCCATCAATCAGACCATTCGTGCTATTCAGTTTCTCCATTCGTAGCTTACTTCCTTCTGCCATTGCTATACTCCCACTCAATCAGAAACCCCTGTGAGCAACCTGTAATCAAAAAACACTACCAGATCTGAAACCACCTGTTAGTAACCCAATCTGAAGCTCTGATACCACTTGACAGGGAAACCCCAGAACAATAAACATGCTCCAATCCCTACTGAGTCAGGATCTTGCTCTATCAATTAGAACACATGTGATTACTTCTTGTATTAGCAACTAAACACGGAATTATACGAGAATCAATAAGTAACTAGAAATATGAAACAACACAGGAATTAAGAGACAGTACACAATTGTATTATATACATAGAAGAATATACAATAAGGAAGATGCCACTTCTTCCTCCACCTCAGAGGTTTGCCACACCTCAAGATCTTCTTCCCTCTCTCTGTCGGTCCCAACAATCAACTCCAATATAGAATTGATGTTCACCTCTCCAACCAGTCAGTAACACGCTGCCAGTTCACCAAGTACACAACTATACTCTAAGTAGATCTCTTGCTCTCTGCTGCTACCTACAAATCACTAGACCTTACTCACCATGTAGATATCTCTACACCCCTGAAGAACCCTTGTCCTTGCCTCACCAAGTCCTTATAATTCTTCAACCAATACTCCAGTGGATCAGCTCCTTGACCTTGCAGACCTTGCAACTCTCCCTGATCATACACACTCAGCACCTCTTGGAACTAGGAGGAGCTACACTAGCTCTCTCTAAAAGCTCTATGGCTTTCTAGCACACTTTTACAATACAATCATGAGTCCATATATAGATCTCATCCAAACAATAATTAGACAATAATACAATAATTAAATCCGCAGCTCTCAGTCTAAGAATAACTCTAAACATGCAAACACTTGGTTCATCAACCAACTGCCCGTAACATACTCGCAGCTCGAACCACAGGTGACTGACATCGGTCCCTGGCTGTCTGGGGGTGCCGACGTTGGTCGATTTATGATCGACGTTGGTTGCCTTCCTGTCTCCCTCCTACCGTCATCAGTTTTACTGACCGACGCCGGTGTTTGTGACACTTTGCAACACTTCTTGCAACCTCCATAACTTCTCCTGTCTGCATCCTGGTGAAGCTTTTAGCTCCACAACCTAACAGAATCTATTTATTGTTGCTTGACGAATCTATCATGCTTGTCGAATAGCTTCTCAAGAGAAACCAAACCTTTAGGAATTTTGTTTCCTTTCAGCTATAAAAACTCTTCATTGACATCTGAACTAGATCTAAAAATTAATTTAGACTTTTGAGATTTGTTGCCTTCAAAATATAGCTATTCAAAATTGTCCTTTTGTTCCAAGAAGGCAAAAATTTGATTATTATCATTGAAAATTTGCCAATGATCAGTATTGTTAGGAACACTCAGCCTATAGACTAGCTCAATGGTATATTTGGCTTCTTTAAAATCAGAATGAGAAACTAAAAGAGTTCCCAAAACAATAAGTGTATCAGCTCTATCATTAGATTCTCTTAGAGTGGAAAGAATGTTGAAAGCATCAAAGCTTTCAATTTGGTCTCAAACAAGATTATGATAATGACACAGCCTCTCATTCTTGGTCTGATATAAAATTTTCACTTGACAGACCATGAATTTGGCATCCCCTTTAGCATGAAGAAACCTGACGCCTCTTTCTTGAGTAGCCTTCATGCCCAACAACATCAATTCATATTCAGCTATATTATTTGTGTTGCTGAATTGTAACTTATAGGATGAAGGGAACATATCTCCTTGAAGAGATATTAAGACAACACCAGCTCTCGACCTAGTAGAGGAACAACTACCATCAAATTTTAGAGTCCAAATCTCAATAGATACTGGCTTTACTTTAGACTTTCCCTCATCAGAGATGGAGTGTCTTTCTTCATGATTTGTATAGAAAAAGTAATTACCTATACCTATGGATTCAAAGAGGATTTGAGCTTTAGGAGCTGATGTCTTGGTAACTACAACTTTGCTTCCATTTCAGGAAGTAATGTTTTCATCACGCCTTGGATAGGGATCCTTACCTCAGATAGATCCATGTTCAGTTCTCCTCCCACGTCCTTACAAAAATTTTGTCCAAGTAAAATGCCATAAGATGCTAGGACATCAGCCACTAATACAGTCATTTTAATTCTCTTGTTCAAAAAGGCTACGAATGCAAATTGAGCATCTTTGATTTGCTTGAGCAATGGCACTTGCTTGTTCTCCAGGGAGAAACATCTCTCAAACATCTTGGTCAATGTGAGACCAAGAGACTCAGTGACTTTGGTAGGCATGAGATTGTTACATGTAGCTGAGTCTATTATACAGTTACTCAGCTTGTGGCCATTGATTAATAGGGAAACATAGAAGGGTTCTATTTTTCCAAAAGTAGTTAGAGGAGTAATAATCAGATTATTTGGAATAGGCGTATTCATTGAAGAATCAAAAGTTATTTTTTTGGCCTTTTATCCTACAAGGATGGTCTAATTTTTAACATATTAGACCACCTTATTCAGTTGATCCAGATTAGACTGCAAGTACTCAAATTTATACATCTATATTTTTGTCTTTTGACATGATCAATTATATCAAATGGCTGAATCGAGCTAGGTACAGAGAAAGGTACTTTAGCTTTTTGAGTTTTAGGAAGGGATTAGAGGTGGGCTGGTTTGTGAATTAGAAGTAGAAGGGGAAGGCACAACATATGTATTTACCTTTTAAGTGATTACCAGATCTTTTGGTTGAAAGGGCATAGCTGTCCCACGCTTGGCAATTGTGACTGTTGGCTGTGATTGCTCTTCTATCTTTTCTTTATCATCCTATTGGACTGATTGATGCTTTGATCTGGTAAACACTACATATGATCCATCTAAACCTTCTCCTTTGGTTTTTGGTTCATCTTGATAATTTAGGAAACCAATATGGGAGTCACTAGCTGATTCTTCTTGACTGTCTTCAATGATATCAGCATCATTTTCTTAATTTAATTCAGGCTGATAAGAGAATTTTGATTCTGTTTCAAGGTATCCCATTGCTAAATTGGTTGGAGGAGCTTCCAAGGCAAGTTTTCTTTGTGGAGGAGGAAGGCGATTTTGTTGTCCTTGATTTCTAGTAACATTGCTCTAATATGACTGATTTGGGAATGTCCTTCTGTATGTAGGAGTAGAAGACATTCCTTGAGCCATTTGCTTTTTGAGGGCAAGGAGCTTATTTGCTAATTTTTGCACCATTGGATCTGTGGTGCTTGTAGATGCAAATTTGAAAGATGATGAAGCTCTATTTCTATTGAGATTTCTTCTTAATTTCCCTGCTAAGATGAGATCATCTTCTACTTCAGTAGACAAAAGTTGAGTTGTAGTGAGATCTATTTGGCCAGCATGTCTCAAGAGGAAACTGACTTCAGGTAGTTGAGAATTAATGAAAAAGTATTTGAGATTCTCAGCTGTAGGTCTAGCTATCATAGGAATTCTATTTCTAAGCTTATCAAATTTAGCTATGAAGTCTCTCATAGGCTCATGCGGCTCTTTTTTCATTTGTGTAAGCTGAGCCAAAAGTGTATGTGCATCTTCTATGGGTTTGAATTTAGCTTCAAACTTAGCTTTCAAGGTATTCCAATTAGTCACAGATCGAGCCTGTAAATGGTAAAACCAATCTGTAGTAAGACCTTGTATTATTTCAACAAAAAATCTGACTACTACATCTTCAAACTCTAATCTGATTACTCCATAAGCTATACTAAATGCTACAATGTGTTCATCGGGATGAACTTTCCCATCACCATAGAATTTAGGGAAATTCTTCCTAGAACTGCATGGAAGTTCATGTAGAGGAAGAGTAAGATTGAGAGGGCCAAAAGAATTACCCCAAGGGTCTTGAACTGCCATTATAGGATACTGAAAAGGAGGGATAACAAATCTCAAAGGAGTAATTATAGGCACAACTTTATCAATAGTAGAAGTAGATACTTCATTTAGTAATGGAGATCTGGCTTTAGTAAAAGGAAAGCTCTTGGTTTGTTGGAGATGAGATGGTGAAGGAAATAGATCAAAATCACTTTGTTATACCAACTCAAACACAGGATCAATGGCACCTTTAGCCCTTTGGCTTTGTGTATACCTTGAATCTGCCAGATTATAAAACAAAAATGGAAAAGATTTGACTTTGCTTCAGTTAAAGCTTGAGGCTTTAAACTATGCATTCTTTTCTTGTGGTGTGGAGTTGAATGGAATGGATAGACTATAAATGGATAATGGGTATTTCCCTAGCAGAGTCACCAAAAACTATTGGTTGAATATTTTGTCTATCAACATACTGGTAAACAAAATAGGTCTTATCAGTAAAAGAAAGAAGATTAGTCATCCTAATGTGTAACTTTATCACATCAGAAGGAGACTTCTCTCTCCTCTCATCAAGGGGAGGTTCCCTATGGATATGCTATGTATTTGTATAAACAAAAAATAATACTCAAGGATAGGACCAGACATCCATCTCTCTTTATTCAAAGATGATGTATGCAAAACAAAGGAAAAACTCAAGGGAATGATAGACAACTCTTCTCTTCTTTCAAGAAAAACTATTCAGCCAGCCACAAGAATACTCCTAGAAATTAAAGTAAAATGTAACTGGGAGTATGGTAACCAATAAATTGAAATAAAACATAAAGTCTCTATCTAAAATGCTCAAGAGTAATATACAAAGGGCAATGAAAGCTCAAAGTCTTTTCAAAGTCCTTTACACAACAATGAAAAAGCAAACAAACTGAAGGCAGCTATGGGGGCACAAAGTCTCTCCATAGTTGATTTTTTAGGACACCTTTCTGACTAATTTTTACTAATCCTACTTATAAATTAATAAAATAGAAGATAAATCAAGGAAATAAACATAAGAATAGTTTCTTTAACCACAAAATAATTCATAACACAAAGTTTGAAAAGTCCCTTGCTTTCTTATTCCATTAACAAAATATGATCAACAGACTGAGCACAAAGTCTCAATGATGCCTCTCAATTTGAGCAGAGTTTCATTCAGATTGTAAAAAAGAAGATGATTTTACAATGAAAGAAAGTCCCTTATATAGCCACTTCAAGAAGCACTCAGGAATAGTAATACATCATGATGTGTTGGGAAATGTTAGGAAGACAAGCTAGAACTTTGGGGCATTTTACCTATTTGATCTTCTCAATGTAGATAAACAAGTCGTGCAATTGAAAGATTACAACTTTTAATGTCCAATTGTCAGTATGATCTTGTCTTCATCATTCCTTCTTTATAGATTGATTGAATCGGGTCTTGAATTCATTTGTTGTTCTATCTTTCCTCGCTTTCAGTTGATTTTTGTCTTGAATTCTAGAAATGCATTTGACTATGTGGATCAAAGGTTATTTCACTATCTTTAAAATTGACGTTTACATGCCTGTCAATGTGATCTCAATGGCTAGTTCACTATCCTAAATTTGATGTCTTTTTGGGTGTCACCCCTTGGTCTTCTTTTGGCTTTGTCCTCTTGAATTAGACTTGCCTTTTCGAGCCTTGAGGTCGAGTCAGAATAGCCCTCTTTTGCTTTGGTAGTCCCTGTAGGTAAATATTTCTCTAGGCTTTATTCTTTGAAAAGCTTTCATGGGAAGTTCCCCGTGGACTATCCTTCAGGAAAATGTTCCTAGGTGTTTGATTTGAAAGCTCCCCGTGGGTAATTCCACAAAAAAAAAGTCTGGGGAAAATTATTGCAGACAAAAAGTTTGTGGAAATTTGTTTTGCCAAGTATTTGAACAAGTCTTCAGATTTCTTTTGAAAATAACCCTTTCAAAGGGTGTTTTGGTCAATTAAGTGTCCTCTGCAAGGACACTTGTCCTTTGAAAAAGTTCCTTTTAGCATTGAACCACCCCTTTAAACTTGGTAGATGAACCATTAGTTGAACCAGTTCAAAGGTTCAATGAAGCGCGCCAAGTCCCTTTGAACCAAAAACCAATGAACCGTTGGATGAACTTTGACATTGAACCAATCGGTTGAACCAAGGCTTTGAACCAAAATGGTTCAAGCTGATGGTTTAATGAATAAAACAAGCTGATAAACTAAGCTTTGAACCAAACATAATGTACTTGCCTTTGAACCAATAGGAATTTTGATGTTGAACCAAAAGATTGAACCAATCTATTGAATCGGTTCAACAGTTCAATGAAGCGCGCTGAGCCCTTTTGAACCAAAAGTTGATGAACCATCCAATGAGCCAAATGGTTGAACCAACTGAATGAACCTGCTATTGAACCTTTCCATTGAACCTAGACATTGAACCAAGTTTTAGTTCAATGGTTTAAACAAGGCTTTGAACTAACTGATGAACCAAATGATCGAACCAAAAGACGCAGAAACAAAGGGAATGAACCATCTGAGTTAAATAAAGCATTGAATTTCTTGGTTAAACTGAGCCATTGAATTATTCCTTTGGTTGAACCTGCCATTGAACCTTGAACCCATTGAACCTTTGAACCAAATTGGTTCAATGGTTCAATGGTTCAAGCCACCTTGATTTGGCCAAATGTTTGGAAGCCGATGAACCAATTGAAGTGATTGAACTTTGAAATTTGATGAAGCACTTAACTCTTGCCAAAGACGTTGAACTTGCTACTGGTGTTTGCAGATGGAGATTTTTGTTTAAACCAAGGCATTAAAACAATCCCAAAAAATGACTAAGTGTTTAAAATTGATCCCTTTGACTGAAACTGCCTGCAAAAATCTTTGAATCTTCATAAATGAACCTGCCTATAGAATCTGAAGATATAAAGTCCGTAGAAATCAACATATAAAATCCATGGAACTTGACTTGCAAAGTCTGTAGATTTTTTGAGAAGCTTTGAAAATGAGAAATATAAATATCTAAGACAAATTTTTGAAAATGGAAGATGCAATTTTGGTCTGTAAGACCAAAATATTTCAAATGTTGTCCCAAAAATGAGTGATATTTTTGGGGGACAATAGTTAGCTCCAGTTGGGGAACTTCTGCAATTGTAAAATGAATTGAGAGGAGTAAAATCTAGAATCTCTAGTGTCTTCAAGTATGTCATTGGGCTTCAGAGTCATGCTACCCAAAAATGAAAGGCATCAAAAATGAAAACAAACAAAACAAAATAGAAATTAAATTGTACAAATATACATATATACAGAGGCAATGATCTGATACTTCAAGAATTGAAGTGTTTCAGATGCTGCCCATTATGGGGTAGAGAAAAGAACATGCCATGTTGGTATTTCAAAAGAAAACTATTTTCACCTATGTGTTGATGAATTATAAATGGGCCTCTCCAAAGGGAGTCAAATTGTCCATGCATCCCTTTTGGTTCTCTTCTTTTATCCCACAACAAAACTTTATCCCTAATCTGGAAATCACAATTTCTGGCCTTCTGATCAAAAAGTTTCTTTACCAGACTTTGATGAACAACAATTCTATCCACCACCATGGTTCTTTGTTCTTCCAGCTAAGTCAGGCACATGATTCTTTTGTCAATAGAGATCTGATATGTCTGATATTCAATGGCCTTCACCAATTTCAATGCTGGTAACTCTAAGGTGATTGGTATCTCAGCATTAATCCCGTAGAGAAGTTGAAAAGGAGACATACCAATTGCCATTTTTGGCATGATTTTTTCAACCCACAGAGCATCAACCAATGCTTTATGCCATGTCCTTTGATTATCATCTGCAAGCTTCTTGATAATAGTTACCAAATTTTTATTACTGGACTCAGCTTGTCCATTCCCTTGCAGAAAATAATCAGAAGAATGAGAGAGCATAATTCCATAATAAAAATGGAATTGTGTAATTTCTTGAGAGGTGAAACAAGCTGCATTATCAGTAACAATCTTGAGTGGGACTCCAAATCTGAAAATGATATTCTCTTTCAGGAAGTTGCATACAACTTCTGAAGTAGCATGCTTTGTCAGGATTGCTTCTACCCATTTAGTGAAATAATCAGTCACTGTAAGGACATAATCATGTCCAGCACTTGAAGATAGATTTATTATCCCAATAAAATTGAGTCCCCACTACTGGAAAGGTTCCTCTATGATTATTGGCTTGAGAGGCAGAGTATCCAACTTGGGTTTTCCAACAAATTGCTGACAAAGTTCACATTTTCTTACCCACTTATGTGCATCTTGGAAAAGAGTCGGCCAATAATACCTAGCTGACAAAATTTTGTGAGCAGTCAGGGGTAAAAAAATGTCCTCCACAAGCTAGATTGTGGAAAGATTTCAAGCTCTGAGTTTGCTATTCGATATCTACACAATGAAGGAAAAGTCCATTTATGTTTCTTTTGTACATGCCATTGTCCCAAAGGACAAAATTGGCATCTTTCAATCTGATAGTTCTCCTCTCTTTGTAAGACAAATGAGAAGGACTTTCTCCAGAAGTCATAAAATAGGCAATATCTGAATACCATTCATTGGTAGTAGAAACGAAAAGGACTGTTGGCCCATTTTCAACCTTAGCTCCTTCACGCTGTGTATCTTCTAGTTTATTTTTAGCCATTAATTCTCAAAGGCCTTTACTTCTGACCAGTTTTGTCAGCTTGATATCTAGATCAAATTCTTGAATCTTTGCAATCTAATTACCTCTCTTTGTGCCAAACTCCTGCTGAGTTAATATAGACTTGACTGTGCTATCAGGAACTAACGCAATAGTATGTGAATTTAGAATATAGAAGTGAAAGTGTTTGACTACTTTTACCAGTGCATAGGCATGCTTCTCTATATTTGAATACTTCATTTCATGAGTTTTCAGAGGGTAGCTCATGAAAGAGATGGGGCATTCCATACCTTCTTTGTCTTGTTGGACAAGAATCACTGAAAGAGTATGCTCAGACGCATAGCTATATATAATGAAATCTCTATGGTAATTTGGGTGTACCAAAGTAGGGGTGTGACAAATATCGATCTTGATATCTTGATATGATGCTTTGCCTTCTTTGGTCCAGCTGAAGGTAGTCTTTCCTTTCATCATGTTTACAATGTGTCTTGTCTTCTCAGCAAATTTGGGGATGAATCTCTATAAGAAATTCATTTTTTTGAAGAAAGAGTTAACAACATTCTTACTTTTAGGCAAATTCAACTCTTGAATAGACTTGACTCTGTCTGAGTCAATCTTTATACCTTCTTTAGACACAATGTGTCCAAGGAGTTTCCCTTTTGTTTCTCCAAAAATAGACTTTTTAGGATTCAAAGAAATACCATTATGTGGGTAGCGCTCTAGCACTTGTTGTAAATGGTGCACATGATCAGATCGACACTTTGAAAAGATAGTTAAATCATCAAGATATACAACTATGAATTTGCCAATTTCATCTTTGAAAGCTATGTCCATAGCTCTCTAGAAGGTAGCGCCATCATTTATTAATCCAAAAGGCATTCTTTTGTATGCAAATGTACCCCAAGGTGTGATGAATGTAGTCTTGTGTTGGTCAGCTTCAACAACCTCAATTTGGTTATAACCTGAGAAGCCATCCAACATTGATAACATTTTTGATCATGTTACTGTTTGAAGTACTTGGTCCATGATTGGCAAAGGGTAATTATCTTTCAGAGATGACTGATTCAAATTTTGTAAATCTACATAAATGTGGATTTCCCCATTTTTCTTCCTTATAGGAACTATATTCGTAATCCATATAGAATGATGGATTGGAAAAATAATTCTAGCATTCAACATTTTCTGAATCTCAGACATAATTGTACCTGAAATTTTTGAATTGTATTGTCTGGATTTCTACTTGTAAGGCATTGAATCAGTCTTAAGAGGAATATGATGGCAGATTTCATCAGGTCTGAGAGATTTTAGATCTTCATATGAATATGCCAAGACATCAATGTATTGATGGAGCAAAGAAGTGAATTTGAATTTTTCTTCAGGTGTACAACACTTACCAATGTTGACCATTTTTGGATTTTATTTGTTGGTCAGATTCACTTGGTCAAATCCCTGAGAGAGATTCGAATCTATTTGCTGTTGCTTGATGAATCTATCATGCTTGTCGAATAACTTCTCAAGAGAAACCAGACCTTTAGGAATTTTTTTCCTTTCAACTGTAAAAACTCTGCATTGACATCTGAACAAGATTCAGAAAGTAATTTAGACTTCTGAGATTTGCTGCCTTCAAAATATAGCTATTCAAAATTGTCCTTTTGTTTCAAGAAGGCAATGATTTGATTATCATCATTGAAAATTTGCCAATGATCAGTATTGTCAGGAACACTCAGCCTATAAACTAGCTCAATGGTATATTTGGCTTCTTTAAAATTAGAATGAGGAACTAAAAGAGTTCCCAAAATAGCAAGTGTATCAGCTCTATCATTGGATTCTCCTAGAATGGAAGAAATGTTGAAAGCATCAAAGCTTTTAATTTGGTCCCAAACAAGATTAAGGTAATGGCACAGCCTCTCATTCTTGGTTTGATATGAATTTCTCACTTGACAGACCACTAATTTAGCATCCCCTTTAGCATGAAGAAACCTGACACCTCTTTCTTGAGCAGCTTTCATGGCCAACAACATTGATTTATATTCAGCTATATTATTTGTGTTGCTGAATTGTAACTTATAGGATGAAGGGAACATATCTCCTTGAGGAGATATTAATACAATACCAACTCCTAAACCAGTAGAGGAACAACTACCATCAAATTCTAGAGTCCAATTCTCATTAGGTACTGGCTTTATTTCAGACTTTCCCTCATCAGAGATGGAGGGTCTTTCTTCATGATCTATATATAAAAAGTAATTACCCATACCTACAGATTCAAAGAGAATTTGAGCTTTAGGAGCTGACATCTTGGTAACTACATACTTTGCTTTCTTTTTAAGAAGTAATCTTTTCATCATGCCTTAGATAGGGATCCTTGCCTCAGATAGATCCATGTTCAGTTCTCCTCCCATGTCTTTACATAAATTCCATCCAAGTAAAATGCCATAAGATGCTAGGACGTCAGCCACTAATATAGTCATTTTAATCCTCTTGTCTGGAAAGGCTGTGAATATAAACTGAGCATCTTTGATTTGCCCTAGCAATGGCACTTGCTTGTTCTCCATGGAGAAACATCTCCCAAACATCTTGGTCAATGTGAGACCAAGAGACTCAGTGACTTTGGTAGGCATGACATTGTTAGATGTGCCTAAGTCTATTATATAGTTACTCAGCTTGTGGCCATTGATTAACAGGGAAACATAGAAGGGTTCTATTTTTCTAGAAGTAGTTGGAGGAGTAATAATCAGATTATTTGGAATAGGCGTATTCATTAAAGAATTAAAAGTTACTTTTTTGGCCTTTTGTCTTGCAGGGACGGTCTGATTTTTAACATATTGGACCAGCTTATTCAGTTGATCTGGATTGGACTGCAAGTACTCAAATTTAGACATCTATATTTTTATCTTTTTGACATGATCAATTATATCAAATGGCTGAATCGAGCTAGGTATAGAAAAAGGTACTTCAACTTTATAAGTTTTAGGAGGGATGAGAGGTGGACTAGTTTGCGAATTAGAAGTAGAAGGGGAAGGCACAATAGATGTATTTACCTTTTGAGTGATTACCAAATCTTTTGGTTGAAAGGGCAATGTTGTCCCACGCTTGGAAATTGTGACTGCTCACTGTGATTGCTCTTTTGTCTTTTCTTTATCAACCTATTGGACTGATTGATTCTTTGATCTGGTAAATAATGCATATGATCTATTTAAAGCTTCTCCTTTGCTTTCAACTTCATCATGATAATTCAGGAAACTAATATGGGAGTCACCAGTTGATTCTTCTTGACTATCTTTAATGATATCAACATTATTTTCTTGATTTAATTTAGGTTGATAAGAGAATTCTAATTCTGTTTCAAGGTATCCCATTGCTGAATTGGTTGGAGGAGCTTCCAAGGCAAGTTTTCCTTATGGAGGAGGAAGGCGATTTTATTGTCCTTGATTTTCGGTAACATTGCTCTAATATAACTGATTTGGGAATGTCCTTCTATATGTAGGAGCAGAAGACATTCCTTGAGCTATTTGCTTTTTAAGGGCAAGGAGCTCATTTTCTAATTTTTACACCATTGGATATGTGGTGCTTGTAGATGCAAATTCAGAAGATGATGAAGCTCTATTTCTATTGGGATCTCTTCTTATTTTCCCTACTAAGATGAGATCATCTTCTACTTTAGTAACCAAAAGTTGAGCTGTAGTGAGATTTATTTGGCCAGCACGTCTCAAGAGGAAATTGACTTTAGGTAGCTGAGAATTAATGAAAAAGCATTTGAGATTCTTAGTTGTAGGTCTGGCAATCATAGGAATTCTATTTCTCAACTTGTCAAATTTAGCTATGAAGTCTCTCATAGGCTTATGTGGCTCTTTTTTCATTTGTGTAAGTTGAGCCAGACGTGTATGTGCATCTTCTGTAGGTTTGAATCTGGCTTCAAACTTAGCTTTTAAGGTATTCCAATCACTCACAAATCGAGCCTATAAATGGTAAAACCAATCTACAGCAGGACCTTATAGTGTTTCAACAAAAAGTCTAATTGCTACATCTTCAAACTCTACTCCGATTACTCCACAAGCTATATTGAATGCTGCAATGTGTTCATCGGGATGAACTTTCCCATCACCATAGAATTTAGGGAAATTCTTCCTGAAACTATGTGGAAGTTCATGTAGAGGAGAAGTAAGATTAAGAGGGCCAAAAGCATTATCTCAAGGGCCTTGAACTACCATTATAAGATACTAAAAAGGAGGGATAAAAAATCTCAAAGGGGTAATTATAGGCACAACTTTATCAACAACAAAAGTAGATACTTCATCTGGTAATGGAGATCTAGCTTTAGTAAGAGGGAAGCTCTTGGTTCATTAGAGATGAGATGGTGATGGAAACAGATCAAAATCACTTTGAAGTACCAACTCAAACACAAGATCAATGACACCTTTAGCCCTTTGGCTTCGTGTATACCTTGAATCTGCCAGATTGTAAAACAAAAATGGAAAAGATTTGACTTTGCTTCAGTTAAATATTGAGGCTTTAAACTATGCATTCTTTTCCTATGGTGTGGAGGTGAATGGAATGGATAGACTATAAATGGATAATGGGTATTTCCCTAGTGGAGTCACCAAAAAATGTTGGTTGAATATTTTGTCTATCAGCGTACTGGTAAACAAAATAGGTCTTGTTAGCCAAAGCAAGAAGATTAGTCATCTTAATGTGTAATTTTATCACATTAGAAGGAGAATTCTCTCTCCTCTCATCAAGGGGAGGTTCCCTATGGATATGCTATATATTTGTATAAATAGAAAATAATACTCAAGGATATGACCAGACATCCATCTCTTTATTTAGAGATGATGTATGCAAAACAAAGGAAAAACTCAAGGGAATGACAAATAGCTCTCCTCTTCTTTCAGGAAAAACTTTTCAGCTAGCCACAAGAATACTCCTAGAAATTAAATTAGAATGTAACTAGGAGTATGTTAACCAACAAATCAAAATAGAACACAAAGTCTCTATCTGAAATGCTCAAGAGTAATATACGAAGGGCAATGAAAGCCCAAAGTCTTTTCAAAGTCTTTGACATAGCAATGAAAAAGCAAAGAAATTGAAGGCAGCTATTGGGGCACAAAGTGTCTCCATAGTTGATTTTTTAGGACACCTTTTTGACTAATTTTTATTAATCCTGCTTATAAATTAATGAAATAGAAGATAAATCAAGGAAATAAACATAAGAATAGTTTCCTTACCCACAAAATAATTCACAGCACAAAGTCTGAAAAGTCCCTCACTTTCTTATTCCATTAACATAATATGATCAACAGAGTGAGCACAAAGTCTCAATGATGCCTCTCAATTTGAGCAGAGTTTCGTTTAGATTGTCAAAAAGAAGATGATTTTACAATGAAAGAAAGTCCCTTATAGAGCCACTTCAAGAAGGACTCAGGAATAGTAATACATCATGATGCATTGGGAAATGTTAGGAAAACAAGCTAGAACTTTTGGGCATTTTACCCATTTGATCTTCTCAATGTAGATAAACAAGTCGTGTAATTGAAAGATTACAACTTTCAATGTCCAATTTTCAATCTGGTCTTGTCTACATCATTCCTTCTTTCTAGATTGATTGAATCGGGTCTTGAATTCATTCGTTGTTCTGTCTTTCCTCACTTTCAAATAATTTGTCTTGAATTATGGAAATGCATTTGGCTCTGTGGATTAAAGGTTATTTCACTATCTTTAAAATTGACATTTACATGCCCATCAATGTGATCTCAACGGCTAGTTCACTATCCTAAATTTGATGTCTTTGTGGGTGTCACCCCTTGGTCTTCTTTTGGCTTTGCCCTCTCAAATTGGAATTTATTCCCTGGGTTTTATTGTTTGAAAAGCTTTCACGGGAAGTTCCCCGCAGACTATCCTTCAGGAAAATGTTCCTGGGTGTTTGATTTGAAAGCTCCCCATAGGTAATTCCATAGACAAAAAGTCTGGGGAAAATTCTTGTAGACAAAAGGTCCATGGAAATTTGTTTTGCCAAGTATTTGAACAAGTCTTCAAATTTCTTTTGAAAATAACCCTTTCAAAGGGTGTTTTGGTCAATTAAGTGTCCTCCGCAAGGACACTTGTCCTTCAAAAAAGTTCCTTTCAGCATTGAATCGCCCCTTTGAACTTGGCTGATGAACCATTAGTTGAACCGGTTTAAAGGTTCAATGAAGCGCGTCAAGTCCCTTTAAACCAAAAACCAATGAACCATTGGATGAACTTTGACATTGAACCAATCAGTTGAACCAAGGCTTTAAACCCAAATGGTTCAAGCCAATGGTTCAAGCCGATGGTTCAACAAATAAAACAAGCTGATAAACTAAGCTTTGAACCAAACATAATGTACTTGACTTTGAACCAACAGGAATTTTGATGTTGAACCAAAAGATTGAACCAATTTGTTAAATCAGTTCAATGGTTCAATGAAGCGCACTGAGCCCTTTTGAACCAAAAGCTGATGAACCATCTAATGAGCCAAATGGTTGAACTAAGTGAATGAACCTGTTATTGAACCTTTCTATTGAACCTAGATGTTGAACCAAGTTTTGGTTTAATGGTTCAAACAAGGCTTTGAATCGACTGATGAACCAAATGATCAAACCAAAAGATGTTGAAACAAAGGGAATGAACCATCTGAGTGAAATAAAGCATTGAACTGCTTGGTTAAACTGAGCCATTGAACTATTCCTTTGGTTGAACCTGCCATTAAACCTTGAACCCGTTGAACCTTTGAACCAAAGTGGTTCAATGGTTCAACGGTTCAAGCCACCTTGATTTGGCCAAATGTTTGGAAGCTGATGAACCAACTGAAGCGATTGAACTTTGAAATTTCATGAAGCGCTTAACTCTTGCCAAAGACGTTCAACTTGCTGCTGGTGTTTGTCGATGGAGATTTTTGTTTGAACCAAGGCATTAAAATAATCCTAAAAAATGACTAAGTGTTTAAAAATGATCCCTCTGACTGAAACCACTTGCAAAAATCTTTGAATCTGTATAAATGAACTTGCTTGTAGAATCTGAAGATACAAAGTCCATAGAAATCAACATATAAAATCCATGGAACTTGACTTGCAAAGTTTGTAGATTTTTTGAGAAGCTTTGAAAATTAGAATTCTGAATATCTAAGACAAATTTTTGAAAATGGAAGATGAAATTTTGGTCTATAAGACCAAAATATCTCAAATGTTGTCCCAAAAATGAGTGATATTTTTGGGGGACAACAGGCTATAAGAAAGAAGACATCTAAACTAACACAAACCTAAAATTATTTATCATAAGTTATCATTGAGTATGGGTAAAATTTTATTCAGATAAGTTAAGTTAAAACTTCTCAATTGCCACTTCCTCAAACTATGGTCATGGTTCTAGGTCTATCTACCACATAATAACCTTGCCATTATAAACTTGATATTTTATATGCTCTCAACCCTAATTTAAGGTCTCAAATGAGTTAAAACATATTCCTTTCAACACTACTATGCCTCTTTTAGGTTGAACTTAGGGCACTATTGGAGACTGTCTATAGGTTTATAAGACATATGTCTATGTGATAAGAATTAGTCCTCAAAACCAACATTTAAACCTTTTAGATAGCTCAACCCTATTATTTTCACTTTTGGATCCTATAAAAACCTTTAAACCTTCTTACTTCATCAACATGACTGATCAAGGCTTAACTACACTTGACTATAAGTGATTTTTGAAGGGAGATCTTGATTGTGATAATATGTTAGGCATTAAATTTCATAAAGAACACTCTTTGGACCAAACCTTCAAAGGAAAAACTGATAAACATACTATGATAGGTTGAAATAACATATGAACTTTGATTTGAATACCAATATGAGAAGATAATCTTTGCAATTATGAAAGGAATGTCTATAGACTTTAATAGAGTGTTCTACTAGTAAAATAAGGTAGTCTTGCCTATTATTTCACACCCACAAATGTAAAATATACTAGAACATTATGATAAATATTTTCATACTCTCTAGGATCATGTACACCATTTTTTTCTCAAATCAATCTAAACAAAGAAGAAAATTGAAGCCATTGGGGATGTGTAAGCAGCTGAGAGACACTAGCACTCTTAATGATGGTTTATGAAGTATATACCACTAAATCATAAAATATTACCATGAATTTGGAGTATATAGAGACTAATTTCATCTACCAAGTTCACTTGAACTTTTCTCCTCCTATCTATACCAAGTAGAAACCAGTTGACCTCTTTGACTTATTTAAGAGAGTGATGGGAAAGGAGAATCAATTGTTATCTATTCTAAGTATTTCTAAGATTCCCAAGAATTAAATAAAAATATGGGCATATAAAGAGACCTCCTTAAAGCCTTCCCATGTTCCAAAACTATTATAAAAGTCATACAACTACCTAAAGCTACAAAAATTTACCTAATCTTCTTGAATGGACATTAAACCTACAAAATTTAGTTTCAAAACTACCATATCTACCATATTATGAACATGTGGGGCATTAAAATTCATCTTGACACCTTTTTTCTTAGTAAAAAACTAAACAAGTTCATTTAATGACTCAAAAGGTGGCCCTAGATGACATAAGACAAAATAAAACCTATGGCCAAAGATGAAAACATAATATTTGACTTCATTAAAGACCATAGGACCAATGTTTAACCTTGGATACCTTATGAAAAAATTGAACTATAAGGGGGTCAACCTAATTTTACTTTGGGTAAAATTAGCCCATAGTAATATTTTAAATAAAATAAAAATGAAATATGTAAAAAATATAAAAACATTCAAAATATTCCCAAAAATCAAAATTAAGTATTTATCATGACATTAGTTTCTAGTTTACTTCTTTACATATTTTATTTATGACATTCTTGGTAGATAACATTTTTTATACACAAATTCATTTCGTTAGGCATATGAGTATGATGTGGGACATATATATTAAACACAGATTCTTAGATGCTAGAATCCATTTTACCTAATGACCATGCCTATGTTGGTGGCATCTTATTCTAAAAGTTACATTATAATAGGTTATATGATGTCTCTACCATGTTGAGCTACACATATTACAAGTGTCTTGATAGTTTCTCACACCTTACATTGTATTACATATATATGCTACTTTTATATGATATGACATTGATACTTATGTATAGTGTCTACTAGATTCCACTTATTTTATGCTCCCTCAATGTCTTTAATTTATTTCATGTTAGACTAAACATTATGCACTTATTGTTTGTGGAAACTTGTAATTATATGTGTGATATCTTAATTTCCCATGTTTTTGAAATTCTTATTTTCCTTTACATGTGGCTCTTGTTCTTGTTTATCGATCCATGTTTATTTCCATTTTATGCATACCTTCACCATATTTTTGATGTTGAGTGACATTATATAACATTATGTGTTGTGCTTGTTGATATTAATTAGTGGTACCATGATCCATATCATTCACTTTTACTACATAGTCTTATTTAGATACAATTACTTTATTACATGTCACATTTATATATCTAACTAGATATGACACTTGTATACCTCACATTCAATATGTTACCTACATTCATTTGATGATAATTACATTACTATGATTACATAATCCCCACATGTTGACATAATGCTACATGGTTATATATTTATCACATAATACACTTAATGTTTTTTTGAGATGAGTGAATTGTAGGATAAATAACTCACCTCAAAAGGGGACATTATATTGGGCTTGTACTATAGATTCAAGCCTCAATGATCAAATAAAAAAAATATAACAAAAGTATATAGGTTACAAAGATTCAAATTAATTCATAAATCATATACATGATAGATATTATAACATTAATATATATTGTGAGAGCATATGACATGCACATGAATTCATTGTACAAAGACTTCAGTATAGAATCATACACACTTGGAAGAATATGCATGGGAGTATGAAAAATTAGTTAAAGTAATAATAATTATAGGTTTCACATTTAGTTATAGTTGAGAATATAGGTGAATCGTATTTTATATCATTTGGAATTGATTCATAACAAATGATTTTGGTTCATGCATACTTATCAATTTTTTAAATTCAAAAGGCATGATACTAGTTCATGTGCATATTCACTATAATATAGTTTATATATTAAATGAAAAATGTTTATTATTTCACTTAAAATCTATTGGAACTATAGTCATGATGGGGGCATGAATATTCTTAATTATTTTTTAATCATGTAAATAAAATCTAGATCCATATATAGTGGTGTGATTCATTCTAATATAGGTAATGTATGTTTAAGTATAGTGAATGTAGACACTTTATTTCTACCACTTTCATGACTAAATGGTTATCTAAATGATTTCTTGCAAATAATGTAAATTAAGACTAGAAATTGATGAACATCCCAATTTATTTTGAACATTAGATGTAAACATCTTGAATCATGTCAATGTATACCTAATTGGTGAAATCCATATTACAAAATCATCACCTTCCTCCAATTCATCTCTGATGAAATATCAACCTAGCAAATTAACATTTTTGGCCACTTGTGTGGTACAATTTATTAAATTCCAAAATTTACAAAATCAATAATCAATATTACTTAACAAAACAAATCTCATCAAATGGTTAGGTAAAAAATTCATAGCAATTGGATGAATATCTAAATTTGGAAATTCAAAATTAATCAAAATATATAAAAAGTGACATCATAAATCATAAAGTCAAAAATCCAAAATATCAAAATAGATACAAAAAAAATTAGGAATGTTGAACCATGTCTCATAAGCGCAATATTAATTCTAAAATTTAATGCACTTGGTCTACCAAATTTGACTAATCTTGGGCCCTTGATCCTCTTCTTGAGTTAAATAATCCTCATCATTTTACCAAGTCTATAAATACAAGGGCCTTTATCTATTATAGATAGGATTTTGGAAGTAGACTTACTATTCATAATTTTACAAAGAGTTTCATATTTCTTCTCAATCCAGATAGTAGAAAGCTCAAGTAGACAAGGGGAATTACTACCACATGTGGATGCAACATCATAAAAATAACTAGTCTATAAATTGAGCTCATATCTCTTCAAACCAATTATCAGTTTGAGTCTTTAACGAAGGAAAAATGATTTATTTATCTTCTATTTAATTATTTTCTTGATGATTTTAGCTCATCCTAGTGAGTAGACTTATAATGTTGTGTTATTTAAATTTTTCCTTGATTTTTACCGCTAAAAATGATCTAACCTTCTTCAAAATCTTGTTCTACATAATGACATGATCGATGGGACCTATCACACCCCATGAACTACTCTAATTACTTCTTATCATGTTTTTTTATCAATTTTTATAACTATTTTTTTTTTTGATTTGGTTAAAGCCTAAAAAAATAATTCTCAAGTTAAACCTCCCAATGAATGAAAATTACCATGTAAATTAGTAAAATAAAAACAACCCTAAAAATTAGGAAAAAAGATCTTACAAAGAAACTAATTCATTCATGTGAAATAAAAAAAATATGTTACTAGAATTTCTAACATTGTCTCTAAAATTGTTGAAAATGTCTCTAATTTTTTAATAGTTTTTCTATAGATCTGTGCATCAATGAATTCATTTCGAATAATGGATGATTTTTTCCTAAGAGCAAAAAAATCATCTCATAAAATAATAAATTTGTCACTGAAATCACTAAAATCATCTATGAAAATGGTGAAATCATCTATGTTAGTTTTTAATAACTTTTTACAAGACTGTTCATCGATGAGATCACTCCATATAGTGGTGAAATCATTTTAGACAATGGTCCTAAGAATAGTAAAATTGTGACTTAAAATATTGAAATCATCACTACATAATATTTAAATCAACCTTATATGTTAGCAAATTTACCTTTGCAAGATGGTTCAATTGACCCTATGTAAGAGTGAAATTGTAATTTGACAGAAACATGAGACCTTTAAAAAGATAATCTTTTTTCCCATCTCAAATTATTAATTATTTTGTTGTAGGACTTTGAGAAAAAGGAAGTGGATATTAACTTGAACAAATCTATTTTATTTCACATTTCATTTGGTGTTCTTAAAATTGGATCAACATTTTGTTTAAATTCTTAACAAAGAACACATTTTCAATTTGAAGCTTCTAAAATTTGTTTACTTTAACACTATTTATTTTTCATTTAAAGTTTATATTACTTATTGTTGTTTGAGTGCTTCATGTAAAGACTTATACTTATGCTCTCCCCTTTCTTAGGGTCACTAAAAAATGCAAAATCACTAATTTGTTTTATCCTAAATAATCCACAGTGTATGTTCTCTCCTTATTCTTAATAACTTGGGTGACTTACAAACAATTTTATTTTTCCTTTTTCATTTCAATGTGTAGGGTGGAGTTAATAGCCTTTTTAGAATTCCTTAAGGCATGATGATTGGGACATCATTACCTAAAATCCATACCAACCCTATTATCTAATGGGCATAAAAAATGAGGCTACACTCAATTTATCTTTAGATGTAATGTATCTCAAAGCTTAAACTTTTGTGATAAAACTTCACTGATATCCTATGGATGAAGTAGTCATAAAGGGACAAGGCCCTTATATGAATATCCCATTAATTCATGAAATCCAATTGAAAAATTTGAACCCTTCAGAGATCATCTATAAATCCAAGTGAAAACTTTAAAATATAAAATTATTTTGACACATAATTCTCATTGATGCAAGGGTGAAAAGGTATCATACACCCAAAGGATTGCCTTTATGTATGGACCTTTCAGATACATTTATGATTAAAAAACCACCATATTTACATTTAATTACCTAATGAATAATTAAAATTTTCATTCTCTCTAAGGTTTTTATATCAAAGGATCAATGATTATGACATAATATTATGTCAGTTCTGAAAGCAACTTCATAATACTTGTGTGTTGATGCTTAATCATTGTGTTAAAAACCCATTCATATTCAAAACCACATCTAAATCCAAATCATGTTTCAAACCTAAATTATAAAACATGTCTTCACATTATTACACACTAAATTGTTACATTTTCCATAATCTAAGTTATGGTTTCCAATTAGAACTAGAACTATTTATTTGGCACCATTATGCTGCCCATTTCTATTCAAGTCCAAAATATATATTTTTTTGTCAATCAAATTTTAAATCCAAACCCAATTCAAATTAATTTTAATTTAAGTTCAAAACTTAGAATCAAATTCAACCAAATTCAAACTTTCAAAAGGTCAAAGTGCTTCAAAATTCAAAAGTTGACTAAGGTCTCATTTGATTCTAAAAACTTTTCAAATTGAAATGTTGTTCAAAAATGTATAGATACACTCACAGTGGGGTCTCTTATGGCCCTAGTTTTGAGTAATTTTTTTTATGATCCATATGGGTATCTTCGAAATTATGAAAATAGTGAATATGGGAAATAACACCCAACTATGTTTTAGGATTTCCTTCCTATTGTGGGGTCCAGTCAAAACCAATTTGGAAACCAACTCTTAAAAGACAAAGATGGAGCCATTTTGAGGTTGATAGAACATGGATCCAAGATCCCACATAATTTTCCCATATAACAATTAAACAACCTTATTTTAATATAAGAGAAACCTTATGAGGTAACTACTATCCAAAATCATCCTCTTACCCATAATGCAAAACCAATTATTACATTGTCTAATAAAGGAAAAATTCAACTTGTTGACCCATACCAACATGGATAGATGATTTATTTTAAAATTAAATATATTATTAAATTCTATGTAGATCATCTTGTTACTAATTTGACCACTTCCTTTTATTCCACTTAATTCAATAATGTTTCATTCATAGACCAAAACTAGTCATTAGAGTAGCCGTGAAACTCATTAACCAATCCTACATCTAATATAGATCCATTAACTCTTACCAATTAGACACTTAATGTGAATTCTCCACAAAAAGTTACAAACAATACATAACATACCTTATTTAATAATCAATAAATTATGTCTAATGAGTTGTAATTCCCAAACCATTCACAATAAGTTTCTAATATGCTACCATAACAAGTAGTGGATAATTCATAATACACACTACCTAGTTCCCAAAAACATACCTCTTCTAATTTGAAACAATAAAAATTTAATTTGAAATAACAATAGATCACTTATAATCTTTAATAACATATGTTTTCTAATTCATAATATCAATTTCCTCAGAATCAACAACTCCCCTTACTTTCACAACAAGTACATACTCATTTGTAATAAATTCCTTCGAATCAACAATACTTTGGAAATCCTCTTCCAAATTAAAAATGATAATAGGCCCATTATCAAACTCATAATTATGGTGAAAAGGCTAATCTTCCTAATATAACCACACAAAGTAGATCCATCCCTACTCATACCAACATTACCAAGCCAATCAAGTCCCAAATGCCCAAAAATGCTCATTCCATCCATCCCAAAGTGCTCCTAACCTCCAAGAATGGAAAAAAATGAAATAAGTAGTTTTAGTTATTCAAATAGGTAATAAAATCAAGAATTATAAACTTGATGACATATTCCCTTACTTGTGTATGTGTTTCCTTCAAGTACCTTTTCCCCCTCATTTTGAACCACCTTAAATTAATAAATATAAAGGTAAAGGTCATCCATGGGAGCATCTACAATCATTCTTTATTGCATGTCAATAGGTAGCTTTTAGTAGTATTTACTTACATCACCTATTTCCACACAATTTGGATAAACAATCCTTGGAGTGGTTCTTCCATTTTCCAAAGAGCTTAGTCACCACTTTTTATGACCTATCATAATTGTTTTCCAAAATTTCTCATATAACATAGAAAATTATTTAATTGTGGTTGATTTTTTTAATGCTAAACAATGTGGTGGATAAAACTTATCTATATTCTTAAAAAAATGGAGGGCCTTATCTATTCAATTCTCACACAATTTACAAGATAAGCAATTAGCTAGTATTTTTACAAATAATCTAAATGTTGAATTATCCTATAACCTAAGACTCCATTGTATGGACATATTTTAAGATATCATAGACAAGGGGGTATATATTGAAAAGGTTATTGTTGATAAAGGTGTAGTCAAGATATACTCTCAAGATCAACCACAAGCCCAATATCAAGTGCCAATTCAAGCAAACATAGATTAAAAACCAAATGAATTTAATAAAAACAAGAGAATGATTGGTAATATGGCCATGGAAGCAAGACATGTGAAAAATATACAACCACTGCCTACCCAAGAGACACCACCCAATCCACCACTCATATTACAAAAGGTACCCTTATGAAGGGGATAGTTTTAGAATAGAGTTTTTAATGATCTTGGTGAGCCCATTGAGGTAGTATTTCAAAATATGGTTGTGGACAATATGATTTTTTGGCCAATCCCAAAGCCTTTCCATAGAGCTAACCTAAGCTAGCATGATATTGATAAAATGAGTATTACAATTATCATCATTTCAAAGGCCATGTAATCTATATATGTTTACATCTTAAAAACTTAATCCAAGATCTACTTGAAAATAGATAAATTGAGTTAGAAAATAATTCTATTAATACCAATAAAAAATGGGTATATATAAAGATTCCTTACTAAATAACAAAAACCAATAGAAAAATAATAATCAAAATCAAGTGCAAGGCCTAAATTAGAATCAATCCAATCATAGTTAATATCATGATGCTAAAGTCAACCAAATCAATTATCATAATTTATAGTATAATTATGGTAATGTCATGGGACATGTTACTAGTAACTACATCACTACTATTAAAGTCACTCACTCTCCACCATCTAACACTTATCAAAGTTTTAACCCTTCTATTTTAGAACCTCCACCTTAATTTTTAATTAATTTCCCATTGAGTTATAACAACTTAATTTCACCTCAAACTTCACATATTACTATTCCTAGTCCATCACCCAATTCTTCTAATTTGGGTAATTCTATCCCAAATCAAAATTACACTATCACAACTAGACCCTCAAGTTACTCTCCAAGGCCCTTTACCACATTCCTCTAATACCAATCCTATTCAAGTATTTTCACCACCTAAAGACAAACCATCTAACCCTCCCCTTGAAAAATAGTACAATATTGGTTAATAATTAACCAAAACACTTGTGCATAATTATATCATAGATCTCTTGTCTACATAAAATAGTCATAGAATAACATTGAATTTCCTTATCCAATAGTCTAATATACAAAATTACATTGATCCTACCCAATTCCAAGTGTTTTTGGGTCATTTATCCTCTAGGTAGTAGTTGACATTCCATCACATAATTAACCCTTATAAATTGAAGCCATCATTTCCTACCATAAAATCAAGTGGGTTCTCATAGATAATGGCTAAGGATTGAATATTGATTCCTTAAAATTTATCTAATGTTTCATATATATAGTAATAAATATTCAACCATCATGACAAAAGCTTATGAAAATTTATTTAACTTTTTTTTTGGAAATAATGGGTTTTTACTCCTATTTTAGTTATGGGTTTCGATTGATAAATCAGTAAAGAATATTGCAATAATTATAGTCATGATTTTTATAATTTATTTGTATTTTTAAATTTTTTAAAAATATCAATAAATAAGGAAAAATATAACTTATCTTGAAACCAAACTAAGACAGATGATACAGAGCTTGAAACTAGCTTTACAGGTCTAGAATAGTATTGCAAATCAAAATCTAAATTTCATTTGATGAAAGGATAGGAACACAAAAAATAAGATACCTTAGGTTTTGACACTATAGTCCAATCTTGATTATATTGTCTAAACTAATCATAAAGACCTAAAACTTACTAGGTTTTTGTGATGTGTTGGTATGAGCCTGCCTATGAAATTTTGAGTGTTGAATGTCAATGGAGCTCGATGTAGAGATGATTTAATATTCAAACCCTAATACTCTACCATATTTGATAAAATTATATTTGAATCAATTTTATAAAGGGGGGTTAGTGTGTAATATACACTAAATGTGTAATCCATAACCCTTGTGTGGGTACACTACCTAAATACCAATACTCTGAAGAGGGATCAAGCCATATGTAGTTTTCCCACTTAATGTGCTCTATGAAATAGTGTGATGTGGATTAAAAAAATTCCAAATTAAAAGTGATTGAGGTGGTTAGGGACTGGTGTGAGGGTTTGAATATGTTTGTAGCTATGCTGGGTGACTATATGTAGAGAATAAAGAAGTTTTCCTTAGTGCTTTATTTGTACTCTTGCTTGCTTTATAAGATATTGTCCCCTCCATTTGAAAAATGAGCTTTGGATAGGATTTTATAGGGAACCATTAGTCATGGGTTAGATTTATTCATGCTATACTGACATAATGAAGGATACGAATCAGATGAAAATGACCATTGGGGTTCAAAATGTAAATGGATAGGAGCATTAAAAATGGGACACCCTAGGGTTTGGTGCTATAGTCCAAGTATGGTACTCCTATCCTATAGGATTGGGACCTAGAGGAATAGAATTGGCCTAGGAAATATATCCTAGCTAAGGTGGAATGATTGTTCAAAAGGTTTTGGATGACCAATAATGAGTAAAAATATGTCTAAAAGGGTCACAAAAGCATGAAAAAAGGAGCTATGGATAGGGTATCACAAGCCACACTCAAACTACCAATTTTGATATTTTATATGACTACATTTCCCCTCTATTATTTTAATGATGCAACAAATCAAAATACTAAGATAAAGGAAAGTAGAAAGCATACCTGAACTTACCTACAAGGGTGAAGCCCATGAAGATGTGTGATGTGGAGTGTGCATAGAGAGAGCATAGTATAAAGCATAAATCTGTAAGAGAAAACAAAGAATATATTAGTTCTTACTAGATATGTTATGTCTAAAATAAGAGCATATAAAAATCTAGGTAAAATAGAGAAGAAGAGAAAGGAATGAATATACCTCACCAATTACATAGACCAATATAACACCTATTATGGTGTTGGGTGATGCTAAGTGATGTTGTACCAAGAGTAATATCATGAATGGAGTTGAGTACTCAATTTGAGGGTGGATCAAGAATATAAAAGTTGGACCTTTGGATCCATCATTTCCTACTAAGTGAATCTATGTGATCATGCATGTGTTAATCAATGTTTGTATTGTGTGTCCAATTCCTCTAAGTAGGTGGCTCAAGAATACAAAGGCTAGCTAGTCCTTTAGATCCATTATTTCCCACTAAGTGAAGCTATGAACTAATACCAGTATGAATGTGTGTCATATGAGATGGCTCATGAAGCCCATTAATACTATGTAATCTGATAATGTGGCATGGATATTCAAATGTGTAATGATAAATAAGCCAATCTTGGCCACTCTAAAAGGTGGAAAATAAGATTGTATAAAAGGCATTCTAAAATTGAAAACTAGGCTTATATGAAAGCCACTCTGAAATGATGCCAACCACCTATAGATGGAATAAGGCACATAAGTACTGAGAATACCTAGGCAATGCAATAAACATGGAAAGAAAATAAGGAAAATGTGTTTCAAACATTACCCCTAATCACTGGTGTTTTTAACATGGATTCTGATATGGAAGTTGTACCAACTACCCAATCTAAAACTAGAAGTAATAGCCAATATGCCGTGTATGATGCCCAATATATATAGATACTCAAAGTAAAAACTATACTAAAACTTCCTAATTTGAACTCAAATGTAGCTAATAAAATTGTGATTTCCTTTACTTTTCTATCTATTTTTGGAAATTTTGGGTTTTCTGCCATTTGGATAGGAGCACCAAAAAGTAGAACACTTTGTTGTTTAGCACTATATTCCAAGTATGGTGCTCTTATCCTTTATTGTTTATGATCATAGTTATATATTTGTCATTATATTTTAGGTTTGTTCTACCTAGTATGAAATTTGAATATTGTTTTGAGTGTTTTAAAAATTGATTTTTGACTGGTAGAGGATCTGATCTCTATGATAAAAATCCTATTTGTTGCCCCCTCTTCTGAGGGTAAGAATGAAGACCTTGTAATGAATTAAATTAAAATAAAGAGCCCTACAAGTGTGTTATGCTACAAAATACATGATATATCAATGATAATCCAAAAGATGTCTCAAGATAAAGCATAATTTGTATTGAGAATTGTTAGATCAATAAGGGTATGCCTAGATAGATGTAACAATGTAATAGCATGTGTAGTATACTAAACTAAAATTAAAAAATGTTAGTTGTTAGTTTTTAAGGAGGGATGGATCATGATGTCCATCATGGCATCTAATAAGGAAAGATAATGCATGATGTGGATCATGGCATTGTAAATAATTGAGAAGAAAATAAGCAACAAGCATGCAAGGCAAGAAGTGAGAAGCATAGAAAAGTGGCCAAGGGGGATACAAACAAGGGACATGAGCACATGTCACTCGAATTGGGAAAGTAAGCATACAAAACATATTCAAATTCCCACATACACATATAATTACAAACAAGGAAGGTTGGCACAAGGGCCTAGAAGCACTAACAAGAGTACAAGCAAAGTTGGTATAAGGGTCATAGGCACATAGAAGAGTATAAGTAAAGGACATTGGCAAATGTCTAAAGACACACATAATAATTAAAAAATAAGAATTGAGAAATGCAATCACATTTAGCTACTCAAATAAAGAAAGAAAAGCATGTAAATGTTGGAAATACTATCACATCTAACTAATCAAAACAATAAGTGAAAGTATGTAAAAAATATAGTACAAGACCAGGTAGATGCTAATAAATACAGAAGTGATATATACTAGTGAGTGTCAATATAATAATCTATGTAAGCCAGTAAGTAGTGTACATTATCATGATAACTTAGAGTGTGTGGTGTAAGAATGACATAACTTGGATGGTGTAGTCATGTAGAAGATGCCCTTGGTAAGTAGATATGTTGATGTATGTCTCAAATGGAAAAGTAAGATGCCCCCTCAATGGATAGATTAAATTAATCAAGGATCTAGGTTTCACTACACACACTCAAAAAAAATCAAGTGAAGCATGGAAATGTAGATAAATTGATAAACAATATCTTAGAACAACAAAATGTAAGTCTAGCATGGTAGTAGAAATGTAAAGCATGGATAATGCATATAATTGAAAATGTTTTTGGTGTTTTGAGTTATTTTGAATATTTTTGTATTTTGACATGTTATATTGTTTTTGGAATTTTTAAAATAATCTATGTACAAGCAAGAAAAAAGAAACTATGTACAAGAAATATTAAGAAGAAATGATACTAACCAATCAGTCTCATAAGAGACTCCATATCATGGTGTCATGTATAAAGAGAGGGATTACACATGTTTTTGAAGCATGAAGGAATAGATATGAATATGACTCTAAATATTTAGACTCATTTTTAGTATCTTGGAAATCATAATAACATGTATTGTTCCATTCATCATTATCATCTTGATTTTGAACCAATGGAAAGCTAGTGTTCACTTTTGTTGTATCTATATCTTTTCATTTGATAAAGTATGTTTGTGAATGATTTGCCTTAATATTTTCAATAAATCCCAAACCTTGGTGACAAAAATTATAAACTACTAGAATAGGAGTAGTGATGCCTTGAGCATGCTTGCCCAACCCTTGACTTTTATAATCAAATTGTTGTAGATATTTTTGACCAATCCCATACTACTTCGAAAGTTGAGCCTCATTTTGGAGAGCTATATTTACATATTTTTTTTGATTTACCTATGCTTGTGGTACTATTTCTTGCTCTGATTTTGCTTTTTGATCATTTTATTGTTTTGAGTTATGCTTTGGTAACCACTTTTGTACTCTTTCTAAATTTGACCCTTTGTGATTATATTCCTATGTCATTCTGGATTGTTTAACTAATTTACCTTGTATAGGGTCCTCATTAGAAATTATCTATTGTATATGTTTTTCAATACCAAACATGAATCTATGTGATGCCCATGCATTTTATGATACGCACAATAATATCTAGATCTTCTCACTAGATGTAGAGTATGTAGTTTGATCAACTTAGATTTAATCATTTCCCTTCGTACCTCACTTAAATTATTATTTTATCTTTGAATACTTTTTGAATCACTATTTTTAGAGTTAATTTATTGTGATTTATTATTTTGATATGTAACATTGCTTGCAACCAATTGACTAGGTGAAGGTGCATATACATGATTGCCACTAGGGTGCCTTTGAGGCTTTTGTATTATAATATAATTTTCTAATTCTATGATATTTTCATGTAATAGCTGATTTTAAATTTGTAAATATGAAATTAACTTTCTCATACTAATGATTTGATCCCTTAAAGTCTCACAAGTGCAAACCCTAGTTACTTCTGATTAAACATGTAAACACATATGTTGAAGAGGGTTTGAAGAATTTCTAGGCTCAATGTATGCATTAGGAAAAATAGTATAGGATAACTCACTTTTTGGAGGGGTGATAGCATGGACATAGTTAGAGGGAAAGTATCTATCACCCTCTTAGGGGAGAGGAAGAGAAGGAAACTCTTTTCTATGCATATGATATGACATTGAAACTTGACAGGTGGTTGTTAGCTTATGCAATGGATACTCTAAGTATGAAAGGATTTTATTCTTAATTGAATTACACAAAATAGAGATACATAATCCTAAAGAATTAATGAAAAATGACATATATTTGAATTGGTATTAAAATACCATGTACATATGCATTTATATCATTTTTGAATTCATGCCAAATGAAAGGAAACAAGCATGCAAGAGAATCTAGAAAACTTTGCATAATTAAATCATGATTAATAAAATTGGAATAATTAATCCATTATGCAAGAATCAAAATTTCAATTTCAAAACCCTAGGTTAGGGTTTGAAAATATTGGGACCTAGTATAGGCAACTAGGGTTTGAAAGAAATAATTTTTAAAATTACTATGGTAAATTTTAAAAATTAAATGTGAAATTATGATATATATATATATATATATATATATATATATATATATCATAATTTCACATTTAATTAAATGTGAAATTATGATATATATATATATATATATATATATATATATATATATATATATATGCAAAAAAAATTAGAAAAAATATTTCTAAAATAAGCAAGGAATTTTTCTTAGGGTTTATAGGGTTTTTTTTGCACAAACAAAGTAAGTCAAGTTAACCAAATGATATAAATTATTTAGGAATAATGAAATTTTATTCCTATTTTAGTTAAGGATATAGATTAATAAATTATTAAAGATTATTGAAATAATTATAGTCTTGATTTGTATAATTTGTTTGTATTTTTTTACCTTTTAAAAATAGTAATAAATAAGGAAAAGTATAACTTAGCTTGAAATCAGACTAAGATAGATGATACAGAGCTTGAAAATGGTTGTGAAAGTCTAGGATAGTTTCATAAATTATAATCTAGATTTTTTTTGATGCAAGGACAAGAGTGCTAAAAATATGCCACCTTAGGGTTCAACATTGTAGTCCACTCCTATCTATGTTTTCCAAACTTCTCATAAAGACTTAAAACTTACTAGGTTTTTATGTTATTTTGGTATGAGATTGTCTATGAAATCTTGAGTTTTGAATGTAGATGAATCTTGATGTAGAGATGATTTAATCTTAAAACCCTAATTTTCCACCATGCTTGATAAAATAGGATTTGAATCAATTTGAGAAAGTGGGGTTTAGTGTGTAATATGCACTATTTATGTAATCCAAAACTCTTATGTGGGAACACTACCCATAACCAATACTCCAAAGAGGGATCAAGCCATATGTGGTTCTTCCACTTAATGTGCTTTGTGCAATAGTGTGATATTGATGTAAAAATGCCAAATTGAGAGTGCTTGAGATGGTTAGGGACTGGTATAAGAGTTTGAATATGTTTGTAGCTATGTTAGGTGATTGTATTCAGAGAATAGGGAAGTTTTCCTTAGTTTTTTTTATATTCTTGTTTACTTTCTAATATTTTATCCCCTTCCTTTGTAAATGAGCTTTGGATAGGTTTTTATAGGGAACCATTGGTCATGGGTTAGATGTATTCATGTTAGGATGACATAATAAAGCATAAGAATTAGATGAAAATGACCATTGGGGTTAAAAATGCAAATGGATAGGAGAACTAAAAATGGGAGACCCTAGGGTCCAGTGCTATATTCCAAGTATGGTACTCCTGTCCTATAGGCTCATGACCTAGGGGAATAGGATTGGCTTGGGAAATACAACCTAGATAAGGTGTAATGATCATTCAAAAGGTTTTAGATGAGTGGTAATGAGTAAAAATATGTTTATAAGGGTCACAAGAACATGCAAAAAGGATCTATGGATAGGGTGTCACAAGTCACACTCAAACTACCAATTTTGACATTTTATATGACTACAAAAATATATAAATAAAGTCTTTAGTTACTATGTTTATACCTATCATTATTGGGATTATCACTAATGAAACTCTTTACCATGTAATTGACGTTGAAATAACCTATAATTTACTCCTTTTTCACCCTTGGATCCACAAAATATGGGGCATACATTCCATGTTACACCAATGTATCAATTTCCTACATTATGGATTAAAGGTCACTATTCCTAGAAATTTGCAAAATATTATAAAAACCAAGAAGCCAAGCATGGGACATACAATATTTCCCTAAAACTGAGTTTGTAGGAAAAATGGGAGCTATGTTATTTCCATAACACTAATTTATTAGGAAAAAAGAACAAACAATTGGTTCCTAAGTCTCTTAAAACTAATTACATTGACCCAAGTGACCTCACATCCATTTATTCTAATCCTCCTATACAAATTTCCTCCCATTTTACCATTGAAGATAAATTTATTGATACCTATACCATATAATATGTATTCCACATTCCAATATTCCAAAATATCCTAAATTCTATATTAGATCCAAGAATACCGAAACTCTTAGTAGGCCCAACATGATATGGAAAAAAGAGATTGATTCTTGTCAATTAGAACTATTCATGTTTGCCAAAGATACCCCACCAAATAAAGATTTACCCACAAGTTATAAAGTGTCTTGGTTGTATGGTGATGGTTTTACTATTTGATTTTATAGAAATAAATACCTCATTCCTATATGAATAATGAACAATCAATACTATAAAGGCAAAGGTTGGTGGGGGGGGGAATAATAAGGCATTCTTGAACCTATCCCTACAATAAAACATATAATAAATTGAGGTCTTGGATTCAGACTGCATAGAAGTGACCCCTCAAATTTTGAGATTGATACTAGTTTAATGATTGATGATGAAACTCTTGGCAATGACATTCTGTCCCATTATAGAGCATACCGTGATATTGTCAACACCAACTTATTTAATACTAATGTCATTATCACTATCACAATGCACATTTATCTTTCCTTTCATTATTTCAAACAAATTGATTGAGACTAAAAATATATAATTACCCTTAGATGAGTTTTAGAATGAGGAGGTAATGTTTGAGTTCATGGGTCTTAGAGATGGGTTGCTAGTTGGCAGTCATAAACAAGGCTTAGACTTCACATTGTATCTCACCACCTACTTTAGAGAGAAAGTAAAATTACTTGGTCAAAAATAATATTTAACATCAATATCCTTTGGTGAAAACCACTTTGAGACACACTTAGATCAAGGAAAAATTAAATAAAAAGATAATTCCATGAATGAAAACTTGTTTTAGGCACAATTGGATGGGGAAATTTTTGTACCTCCTTAGGAAGGTCAGTGTCCTCCAAGTCCAAGTATTATATATGCATCTAACATAAGCCTAAAGGAGCATAGAGTCTTTGAGAAAAAATTTCAATAATTTCAAGAGATATTTGTTGATTGACCACTACTAGACATGGCTGATTTTGATTCTTCTTACATAGGTTAAAATTAGGTCTAAAAAATAATTGAAGAAATCAATTTAGTTCATTAACATATATAATTAAATATGGTTCCACAATCCTTGTGGAAGACACACTAAAGTAAACATTGGTACTTATGATGATCCAAAAATAATCAAATTGGGTTCATCCCTCACTAATCAGGACTAGTAATTTATTATTGTAATCTAAAATATTTTAGATATATTTGCATGGACTTATGCTGATATACCATGTTTGGATCCAAATTTAGTATTAAATCATCTTGTTGTATAACCATATTCTAAGCCAACTAGATAATATATTTATAAAATACATCTATCCATTGTTATCTTGGTTAAGAAGGAATTATAAAAACTATTAGGAGTAAGTTTTATTATGCCACTTTATTATTTTTAGTGGATCTCAAGTATTGTTCCAATAAGAAAAAAAGCATAAGGGATTCACTTATGTACTAATTTTAGGAATATCAACAAAGATTGTTCAAAGGATTAATTTTCCCTACCTAACATTAACATGATATTCTATTCTATTATAGGCTATGAGATGTTTTCCCTCATAGATAAATTATTAAGATACAAAAAAATAAAAATTACACTTGAAGACCATCACAAAATAATGTTCACAACTCCCTGGGGGACATTGTGTTATCAAGTCATGCCAATTGTCTTAAATAATATTGGTTGAACTTACCAATGTGATATGAATATAATATTCCATGACATGATACATGATATTATTTAAGATTATCTATGAAATTATAGAAAAGTTAAAGACACATGTAGGACATCCTAAAGTTTTATGAAGATTTTTTAAGAGATTTCATGAATATAAGGTATGCCTTAATTCTAAGAAGTATGTCTTTGGTGTCACTTCTATAAAATTACTAAGATACATTATATCTCAAAGGGACATTGAATTCAATCCTCGAAATGTCACAACCATCATGGAAATTAATCCTCCTTCTACCTGGGAGAAACTCTACAATTTGCAAGGTAAGATTCAATCTATTCGTCAGTTTATCTCATAACTTGTAAATAAGTGTCATCATTTTACTCACCTTTTGAAGAAAGGTGTCACTTTCTAGTGGAACACAACCTATCAATATGATTTTGAATAATTATAAACCTATTTTACTAATACACTAGTGTTTACACCACCTATAATAGGGAAGTTGTTACTTCTTTACATATCATCTATTGAGCATGCACCTAGGGTGCTTTTAAATTAGCATGATGATCAAGTCAAGGAGCATTTAGTTTATTAGTTGAGTAAAACACTTATTGTCTATGAATAAAACTATATATAAATAGAGAAAACTTTCTTATAAATGGTTTTCTCATCTTAAAAGCTATGAAACTATATGTTAAACAATAAAACCATTTGTGATTACCAAGATTTATGCCCTCAAATATCTGCTATCAAAATCTACATTGATTGGTTGCATGGCTAAGTGGGTAATGTTTCTAAGTGATTTTGATGTTGAGTATCAAAATTATAAATATATTAAATAGAAGGTCCTTGCATATCATATTTATAAATCCCCTCTATTAGATGTCAAACCCTTCAATTTTGAGTTCTAAAATGAAATGATCTTAGCTTTAGAAGAAGTGATTATTGACTCCAAGTAGTGGAAGATTTATTTTGATTGTTCTTTCACCTCCCATGTATCTAGGGCTAGTATTCTAATTATTACTCTATAAAGATATCTCATTACCAAGGCCTTTCATATTATTTTTCATTGCACCAATAATATGGTAGAACATGAGGAACTCATTATGGGACTCTATCTCGCACTATAGTGGAACATTAAACAACTAAAGGTATATGGGGATTCCTAATTTATCATTAATCATGTTTTAGACCAATATTAGAATAAAGATGAGAAACTAGTACCCTATAAAGGCATGGTTGTTAACCTAAAAACAAATTAGAATCTATTTATTTTGAGTATATACTATGATCCAATAATAGATTATTAGATGTAATAAAAACAATTGTATCCATGATAATAGTGGCCAAAAATGTTAGAGTACCAATTTATTATAAATAAACTTATCCAAATGGTTCATGTACAATCATATTCTGAGATGGAATGTGATATATTTATTGAAGAGTTATCAATTATGTCATGGTGATGTCATGTAGGTGTCCTAGTGAGTGGATGAAGTGATTTGATATCCTAAATGATAATGACAAAGTGTGAAATGTGCTTGACAAAGTGTGCTTGAGTTTTGGTATGGTTAGAGATGTTCAGGGATAATTATAGGTTATTGATCATGTTCAAGGGGTCTTGAAGAGGTTTTTATGCTTTGGAGAGCTTGTGTGCATAAGTGGAATTTACCTAGTCCATCATTGTTCTCATATAGAAATTTTGGGTCTAATAGGAGAAAATCTGAGTAGGTAGTTTGATGACATCATAATTACCACATATAGATGAGTCAGGGGGAGTTGGTCATATAGTTGTCATAAAATTAGTCCCTAGTTTCTATGTGTAAAAGTATAAAGTCTAGAAATGAAGTGAGATAAAAGATATGAAAGTGAAAATTTGGGCTCCCAAGAAGTTTGATAGTGTCTTCCCATACTTAGCCAAATTTTCATAAGGCAAGAAAGAACTGAGTAAGTAGTTTGGTGATGGCATATCTCATACAAGTAGACATTTAGGATAAGTTGATCATATGGATTTGTTAATATTTATTCCTATTTAATATTCAAAAAATTTTAGGTCCAGCATTGAAGTGCAACAAAAATTATACATGTGCAAAGTTGGTCCTCCTAGACAAGTTTTTGACATAGTTAGCTCTATAGCAAAAAAATTTAAGTGAGCATTTTAATGCTATTATATCTCACATGTGTGAGTGTTTCAAGAGAATATTGACACATGTTTTTATTATCCTATGTGAGTATATTATATGTTATAAATTTTAGAACATTTACTTTAGTCAAGTAAAAGACTTGGAGGTGCAAAGTTGGCCTTCTGGGTAGATAAGCAATGGTCCCCATACTTAGTCATTTTTGCACAATGTTAAAGATCAGGACTAAATATATATCCAAAAGTACACATGAGTTAATATATCTAGATAGATGGTTAAAAATAAGTAAAATATGTAAAATTTATTTTTGGTTAAAAGAGTTAAAGACCAAGACCAAATGAAGATCCAATCATGTGTAGGCAATCATACAAGATTGATCTAATGGTGCGTGTTGAGCAAGATGGTAAGAAGCGCATGATGTTTAATAATATAAATGATCATAAGGAATGTGAGGTTTCCAATTTTAATTATCATGGTGGTTCTTAGTAATATCAAATGGTGAGTGTTATAAGATAAATACCTAGTTGATCCACAAAGATCGATGGTATGTATTGAGTCAATATTATAAGATTGCTCGAGATGAGGTCAACTGTTCAAGGTTTAACATTTAGTAGTGGTGAAATATGAGATAAATGTAGAGATTATTATAATAATATTGATTTTTCATGATTGATATAAATAAGAAAGGATATAATATGTGAGCATAGTGTTTGACGTTTAACTATGACCATTTGAATTCAAATATTTGAATTTAACAAAAGAAAGACTAGTGTCTGGTTCTTAAGGTATAATTTTTGATCTATGTAGAAGTTTACCATGGTGTAAAAAGTTAATTTATATATAAATACAAGGCTCATCTAAAAATATAGAATTTAAGGTCTAAATATTTTCACAGGTAATATTATTGAGCTCTAAAGCTATCTGTGTGTTTGACTGTGTTCTACAAATAACTAGAGAAGGGTAACTTATCTCATTCCGATGTTTTTTAATGTTTAATGATGAATTATATACTATATAATGTTTTATACTCCATAAGGATCATATATGTGCATTATTAAGGTTTTATCAATCATATGTAGTATGACCAATGGTTTAGAAGGTGATTATGTGTTTGTTTAAAGTGACTATGTATGCAAAATGTTGTTTGAGCAAATTATGCTTAAGTAGAAGGGTCATGTGATTAATGTTGGAACTTAATGAGGACCTGTGGATCATGTTTAATGTGTTCATACATTTTAAAATTATCTTATGTTCTTAGTTTTATCAAAGAAGTGCCAAAGATGTGAATAGGTCTTCATAGGACCTAAAAGTGACTTAGGCCTATTTGAAAGTATGTTGTACTTAAGTGCGACCCATGTTAGATTCCTTAAAGATGAATATATGTGTTATGGATGATAATAAATATTATTATTTTATTAATTCATTATTTCTCTAATTTTTTTGAAACCAAATGTGTTGGTTTTCTAGACTTATGAGTGAGACTTTGTGAGACTAGTGTAAGGTGTATGTGAGAATTATGGAGCGAAGGAGAGGTAGAGTACCCAATTGATGAGTTAATTAATTTAAAATATTAAATACTTTGTGTATGACCTTTAGGTCATATTTATGATTTCTAAATAGTTAACTTATAGTTTGAGTATATGCGAAGAGGTCTGAGTGTGCCTATGAGGATAATTTAAGTGAAGGAGAGATATTGTGGCATGAATATGTGAGAGGCTTATATGAGATAGATAGAGAGTTTATGTAGGGTTTATATAATTAGAGAACCATCTTTAGGTGTTAAAGAAATCAGTTCTAAGGTGGAGGTGTTCACTTCAAGGTGGGTCTAAAGGACTTGATTTTCCTTAGGGGTAGTTTCTCCTTGTGAAACAAGTGTTTCACTAAAGGCCTTTGGTCAAGAGGATATGATCAAGGATTTTTGGTCTAAAATATTGGACCAGTCTCTTATTTATAATTTATTATATGAGAAATAGTCCATATGTTACAATTTTGAGAGTGGGTTATATACTAATTGTTTAAATATTTTGAAATGATTGGAATTGAGATTGAAATATATGGGCTCCATGATTCATGCCCCCTCTCAGTGATTATACCTCTAACAATTGGTATCAGAGTAGTTATTTTGGTAAAGGCTTGATAGCTTAAAAGTGATCCAAGATACACTATGGGTAGTCATCTAGGAGGTTTCTCTACTAAGAAAGCACCGATGCTCAATGGATCTAATTATGTTTTTTGGAGTACAAAGATGAGGACATAATTTATGTCCCTAGGGTTTGATGTATGAAAATATATGATGGATGATTATGTTGATCCTACTACTCCTCCATCTAATACTATATAAAATAAGCTATTTGAGAACAATTCCAAGGCAATTAATGCCATCACTTGTGGTCTTAAAAAGATTGAGTTCACTAAGTTAATCCATTGTAAATCTAATAAAAAGATATGGGACAAAATGTAGATAATTTATAATGAGATTCAAAGGTCAATATTTCTAATTTTTAGACTCACATAAGGAAATTTAAAAGTCTCAAGATGAAGGAAGAAGATTATGTGGCATCCTTTATGTAGAGAGTTGATGAGATTATGAACATCATCAAATGTCTTGGAGAGAGCCTTAAAGAGGCTACTATTATTTAAAAGGTATTAAGGTATCTATCCCCAAGTTTAATTCAAAAATATCTATTATATAATAAAGTCATGATCTTACTAAGCTAAATATGGATCAATTGCATGGCACCTTACTGTTTATGAGATGAGGAAGAATGATGATATACCACCAAAAAAGGAAGCAACTTTCAAGACTAAAATTAAGATAAAGAATATGTTCCAAGGGAAGAAATTAAAAGAGGATGAAATTTATGATATAGATGAGGATGAACTAATTAATTTTATTTCAAGGAAATTGAGAATATATTCAAGCAAGTATAAAGGTAAACTACCCCTCAAATGCTTCAATTATGGTGAGATAGGAAATTTTGCACATAAATGCCTTCATAGTTATAATAAGGATGATGATGAAGAGCATGATCAAGGTTATGATGATAGCAAGAGATAATTTAGGTTTGATAAAAGCAAATAGGGATTAAAAAGGTTTGACAACAATAAGTACTTCAAGGACAAGAAGAGTCTATATACCAAAGAATATCTCAACTCATCAAAAGGAGTCTACTTGGAGTGATTAAAATTATGATGAAAATGAGGTGGACTATGAGATTGCATTGATAAATGCTCTTGAAGAACTAAAGATTGAGAAGAAGATCAATAAGAAGATGAAGTCTAAATGCAAGGACTATGAGGAAAAATTTAGTGTGTTTGAGGAAATATTGGTTGAAGACTATAGAGATCATGAAGCTGATGTCATATTTATTAAATTATAATTTATAATCTATGTCTATAATTTTAAGAGCCAAAGAAGAAGAATTCTTAAGGTATGATTCTAAGATTGTGTTTTTTACAGATGAGTTAGAGAATTCTAAAATCAAGGTGAAATCATTTATCAATTTTGATAAAATTTCTAATGATTTGGATGATCTCCTAAGGATTAAAAAATCAGCTAGTGATAGATTTGGATTGGGGTTTAATGAAGAGCCCAAATTTGCTTCTCAAGTTGACATGAATGTCAATATGAATAAGGAAAATCATAATTTGAAGATAAATCATCAGACAAGTAATGGAAGTGCTGGAAAAAAAAAGATAAATCATATCAAATAGCCAAATTCCATGAGGTATACAAGTTTTGATGGTTACTATTACACTTGTAATTGATTTGGACATAAAGATAGATAATGTAGGAGACCTATTAGAAATGAATTTTCTTGGATCTATGATGGGGGTAATCAGTTAAAAGGTGTGATAAAGGTTGATTGCTTTAACTATCATGATATGGGACACTTTCTAAAACATTTTCCATTTAAGTTAAGGCAAATTGATTTTCTTTCAATAAATATTGAGTGATACAGTTGTTATGAACTTGGACACATTGCAAGATTTTTTCCAAATATAGTAAGAAATAATGAGCTTTTTGAAAAAGGTATGATGTGCTTCAACTATAAAAAGAGAGGTCACATTGCTAGATTCTATAAGTAGAGGCATATAATTTAGAATAGGTTCAATCAGGGTCCTAAAGTGTAATGAAAAAGGCAAGTTAACTCATGAAAGCCAAAGGTGGTAAGTGTGAGTTATGATGAGTTTGTAGTTCCAAGTAACCTATTTGTTTTGGTGGAGAATGATACAAAAGTTGAAGAGTGCCAAGGGCTATCATTGTCTACTCATGTTGAGAATGAAGAGACCAAGCTCAAGGAGAAGACTAAGGTGTTGGTTGAAGAAATTTATAAGATATGTATGGATCTAAGTGAACATCCTGCTATTATTGAGTAATTAATATTTAAAGTACATTAATTATCTATGTCTAGTGATGAGGTTTCAAGATGCAAGGTTGATCATTCAAATGAAAAGGTATGTCAAGATTATATAGTTACTCCATGTGTTGTCAATTATATCTTAGAAGAGAAGGAGAGTGACATAGAAAAGTAACCAATTGTCATATTTTAGACTAAGAAGAATAAGAACAAGAGAAAGAAGTCTTATAGATATAAGAGGATTCCTGTGGTTACTGAGGAGATGTGGGACACTCCTGACTTCACTTTGTTCTAGAGAATTATGATGCAAAAGATGTCTTTGTTTGTGATTTTTAAGAGACTCCTTATAGTGGAGAAGAAAGTGTTGTTTTGTTGTTCTTCATATGGTCCTAGAAAGCTAGAGATGAGTTTTTTTAGTTGGAATAGGTATGTATAGATTGAAGAGATGTTATGGTGATGTTAGAGTGATTTTATAGTTGTATATGGTTAGTCTGTAGGGTCAGATTAAAGATTTTCAAAGGGGAAAAGAGGATTTGTGATTTTTTAAGATGATATTTTTGCATAAAAAGGTCTGTTGACCTTATTTTATAATGTTTTAGGTGGTTTTGTGGTCTAAAGGTATGTTGAAGTCAAATTACAAATTTTTGTTTGCTCTCAGGTTTCTTAGTCTGTTCTTAAGAGTATGTCAGTCCTAAAATGGGTTATAGGATGTATGGTTTCCCAAATATGTGTAAGGTTAATTCTTGGTCCAAAATGCATAATGGTTATCTCCAAGTGTATAATACGTTTCATAGGTGGACGTTAACAAAAATGAGGTTTATTAACTCTGTTTGTTTTGAGATTCTAGGGTTTTGGGCTATGTTATAATTTTTTTCTACATTATGAGTTGAGGTATGAATCTTATTAATAGGTTTAATTGTATAAATGGGTTGTTAAATCATGCTTCACATAGATTTGAATGTTTGTAGTTTTCAAGTTATTCAAGTTTTTATCAAGATGGAGGCTTAATTGACAAGTTGGTTTGTGAAGGAAGTATAATGCATAATATAATATAGGTGATGAAAATTGGTGTGATTGAGGAGACATATGAGATTTATCTAGATATTAAGTTTTAGGTCTTGAATATGTGTCTATTGAAATTTTTGGGTTTTACAAGTTCCAAGTAGGGTTACAATGAGTCTAGACATGCCTAGTCTTAAAAATGTGATTTTTTTTAGTTTCTCCAAAAGATCAAGGAATGAATAATTGAAGGTGAGTTCCTAAGATGGTTCAGATCATGTTTCCTATTTGGTGTATGGTATGAAGTTTTGTTGGTGGTCTTTGAGGTGTTTTGAGAGAGAAGGCTAGTAAGCCTGTATGGTGGTTCCTCATGGTGTATATAGATATGAAGATGATCAAGTGGTGTAATGGCTAAGATATCTTAGGGGGATTCCTTTTTAGATGTTTCTTGGTGTATTTAATTATTTTTTGTGTTCTATTTTCATTGGTTTTAGTGCTTGGTTGAACACGAATGTTGGAATGTAGCAAGAAGGATGTTGTCAAAACAAAAAGAGGTACCCTCAAGAAGGGGAATTTGTATCATATTTATAAGGTGATCCTCTCCTAATGGTAGTATTTTTATGTCTTAAACATCATTTGGTGCCCACTTTGTCATTATGTCAAAGGGGGAGAAAGTTTCTATTGTGAGAGTGCTTGAAGAGAGAGAAGGAAGGTGAGTTGTATAATGCTATATGATAGTTGTTGACATCAATGACAAAGGGTGAGATTTTTGGAGAGTTATCAATGATGTCATGATGATGTCATGGAGGTGTCCTAGTGAGTGTATGAAGTTCTTTGATAGCCTAAATGATAATGACAAAGTGTGTAATGTGTTTGACAAAGTGTGCTTGATGTTGGCTTGGTTGATCTTTAGTTTTGGCATTGTTAGAGATGTTCAAGGATGATTATGGAGTACTAAGAATGTGAAAGGGCTCATATAAATGTTTTATCTTCTTTTGATAACTTGTGTTCATAAGTGTAACTCACCTGGTTCATCATTATTCTCATCTAGACATTTTGGGTCTAATAGTAGAAAATCTAAGTAGGCAAATTGATGATGTCATAATTTCCACATATGGATTATTCAGGGGGAGTTGGTAATATGGTTGTGATCAAATTAGTTCCTAGTTTCTATGAATAAAAGTATTAAGTATAGTGATGAAGTGAGATAAAATATATGAAAGTGAAAAATTGGGCTCCCAAGCAGTTTGATAGTGTTTTCCCATAGCTAAATTTTCATAAGGCAAGAAAGAACTAAGTAGTATGGTGATGGCATATCTCACACATGTAGACGTTTTGGGATAATTTGATAATATGGTTTTATTAATATTTATGATTAGTTTATATTTTTAAAATTTTAGGTCCATCACTAAATCATGATAAAAGCTATGCATGTGCAAAGGGGGTCCTCCCAGACAAGTTTTTGACATAGTTGGCTCTGTGGTAGAAAAATTTGAGTGAGCATTTTAATGTCATTATATCTCACACATGTGAGGGTTATAGGAGTATATTGACAAATGGTTGGATTATCCTATGTGAGGAGATCATATGTTCTAAATTTTATAACATGTGCTTGAGTGAAGTAAAATAAGTGGAGGTGCAAATTTGGCCTTTTGGGTAGATAAACAATGGCTCACATAGTCATTTTTTCATAATGTTAAAAATCAGGACTAGATAGAGATCCATCAGTGAAAAATATTTTATAAAAATAGATATATGATGAATATTAAGTCAAAGAGGTCAAATTTTTAATTTATTAATGGAGTTAAAGACTAAGACCAAATGAAGATCCAATGGTGTGTAGGTGATCATATAAGATTGATCTAATTGTGCATGTTGAGTGATATGGTAAGAAGTGCATGATGTTTAACAATATAAGTGATCAAAAGGAACTCAAAGGTACCAAGTGTCATTATTATGGTGGTTCTGAGTAATATCAAATGGTGAGCACTATAAGATAAAGACTTGGATGATCTGTAGAGATCGATGGTGCACGTTGTGTCAATATTACAAGATTGCTCAAGATGAGGTCAATTGTTTGAGGTTTAATGTTTGAAAGTGGTGTAGTATGAGTTAAAGGTAGATATTAATATAATAATATATGTGGTGTGTTATTCATATAAATTAGAGAGGACATAATATGCGAGCATACTGTTTGATGTTTATTTGAATTTAATAAAGGAAAGACTAGTGTCTGGTTCTTGAGCCATAACATTTAATATATGAAGAATTTGACTATGGTGTAAAAAGATAATTTGTAGAATAATCCAAGGCAGATTTGTAAATATAAATTTTAAGGTTTTAATGTATGTAAAAACAAATATATTGAGCTCAAAATTGTCTATGTGTTTGACTATGTTCTGCAAATAACCCAAAAAGGGTAATTGAGCTCATTTTGATGTTGTTTTGATGTTTAATGATGAATTAGATACTGTATCATGTTATAGAATACATAAGGATAATCTATGTGTATTATAAATATTTGACCAATTATATACAATATGAAAAATGGTTTAGAAGCTGATTATGTGTTCGCTCATAGTGATTGTATGCACATAATGTTATTTGAGCAAATTATGATTAAGCAGAAGGGTACTATGATGGTTGTACATTATTACTAAAAACTATACCTAATAATACCTAAAAAATATATAGGTTTTTACATTATTACTAAAAACTATACCTAATAATAAAGAGTGGGAGGAACCTATGAATTTCTTGTACCTCAAGCATTTCTATGCTTGACTAAACTAAATATTGTCTATGAGAACCCTTATTTGGGGCATATATTTCAAATCCACTCATATTATTTTCAAATCCATTCATGTTTTTTACCATGGTAGATTATTTTCTTTAATCCCATGTCATATTATCATCATGATATTTATTACGACCAACTAGTGGTACATGCATATTTTGAGGGCATTTCTAAAAGCATTTGAGATTGATGAGCCTCAATAACCTCTTTTCAAACAATTATATAAATGAATTTTAGATATGGTTTTTCCTTCTAGATTTTTCCTTGAAATGAATTCTCTTTACTTCTTCTAATTATAACCTCTAGTATTCCCTCTATTCACATACCTTCCTATTTCTACTTGCAGTCACGTGGTATTACCCTTGCCTCAGGTTTTGGTTGTTGGTTCATGGGATTATCATGTAATTAGTTTAGATATTTTTTATGCCCCTAAATAATGTTTTTTCCATTTACTAGATGGTTAGTTTTACATTTGTGAATATTCTCTTGATTTTCTTATTTCAAAAAAACCAAAAAACATTGGAAAGATCCAAAAATCATACAAATAAATTAGGAAAAGGCTTAATCCAAAAGAGATATAAATCAACAAAACCATCAAAACTTATGTCATAATATTAAATGGTGGATCTTGGTCTTATTTTGGGGTAGAATATCTTTTCTAATCACAATTGCTTACACTCATCATTGCCATTTATTATTTATCTTCCCATTTCTAGGAGAACTACATCGGTCTGAGGTTCATACAGACTATGCAGGAAATACTTAGATACATGGGGAATCTCATATCAAATCAAACAATTTCATTCCAATTTTTTCACCCCATCCTCCTTTTATGCTCTCTTTATCTTGAGATTAACATTTTCCTATGCTTGTGCCATTTTATGAGAATTTTTTTCTTATGCTCTTATTATTTTGTGAGTAACGTTTTCCAATGCTCTCATCATTTTATAAGATCATTCATAATTTCCTCTTTGATCCAATCAATTTTCCCAATTATCAACACTTTTAATCTATCCAAATTCTTTGTAGAACTACATTTGGCCTAAGGTCCACATGGACTATGTAAGGAGGGTCCATTTGCATGTGGCATCAGAAGGTAACTTGGCCACTCCTTCCTTATTTTTATATTCTATATTTTATTCACATTATCATGTCATATTATCTATTGAATCATGTATTTATGGGATAAATATAAAATGGTAATGCCTCCTAACCACACAATCATTGAATGTGAATAAAACCCAACATGTAAGTAGATAGTCATTTGGTATTTTTTGATGCTATTTGTTTTTGTTTTATGTTTAATTATTTTTTGTTTGCCTATTTATTGATTTTTTCTTTTTATTTCATTGAATTATTAAAATGTGTCAACAAGGTCATCATCATGGTTTCCATTATCATGCACTTGTAGTTGAGTCTATCCATATTAATATGTCAAAATTATCATCATGGTTTTTATCATTGACACATTTTATCAAATTTTTATTGGATTGGGGGTTTGTCTTTATGTACATCATGGCTAGGTAATCATGGTGTTTTATATAAATGGTGTTGTAGTCATATAAAATGTGAAAATTGGTAACTTGAGCATGGATAATGACACCCAACCCTTAGGTCCCTCTTGCTTGCTCTCATGACCCTCTTAGGCTTATTTTCACTGATTCTTAGTCATATGTTGCCTTTCAGACTTCATCCTAACTTAGCTAGGACCCTCTTTTCATGACCAATACATTCATCCTAGGTCCCATAAGCCTGGGACAATAGTTCCACACTTATACTATAGTGCTGGTGCCACTCTTATCTACTTTTAGTGTTATTTTCCATGCTCATTTTTAGCCCCAATGGTCAATTTATTTTAGTTCTCTATCCTTTTCCTTATCAACATAATGTGAGAGAATTTAACCCATGACTAATATATACATATAAAAACCTATTCAAAGATCATTTGGAAAGTGTTAGAAAATATCACTAAGCAAACAAGAATACAAGTAAGACTACTCAAGCAGTCTTCCCTATTATCTGCATATAACCAGCCTATACACTTTTATGCAAATTTAAATCCTTACACTAGTACCTAGTCATATAAAGCACATAAAATTTAACATTTTATATATTCATACACTCAATTTCACAAATCACATCAAATGGGAGAACTATATATGGCTTGATCCATCTTCAAAGTATTGATATGTAGGCAATGTGCGCACACAAGGGGTATGGATCCATGTCCAATGAACCTTACATACACTAACCCCCCTCTTTTTCAAAATCAATCAAATAATAATTAATATATGGTTTTAAGAGAAAAAATACTCTACAAAGATCTATATAGACTTTCATCTACCAAAACATCAAAAATAAGGTCACATAGACCTACCAAACAAAACCCAAAATCTCAGATCCTTAGGACAAAATCAATAGAGGTGGAATATAAAAATAGTGCCACTCCTATCTAATTTAGGTGATCCTATCCAATTAAAAATTTAATTTTAGATCTCATTTTGTGATAGTGTCCCAGTCCTACATAGTGAATTCCAACCTCTCTCAGGCATCAACCAGTTTCTAGCTAAGTCTTATTTTCCTCCCTTTATTACTATTTTTAGATAATTTAAAATCAAAATAAAATTTCATAAATTAGTAGGTAATTATGTCATATTTATTTAATAATTTTACTACTCAGACTATTTAAATAAATTAAGAATAAAATCCCAATATTCCAAAAAATTGTTAAATCATTTGGTGAACTTGACTTATTTCATTTGTGCATAAAAACACTAGAAACCCTAGGGTAAAATTCCTATTTATTTTTCATTTAAATTTTCAAATTTTTATTTGAATATTTAAATTAAAAATTCATTTAAAATTTTAAAATTTAGTAGTAAATTTTAATATAATTATCTTTCAAACCCTAGTTGCCCATAATATGTCCTGGTATTTTCCCATTATTTTTCCCATATTTTTTTGATTTTTTACATAAATATTTAAACCATAAATTCACTTTAATTTTCAAAAATATCAATTTCCAAAACCCTATTTTCACATACTATGTCCTATTCAATCAAGCATTTTCCAATATTTTTTTGAATTTTTAGTTGCATATTTAAATCAGAAATACACTTTCATTTTCAAAATTACATATTATTTTTTAAAAATATCAATTTTAAAAACCATATTTGTATGTAATATCTCCTATTTTCTTCTTGAGGTATCACCTTACATATAAAATCATATTGCAAAAATGGATCTCACTTATTTACACATATTTTTTGCATTTCTTGTAAATAATAAGGAGACCATACTCAGTCCTATCATGTACATGAATGATTAAGTTTACCATATGTTAATGAAAAGCTTCATTCTTTATATTTCATGCTTAATTTTCATAATAAGGGATGATATTACAAAATCTATCGATAAATATTTACAAGATTTAATATTTCTTTTGCATTCTCTCTCTCTCTCTCTCATACAAAATAATTTTCAACTCTATTTTTATAAACGTATCAAATATATCATATCACATATCAAATTTCTTTATGAATTAATGCACAATTCCATGCTCTCTATCCCTTGTTTTCTATCTCTCATGTGGAATAATTTTTAAGTTTATCTTACCAAACATATTACAAATGTCATATCACAAGTCATAGTTCTTTATACATTTGTGCACAACTTGACTACTTATTTAACATGCTATTTATCTATTATGTTTAATTCAATTATGAATAAAATAATTACATACATAGATGATACATTGGATAATAACTAGTTATCAAGTTTCAATATCATATCTTATATAAAGGAAAGAAATTCCTTCTCCTCCTCTCCCCCAAGAGGGTGATAGCTACTTTCCCTCTAACTAGATCCATGCTATCACCCCTTATAAAGGTGAGGTAGCCAATATTATTTATTTTAATGCATATATTTATACTATAGCTTCTTCAAAACCTCTTCAACATATGTGCTTACATGTTCAATCAAAAGCAATTAGGGTTTGCACTTGTGAGACTCTAAGGGATCATATCACCAATATGAGCAAGCTATATTCAGATTTACAAACATAGAATCAGCTATTATATGAAAAGATCATAACATTGGAAAATCATATTATAATAATAAATCCTCAAAGGCATCTTAGTCTTAATCATGTATATGTACCTTCACCTAATAAATTGGTTGTAAGAAATGTTACATATCAAAACAAGAAATCAAAAAAAAATAACTCTACAACTAATGATTCAGATTGTATTCAAAAATAAAACAAGAGTTTGAGTGAGGTACTAATGGAAATGATTAAGTCTAAGTTGATCAAACTACATCTTCTACATCTAGTGAGAAGATCTAGATATTATTGTGCATATCATAGAATGCATGGGCATCACACAGATTCATGGTGGGCATTGAAAAAGCATATACAATAGATAATTGCTAATAAGGATACTATACAAGTTAAATTAGTAAAGTAATCCAAAACAACACATGAACACCTTTGCAAAGGGTCAAATTTAGAAATAATATAAAATTTGTTACCAAAGCATAACTTAGAACAATAGAAATATCAAAAATCAAAATCAAAACAACAAACTGTATGACAAGCATAGGTAAAGCATGAAAAGAATGCAAATCCACCTTTCCAAAATGAGGCTCAACATTCAAAGCAATATGTGTTTGGTCAAAAATATCTACAACAATTTGATTATCAAGGTCAAGGGTTGGCTAAGCATGCTCAAGGCATCACTACTATTGTATTAGTTGATAATGTTTATCACAAAGGTTTGGGATTTATTAAACTTCCTAAGGCAAATCATTCACATACATAATTTATCAAAGAAAAATATCTAGATACAACAAAAAATATCTAGATACAACAAAATTCAACACTATCATTCCATTGATTCAAATTCAAGATGATAAGGATGAGTGGAACAATACAAGTTATTATGATTTCCAGGATACCAACCATGAATCCAAATATTTAGAGTTATATTCACAGTCATTCCCTCATGCTTCACAATCACACATGATTCCTTTGTTTGATATTAAAAACCATGATAGGGAGTTTCCCATGAGATGCATCGATTAGTATCACTTCTTCTCAATATTTCTTATACATAGTTTCCTTTCACTGTACTTGTACATAATTTTTCAAAATTACTTGTATATATCTTCTTTCTAATTTCCTGTACATAGTTTCTTATGCTTGATTGTACATAATTTTCCTATGATTAATTGTACATAGTTCAAATATTTTAGAACTAAAAAAGTAATATAACATTTCAAAAATTTAAAAACATTTAAATATGTCAAAACACCAAAAAAAACATTTTGATTGTATGCATCATCCATGCTTTACATTGCTACTATAATGTTAGACTTACATCTATTGTTTTATTTGTTGATTTATGTACATTACCATGCTTCAATTGATATTTTTTGAGTGTGTGTAGTGCCTTTTAACTACTTTCCTGCTTTACTCTACCCATTGAGGGGGAATCCTACTTCTACATACAAGACACATATCAATAAACATACTCACTGGGGGCATCTTCTACATGACTACACCATCCAAGTTATGTCATTCCTACACCACACATTCTAGTTATCATGATGTACATTATTTACTAGCTTACATAGATTACTCCATCAACATTTCACTAGTATTATCACTTTCATATTTCTTATCATATACATAGTCTTGTAGTAACATGTCTTTCATAATTTCACTTTTGTTTTGATCAGTTAGATGTAATTATATTTTATAGTCTTTACATGCTTTATCATATTGCTTAGCGTTGCATGATGTGATTGCATTTACACTTCCTTCTTGTATCCTATAGGTGCCTTAGTATATTTGCCAATGTCTTTTGCTTCTATTCATATATGTGCCTTAGAACTTTTTCCAATATATTTTACTAGTACTCTTATATGGAATTTTGGTTCTCACACCAAATTTTGCTTGTTTCTAGTTGTATGTGTATGTGTAATTTGAACATGCCTTGTACGATTCTTTCTAATCTAAGTGACATATACCCATGTACCTTGTTTTCTTGGACCCTTGGCCACTCTTGTATGATTCTTGATTCTTTCTTTGTATGATTTTTTCTTGTTTGATTTTCAATTATTTGCAATTCCATGTTCCACATCATGATCTTGATTTATTGTATGTCATGATGGAAATCATGATCCATCCCTCCATGACAACTAACAACTAGCACTTCTAGTTCTAGTTTAGTACATTCCACATGTTATTACATTATTATATCTATCTAGGCATACTTTTGTTGATCTAACAATCTCCTTATATAAACCATGTTATATCTTGAGATATCTTGTCAATTATCACTACTATATCATGTATAATTATAGCGTAAAACAATTACAGGGATCTTTATTCTAAGGGTAATCATTTTAGGGTCTCCATTCTTACCCTCAAAAGAGGGGGAAACAAATAGAGGTTTTTATACAAATATCAGAGCTCCTACCAATCAAAAAATCTAGTTTTAGAACACTCAAAACAATAATCAAACTTCAAACCAGTTAGAACAAACTAGGTAGATAGTGAATATTCTAGAATAATCATCAATTTTAGCCTAGGACAATAGCACTAAGACTAGACTATAATGTTGGTACTTCTACTATCCATTTTATAACTCCTATCCAAATTAAAAAAAAACCAAATTTTCTAAAAGCAATAAAAAAAGTAGGTTCAACTATAGTTTTGCACTATCAGACTAGTTCAATATCAATAGTTTTCAATACACTTTTGCTCACAAAATATAGATATAGGGGGAATAATGCATGGTATGATTGGCTATCACTACCAATTTTAGATACTGTAATTGGTATAACTTCTAGATCAAAATCCATATTTCAAACACCAATGATTGGGGGTAATGTGTGTAGCATATTTGTTCTCTTTTCTATCAAAGTTTAACATTATCTAGGCATTCTCAGTACTTTCATGCCTTAATCCATCTACAAGTGGTTGGAATCATTTCAGAGTGGATTTCATACAAGCTTAACCTCCACATTCTTGAGTTCCCAAGTGGATTTCATATAAAGCCAAATTCTTTGTTTCGAAGTGGCTTTCATACAAGCCTAATCTCCATCTTTTGAAGTGGCCAAAAGTGGCCTAGTTTCTAGAGTATATTAGGCTATCCATGCCAACATTTTTTAGATTGAAAAACATTCATGGGCTTCAAGAACCACCTTATACAACACACTTTTCATACCAATACCAGTTTATAGCTTCACTTCATGGGGAAATGATGGAACCAAAGGTCTAACTAGCCTTTATATTCTTGAGCCACCTATTTAGAGGGATTGAAAACATACTCTAAACATATATCAACACATGAATGACCACCTATCTTCACTTAATAGGTGACAATGGAGCCAAAGGGCTAGCCTTTACATTCTTGAGGCATTTTTTGGGAAATTGAGTACTCAGCTTTGTTCATAATATTACTCTTGGTACAACATCATCCAACATTTCTTAGTATCACAATAAGTTTTATATTGGTACATGTACCTAGTGATGTGTGTTCATTCCTTTCTCTTCATCTCTCTCTTACCCAGATTTATACATTCTTATTTTAGATATAACATATATAGTAAGAACTGATCTACTCTTTGTTTTATCTTATAGATTCATATTTCATAGTGTGCTCTCTCTTTGCATAACCCAACATCACAACAACATCATGAGATTCACTCTTGCAGGTAAGTTTAGGTACACTTTCTATTTTTACTTTATCTTAGTATTTTTCTTTGTTGCATCATTAGAATAAAGGTAGGGCAAATGTAGTCATATAAAATGCAAAAATTGGTAACTTGAGCATGGATAATGACACCAAACCCTTAGATCCCTCTTGCTTTCTCGCAGGACCCTCTTAAGCTTATTTTCACTAATTCCTAGTCATAGTTGGCCTTCTAGACTTCATCTCAGCTGATTGAGGACCCTCTTTCATGACCAATCCATCCCCCTAGGTCTTGTAAGCCCTAGATAATAGCACAACACTTGGACTATACCATCGGTGCCACTCTTATCCAATTTCAACACTATTATCTAAGCTCATTTCTAGCCCCAATGGTCAATTTATTTTAGTTCCCTATCTTTCTCCTTATTGGCCTAACATGAGCACATTCAACCCATGAACAATAAATCCTTATAAAATCCCATTCAAAGATCATTTGGGAAGGGTTGGTAAATATCACTAAGTAAACAAGAATATAATCAAGACTACTCAAGTAATCTTCCTTATTTTCTACATACAACTAACCTATAAACTTTAAATCAAATTCAAATCCTTACACCGGTCCCTAGACATCTCAAGCACATCCATTTTAGCATTTATCATTTTGCATATTCATACACTCAATTTCATAAATCACATCAAGTGGGAGAATTACATATGTCTTGATCCCTCTTATAACTATTAGTATGTAGTTAACGTGCCTACACAAGGGGTTTATATCCACATCTAGTGAATCTTACACAAACTAATCACCCCTTCTTATTCAAAATTGGTCAAATCATAATGGAAGATAGGGTTTAAAGAGAAAATATTCTATACAGGGAGCTCTATAGACTTTCAGCTATCAAAACTTCAAAGACAAGGTCAAATCAACCTACCTAACAAAACCCAGAAGCTTAAATCCTTAGGAAAATAGTGGTAGAGGTGGACTATAGCACTGGTGCCACTCTTGTCTATTTCAATCACTCTTATGCAATCATAAAATGAAGTTCAAATCTTAATTTATGATAGTGTTCCAATCTTGCACTGTGTATTCCAGCCTCTATCTTATTTGAATCAACCAATTTCTAGCTAATTCTTATTTTCTTCCCTTTATTACTATTTTTAGAGAAGTTTGAATTGTAATCAAATTTAAAAAATTAGTAGGTAATTATTGCATATTTATTTATTGATTTTACAACTCAAACTATTTAACTAAATTAGGAATAAACCCCCAATATTCCCAAAAATTATTAAATCAAGTGCATAACATTATTTTCTATATCAAAAATGAAGTACTGTAGGTATAATAATCAATTTCACAACAAAATTATCCTTGTCTAATAATCTACACACAACTAACTGAATAAAATCACTACTCTATATGTTACTCATGACAGATTTAAAAATGACTATATACACAAATCATCTTCTTTTTACATCATCATATTTTCCATGATCAAATCAAACAATTCAAATTTTTGGTTGTATCAATGCTAATTAGGACTTGCATATATAAATCAATGGATAAAATATAATCATGCACATTGATCAATTATTATCACCATTTCCATCACTATCTCATCATGATCTTCTTTTAATTATATATGTTCTCACATTACGAATTCTCATGTGCTTAGTTTTTTCATGGCATCTTCAATATTTTGAAAAATTGTTATAACATCATAGCTAAAATTAGTCTTGCCCATCCTTAATCTATGTAATAGGTTATATTTTTGATATAGGCTTTCCAATATAACCTATTAGGAAAAAATATCTAAACTAATCAATGATAAAATCTACCATACTAGAGAAAATAATTTTGATTAGCAATCAAATATGTGCTACTAAGGAGAATCAGTTTAGTTGATGAAATCCACCCTACTAAATTATCTTGGGGTACTTCAATTCTTCAGTCTTTCTTTTGATTCCAAGCTCATAGATTTCATCCTATTTTGGAAAAATCAAAGTTTGCCACTTATTTTAGAATAAATCATTCCCTAATCCTACATCTTTCACCCTATTTGGGGTATGTTAAAGTGTGTTAGTTATCTTAGGATGCATCCTTCCCATTATTCCTCACTTTACAAATAATTACATTAGTTTCAAACACTAGGAATCAAAGTGTGAAAGCATTATCTCATATGGATTAGTCTTATCCATGGGTCAATTTCACTCTTCTTCTTATCCATTTTATTATTTTTGAGGCCCTTTGCATCAATATTATTTTTTTGGCCACTTCTAATGGGGTATCATGCACTTCCCAAATGTATTTTTTGGTATATTTATTATCAATAAATATTGTGATAGTTTTGGTGACCTTTTCATTATTTGAAAAGTCATTACTTTGTATAGTGTCTCATAATGCCTTCTCAAACAGGGTCAAAATATAGACAATCCTTTTTTATCACTTTAATGTATCCATCATTAGGGAAATGAATTATATACAATCATCACCTTACTATGATTGATATCCATTCAAATTTTAACCTAGAAAATTGACTTTTTCAACCACTTATGTGAGGCAACTTAGCAAATTCCAAAAAATGCAAAAAGGCTAGTTAGGATTTCCTAAGTAAACAAATCCAATCAAATGTTTAAGTGAAAAATATATATAAATTCGATGAATATATAAATCAATAGATTAAAATTTCAATAAAATAGATAAAAAGTGACATCATCATGACATGATTGGTCACAAAGTCCAAAATATAAAATATCAACAAAAATACAAAAAAAAATCATGAATGTTAAACCATGTCTCATAAGTGAAATATTAATTCCAAAGTTGAATACACTTGGTTGACCAAATTTGACTAATATTGGGCCTTTGAATCTCATATTGAGATGAATAGTCCTCATCATTTTACCAAGTATTTTAATACAAAGGTCTTTGGCCATTATAAACATGCTTTTGGAAGAAGATTTACTATGCAAAATTTTACTAAGAGTTTCACATTTCTTCTCAAACCAAATAACAAAAAACTCAAGTAGATAAGGGAAAATATTTCCCACATATGGAAATAACATTTAAAAAACCACTAATCTACAATCCGAGCTCATACCTCTTAGAACCATTTAGTAAGAAGAGTCTTTAAGGAAGGTAAAATGATTTATTTATTTTCTATTTGATTATTTTCTTGATGATTTTAGATCATCTTAGTGAATATGCTTAAAATGTTATGTTATTTAATTTTATTATTAATTTTGATCACTAACAAATGATTTAACCTTCTTTATATTCTTGTTCTACAATAACTCTTAATGACCTTTGAATTACTTATACTAAACCCATTTTCATGATTCAATTTTATTTTACAAGTGATGCATATTCAAGTCTAGTGAAACTCAATGGCCTTGAAATCACTTCTAACAAACCCATTATGATTCATCCTTATTTTGGGATTAGTATATTGTGTACTTATCTCCATTCATGAGTTTTAGAGTAAATATATTTCCAACCCAAGGGCTTGATTAGTTATTCAAAATTTGGACTTGGTCACTCTCAATTCTTTAATGGTTGAACATGAGAAACCATATATTTAAGGGTTTTGACAAGGGGTATATTTATGCAATTTATTCATTATTATTTTACATATTTTAATGTAACATTATTTCCTATCCCTACAAGTGTACTCCTTCCTCATTCTCCTCATACTTTAAAATTTTCAATGTTCAGATTTTTCAAATTTCAAATATATAAATTTACTACTTCATGTGTTATTACAAGGTTTGAAAAATTTAAGTGCCATGCATAATTTGAGTTCTTTAGAAAAGATAAAGTGTGTTGTATACACTTAGGTTTTATTTTTCTCCTTTAATCTAGAAATTTCATTACAAGAATAAAGTGGGGGAGGGGGGATGGTGGGTGGGATGTAGAAACCTAAATCTAGTCATAGGTACTTAAAAATATTAGTTCTTAGAGCATCTTAAACCGCTTGAATTACATGATTTTTATTCACCATTATTATAGTCAACTATCTATATTTGGGTTTTACCCATCTATTTTCCATCACTTCTACTCATTAATTTTTAATTCAATGCTCAAAACTACCTTATATCACTCTTCGACTACTTTCAACCTTATAATAATTATCCTTGATTTTATGGGACATGTTTGGGTTGGGTAGACATGTTCTCTACCATAAAACCATACACCTAGCATGGTCTCTATGAATAATAAATCTAAGAGGGGAGATTAGTATTGTGTTATTCATAAAAATTGAATCCAAATAAACACACTAATGAAGCTATCACCTCTAGCCTAGACACTAAGGAAAGCATATATAAAAAACATATAATGAAAACACAACTAAAAAACAAAGGAAAACTTCCTTATACCTTATTTGTATATCCAAATTTCTTATTGAGAATGACTTGCTTGGCTATTGATTAAGATATCTTTATAAATGAAGGTACATTGCTCCACTTCTCCTTATCACCTTGGCTTGGCTTGATTTTGGCTTGGCATGTTGGCATGGTAACACTACAATGAATATTTTTGAAGGTATTTTGGCATAATAATATTGCACTAATGAATTTTTTTTGAAGGTTTCCTAGCACTTGTATTTATATTTCTTAGAATTAACTCTAACCCAAGGGAGGTTAAGTTTAAAACTAACCTTGGTTGAGTCAATCTAACCATAAGTTGAGTTAGGATAACTATGGGTTGGGTTAAAGTTAATCATGAGGGCCTTGTAAGAGACATGGGTCAATAATGATTATGTTTCTCACCCACTTTTGATATTTTACAAGTGAATTGATAACTCACAGAAGATATTCTTAATTAAATTTATGAATTTTCAAAAATAGAAATTCATTAATTCTCTATGATTCACTTGACCACTTGTCATGAGATTTGAGGAATAAATTTAATTAATGAATTTATAAAAAAGGAAATTCTAAATCTATGGATTTTATATATTTGTATGATGTCATCAAATCTAGATTTATGAATTTCTAAATATATAACTTCACTAATTAGCCATATATTTTTTAACTATGTATTTAATTAGGTTTAATAAATTAAGTGATTTGATCAGGTTAATTGCATTTTCTAAATTTATGTAAGGTTATCCCTCACCCTTGGTCAAAAACATCAATTTGCTAGGTCATAATTTGACTTTGGATGAATCCATGAGAGGTTATTATTGCATATAGGCTACTATTACAAATAGGGATGCTTCAACATGATTTTAAGCTTTGATAAATGATATGTAATAAAATTTGGGATGTTCAGTGATTTTTAGGCTTAATTTGTAATAGTTGGTAAGAACCAGTCTAAAGTTTGATTGGAGGCCAATTGTGGCCAATATTAGGTGTCTACGATTTACCCCTATTTAGGAGGGTGTTTCAAGATATAAGCATAGTAGAGTCTTCTCAAATAATCAAAGAGGTCATTAATAAATGAATAAGGTAATGATTGAATAAAAATCTCCCAACAAAGTCTGGGAACCCTATAATGATTCCCCCTTGAGGGAGTGGCCATCACATACAAATTGATGGATGGTCCCTAAAAAAGAAGCAACAAAAAATAATGAAATTAATCTATAGGTGAGATTAGTCCAATTAAGATAATCCTTACACACATTGATTTAAAAAGTACTAATTTTTCCAAATGTAGTTATAATCAGTAACAAAGGTTGAGACACTAATTTGCCCAAAGGTGGTTATAATCAGTGGTATACGCATATACCCCAATAGGGTAGATGAGTCAAAATAATGATTTTTCCAAAGGCGATTATAATCATTAAGCTAACTTGGAGTGAATAATGATTTTTTATTGTGCCCTAGTAGGGAAAATTGGAAAGTATAACTCAATGATATAATCTATCATACAGATTAAAGATGATTAGGCACAAACATAGATGAAATGGTCTAATGACTGAAGAAGCCATAAATAATTGACACACAAGGATGCATAAAGTGATGAAATAAATGAATAGAATAATAATAAATTGATAAATGGAAATGATTCAATTATACCTATCAATGTGAAGATGCTTGTCTGTATTAACATTGATACAATTAGAATGGTCAAAGGGGTGATTTGATCAAGGGTGGGAGGATTTTCCAAAGTTACCAAGGAGAATTTTTAGCAGCTCCATTGATTTTAAGATTTTTTGAGCTGATTTTTATTATAACACATGATGGTATCCATCATGATAGAAAACACCATGATGACTTAGCCTAAATGTGCATAAAGACTAATTATCAATCTGATAAACAATTGAAAATAATGCACCAATGATAAAAACCATGATGACAATGTTGGTGTATGAATATAGATATAATCAAGAATAATGTGCAAAGAATAACCCAATAAACACATATAAACTAAGGCACAATAATAAAAGAAAATAAATAGATAAATAATTAAGAAATCAAACACAAAAAAGGTTGAAAGTAAAAGAAATAGAAAGCATCCTATCATCAACCAAGTCAATACCTATTCATAAAGGCTCAATGGAATGATAAATGGGTAGTGTCATCAATTAAGGATATATGCAAAGGGAAAGGTCACACCCCCAATGGCAATGGAATTGATTAAAACTAACAATGGATTTTTCCCTAGTAGGGTGGATCAAGGATGATTGACTAGGTTTAAATAAGACACATGTTTTTGGATTTTAATTGTTTTGAAATGTTTTTGTAATTTTAAAATATCTTAACTCAATTATGAATTATGAGACACCACTCATAACATGGTGAGATCATTGGGTTTGGTTTATTATAAAATAGTGAAAGCATATGGAAAAGGGGGACTATGTTGCAATCAACATGAATTGAGCATGACCTGCATAATCCCATTGAGACCTAAAGTCACAGTAGTTCTGCCAACACAAAAGGTGGTGAGAACCAACTAGGTCACAACAAGTTCATAAATTAAGGCAAATGGTAATGCAAATGATAATAGTAATGGAAAGGTGATGCAATAATGAATGGTAAAAGGTGTTGTTCCTAATTTTCACATAAGTGATTATAATTAGGAAACAACAACATAAGTCTATGATATTAATTTGCCCATAGTTGGTTATAATTAATAACACAAGGTGGAATACTAATTTTCCCAAAGGTAGTTATAATCAGTGGCACTAGTCAAATGTACATGGAAGATATATTATTATATCCACTGTCACACTAATTTCATAGACTATCATTTAAACATGAAATTTTAAAAATACTAAAAATAGATCATAATCCCCTCACAGAAGGTGTAAGAAGAACCAAAGGAACCAAGATCAAAATAGGCTTGGATAGCATAGGTCAAAATAAGCTTCAAGCATGGTGGTGTTATGATAATTAGATATAATGGTAATAGGGTTACCCCAAATGGCAAGGCATGTTAAATGGAAGGGTATGAAATAATAGTAAGAGGAATGGAAAGGTAAAAGTCAAATAATAAAAGTATGGTTTTAATGTAAGGTAAATGTTTTTGGCCAAGTAACAATTTTATTATTCCTATTAATGTGGAGATGCAAGTTTTGATCATCAAATGATACAACCAAAATAGTCAATCATGTAAATTATTATCCCACACCTCTTTTAAAAAGCTACTCTATCAAAAACCTAGTATAGATTTGGACTCCAAAAAATGTTATTAGTATCTTCTTTGGTCATATATATTGTTTCCTCCAAACATCAAGACAAGATATCTTTGTAACCTATACAAAGGAAAGTGTGGCTAGGGATGATAAATAGTGGATAAAAAAGTTTGATTTGGTGATGTAAAGGTGGATGATAATGGAATGTATAATGGTTGGGAAATAAATGAAGATCTAGATTTTCTAATAAACAGAATGTTGTTGATTCTAGATTTGACATAAATTTGGATGTGGTAGGGCCTATAACTTCCTAATATGCTCTCGATAGGACCACTAGATTTTTTTATTGTTTGGGCCTAAGAGTAGATACCATTTAATTATGTTGTAGATTGGAATTTGTCTTGATGTTATATTTGATAATGTCTTCATCAAGTAGTGAATAACTATTATGCTTACCTATTGGTGCCTTGATTTTTTTACCAATAAAATTATCTCGATTATCTCGTAGCACCTCTAAAAAGGTTTCACGAAGGAACTTTGAATTTTGACTTTCATTATCTTTTAGTGCCTCAAATAAGGATTTAATAGAAGATGTTGAGTTTGGACTTTGGTTTTCCCCTAGTGCCTCTGAAAATGTTTCACTAAGAGATTGTTCTTCTTCTCCATGAATACGGTCTTGATCCCCTTGATATTCTATAAATAATATGTAACCATGGATGCAGTTTAATAAGGTATGATTCTATCAGTCCCAATCAATAATTATGGGAGGTGGAATGTCAATATGGCTAGGTTTTGTGGTGGTAATGGAATGGGAAGATGTATTACAATCATCATAGAAGATACTATGATAACTTGTATCAAAACTAAAGTAATCATCCTAAAAAACCATAGAAGGATCACAAATATATTCAAATTAATCTACAAGGCATGCATAACCAATATTATAATAGCCACAAATGTATTCTGATTTTGCAGTTGAGTCTAAATCAAAGGACTTTGAATCTGATGTTGATTCTACTTCTGATGCTAAATCTAATATCAATTTAAGAGTAGAACCTAACTTTAATGTTGATTCTTTATCTGATGTGGATGTTGATATAATAATGTCTTGTTGAATGTTTGGTACTAGATAAGTAATGGCATGTGATGGCATAATGGGATCCACATAGACTGATTTTTCAAAGTGAGATTCCTATATGAGGGAAAAAAGGTAAAGAGACAACTCCATAGAGATTGACTTGTAAAAGGGAGGCTCTTTAAAAATAGGTATATGGTCGAGATAATGATTTGAATAAATGTAGTTATAATAATTAAGAAGTGACACAATAAATACTAGATTTTTTGAGTGAGACTCTTTGAAAAAAACTAAAGGATCAAAAGGTGATTCATCATAGGTTAAGTCATCATAAATAGGTGGTCCAATAAAAACATCTTGGATTGGTTGGTTATCTTGGCCTTAGTTTTTAAGCAATTTTAAAATACCAATTTTGAATATATCTTGGTCTTCAAATGATTAGATTGGTTAAAGAGGTAGTGATTGACTTGGTTGGGTATGGAAAATTGGCTTGGGTTTTCTAAAGTGGGGAATGGTTGGCAATGGATGAAGATTGGTTGATGGCTAGATAATGATAGGCTTAACAAAGATTGGTTGATGGCATAGGATAGTAACTATGACTCACCTAGTCTTAGGTACATAACATTTTTGGGAGAATGAGCTACCATCCTTGGAAGGGGATAGAGTGGTAATGGTAGGGCATTGCAAAGCTTGGTTATTCATACAAGCCAAAAGATGTGGTCCTGGAATGGTAATGGTAGGGCATTAAGAAGCTTGGTTGCTCACACAAGCTAAAGAATGAGGTCTTGATTTGGTAATGGTAGATAATTTTAGATCTTGAATTATCATACAAGCCAAAGGATGAGTGATCTGGATAACACTTAAGGTAATGATCTAGGCAAAACTTCAGGTGACAATTCAGGTGACGGTCCTATCCCAATTGGTGGTAAAACTTTTGGGAGCCATAACTTTTGTACTATAGCTCTATTTGACTCCCCATTTGAACCATTGGAAAAATAAGAATGAGGGTAATGTTATGATATGCCATGATATTTGCTTAATGGTTTTTGAACCTTGAAAACCAAATGGAACTGACCTAAATTTTAATTTTAGTTGTGTAGTTTAAAAATAGTTAGTTTTTAAAAATAGTAATTTCTCCAATTCTATATTGTTGTAATTCATGAAAGTCAAACCATTTCATCTCCTTCAATATTGGTGACCTTTAACATCCTCCTCTTGACTTAAAAAATGATTATAAATAGATATGTATCCCTAAAAGGAAAACAAACATCTCTTCCTAGAGATATGCATATGTTGTATCTATAATTTTGAGAAATAAAACATCTCTTCTCAGAGATAACATTATTATTTGTGTGTTCTTGAAATATTCTTCAACCAATACTTTTGATTTTTGGATCAATGATGTCCTTGAATGGTAATAGTAGGGCATTAAGGAGCTTTATTGTTTACACAAGCCAAATGATGAGGTCTTGAAATGCTAATATTATGGCACTATGGAGCTCGATTGCTCACACAAGACAAATGATGAGGTCCTAGTATGATAATATTTTGACATTGTGGAGTTTGGTGACTTGCAAAATACAAAGGAGGGTTAACAGTATAGGTCAGGGACTAGATGGTATGAGTGATGAGAGGATACAGTTGGTATGTTTATTGGCTTAAAGAAGGTATCATTGCATGCTTCTCTAGAGGAGCTTGGATTTATTCCCCATATTTGGAATTGTAAGGAGGATAAGGATCCATCTTATAAAACACTTCGTCACCATAGGGGTCTTGAATAAATTTAATTTGTGTAGCCATTTCATCATAACTTGGATTGTATATATCTCCATTACAAGTTTAATGAGACATATTTGCATCAATTATGAAATTTTAACAAAAGGCTTAGAGTTCTATAAACTCATAAAAATAATGTCCAAAAGGAAAAATGGTCTAAACATGATCTAAATTGATTGAAATAATGGAGTTGTATCTCCCAAATGGTCTATGTTAAAACCTGGTATAAAATAGTCTAACGTCAAATGTCTAATGTCAAATATATTATCCAAAAGGTCAAGTGGCTAAATAAAAATTGGAATGCCAAACTCTAGGTTTAAAATACTCTCAATAATTCTAATCTATGAAAACAAAAATTGCTAGGTCTATTGGCCAAATTAAGTACAAAATCTAGGCTCAAAACATGAATGTGCTAGGTGTTTTGAAAAAGGCACAAAAGTTAGAGTTAAAAATAAGGTGAGATTTAATCTAACAAATCTGAAAGACTTTGGCATAAAATTGGCATGTGGATTCAAACATGAACTTGGTCAGTTGGCATAAGGAATGAAATAAAAGGCATATGGAGAGATATATTGTTTCTCCCAAATCTAGGCACAAACAAATAGTTTTCAGATTGGGTAGAGAATCAACCTAAGTTACAAAATCCAAAATAGAAATATCTATGTCTAAGCCAAAATTACACAAGGCATAAAAATAAATCAAATAATATTTGGATTTGAACTTTTCAAGATTAATTAAAAACTCAACTTATGAAACTAGGCTTATTTAAATAAAAAACAAGCTAGATGAAGTTGGATGGTATAACAACACTAGGTAAGGACCCAAAAAGGCACATGCAGCTTGGTTTCGAAAATGGCACAAGGAAAAAAGTCATTTAAATAATTTGAGAATAATAATGATGTTATCCCACTCTAAATATGTAATCAATGGTTTGTTTCAAGACTTCAAGGCATAAGATTTGAAATTGAATTGGGTAGCATAATGTTACCCTTTTCAATCAATTGACACACATAAACAAGATTTTGTTAAAAAACTAAGGAAAAGGTATGGTGTCAAATGGGTGATTTAATTCCTCCTCAAACAATGAAGTAATATACATAAGACTCATTTTACATTGCATGATAGATAAAATAGATAATTTTGGCAGCATTTTATAGGAGTGTGGAATGGAAACTTCACTAAAATCAGCAAGGGAATTTATTCAAACCATCTTTTTTGAAATATTAGATGGATAATTTTTTTTATATCAAAGCATGTTTGGATGCAACTTTCAGAATTCATGATAGATTTCCAAAATTCAAAAATTGTACCCATGAGGTGAGTACATAGAATTGAACAAGAGATAGTTTTAGTAAATATAAATCTATGAAATATCAATTAATATATGGAAAGGAATATAAAAGTTATGAGCTTGTTATAAAATAAATGTGTTTATGAATTTATGTCAAATTCATGGAAGAAATTGCTTATGAGGATGCAAGGCACACACATGAAGCTTGATGAATATATGAAAAATTCAAGTTAATCAAGGACACATTTTCACTTGGTACTATTATTCTAGTAATTAAATTGACAAAGAATCACACATTGCAACCATAAATAGAGGTTTACTCACAGTACTAAAATTTAATAAAGGTTTCCATTTTTATGCATATAAATTTCATACATGCACTTGATAGTATAGAACATGATAAAAAAATATTAAGGGAGCAACACTTATATATTAGTGATGGTTGAACACATTTTATAGAGTACGTGCAAAGTTGTTTTCAGATGTTCTATGGCAAGTTGAGTGAAAGGAACATTAAATTCAATCAACATTATATTTGGTTAAATAATTGTATGTCATAATTTAAGAATGCATGGATGTTCTATTGGCTAAGCAAGATACATGTGACCACTGGTGTACAACATATTTGGAATTTCAATTAGAAGGCCATGGAAAAGGGGAACATGATAGTGTAGGAGAATGTTTCAAAAGAGTTATTTTAGGAGAGGAGTTGAAGTTTTAAGATGCTACTAATTTATAGATGCAAAAACTTAGTTGAATGGTGTAATGATAAAATAGTCCACGTGCTTAAGAAAACTCTAGTTTCATACATATTTATGGTTGATGGAGGAAGAACATTTGGAAATATATGAATATTGTATGAGAGTAAAAGTATTGAGTGATATACACTCATTTTATAGCTCAAATGTAGGTTCTTGGATAGTTCATATGATGCATATGTCATGCTTTTATTCTACATGTGTGAACTTTGTTTAGAATGAGTACAATTCAAAAGAATGAGAGGAGTAATGGATATATAGACCTCTAAGTCCAATTGACACAGCAGGTTTTAATAGCATTAAAACTTACATATATGACATTATCACAAAACTTTACTTTGTATATGATCTAGTGTAACTAGGCATGAGATTGATTTTTACATTTAAAGTATATATGAAATTAAATTGAAAGCATAAATTATGTACTAAATTTGGTGTGTGTGTGTGTGTGTCTATATATATATATATATATATATATATTGATAAATCATTATTAAAACATGTTTTGTTTTATGATGTAGGGCATGTTTATGTAGTTCTGCTAGATGAAGACAAAGAGGAGGGGACAAACTACTACTTGTGCTAGTGTATAAATAAACAAAAAAATTGACTTATTCGATCATAGATGGGGAAAATTTTTACTATCCCATTAGGTTTATAGTAGTTAATAGAATTTGGATTTGATGATATCCTATCAAAAATTCAAATGTATGGTTGTTTAAAAACTATGAAATACATAAGAAGATACTCTACTATTCAAATCATAAGAAGATACTCTACCCAAAACCTTTAACCAACTATGCCACCCATGTGGGCTAACAAATATTCAATTACATAAATTTTGGGGGAGGATATTGAACATGACTACATAGAAGGTTTGTGATTCTGAACATGAAGCAATTCTTACTACTATCAAGAGTAAATTTGATCTTAGTGGTTACTTGGATTGAACTCCCAAAATGTTGAGTTCTCAAATATAAATGTGTTTAATTTTATCAAATTTTATTGATTTTTTAAGTAGTACATATAAATTTTAGTTTAATTACATATTAACATATTTTTAGTAGGTTGGTAGTGCCAAATTAGCTTCTACCTTCATGTGGTTGGCACTGTAAGTAAATAATTCCATATTCTTGAAGTTAAGATAAGCTTTCAATTCATGTAAACCACTAATGGTTTTGCCTTATAGGTAAAGACCTTCTTGAAGTTGTAATTGGTGACACATATCCTAACTAGGTGTATTCAAAGGCCATGAACATGGTCTTAGAGGTTATTTGACACCTTTTACATGGTGATGATTCCAGTTTTTATCCATGAGGTGCTAGAGGTGGAGATCTCTAGTTGTAGCTTGAATGTTGACAATATTTCTTATCAATGCTTCCTGACACTAGAATTATGGAAAAAACACATATTAACATGGATTAATAGGTTGTGGTAGTGTGAAAATATGTAATTTGTATATCCTAATGTGTTAGAAGTAAAATATCTACTGGAGGCAAAGAACTTGTCTCTTAACTACATAAATGTAGCATTTTAAAACTAATCACAAAATCATCAGCCATGGATTCATATATTGTTTTTGATCTAAGTGTTATAGGGTGTAAGTATAGGACTTTCACATGTATGTGATTATTATTTTATTTGGTATAGATGACCTATGATTTTGATTTTACATGTGTTCAAAGTTTATATAAAAAAGTGTAATTTTACTATAGAGGGAAGGCCTTTCTTGAGGCCGTAATAGGTGCTCCATCTCCTAATTAGGTGTAAATTAAGTCTAATAATGTGGTTATAGAGGTTATTAGACACCCAAAACTTGGTAGTGACTCTATTTTTTAGCCAGAAGGCCTTGAAGGTGGAGATTTCAAGCTATAACTTGAATGCTGACAATATTTCTTATCATTGTTTCCTAATGCCAAATTTATTGTAAAACTCATATCCATGTGGATTCATAGGTCATGGTGGTGATAACATATGTAATTTACATATCCTGATTTTTTGGAAGTGATGGATTTGTATACAAAGGTCCTGGAAGTGGAAATGTTTATTTAAGGAAAAAAACCTATCTCTTTACTACATAAAAATAACATTACAAGATTGATCACATAATCGTCAAATACATATTTCTATCTTATTTTTGATCCAAGTGATCATGGATGAAATTAGAGGGATTCCACATGCATGTGATATTTCTTTTGGTTCATGTCTATGACTTATGGGTTTTGTTTAATGCATGTCCAAAATTTTCATAAAAAGGTGTAATTTTAATGTATATGAAAAGACCTTATTGAGGCGAGAACAAGTGATTCAAATCCTCACCGAGAATACACAAAGGTATAAAAAATTATTATATATATTATTAATCACCATTTATGTGGTGTAAATTCCTTTTTTAGCCACAAGGCCCTGAAGGTGGAGATCTCTAGTTGCAACTTGAATGTTGACAACATTTCTTATCAATAAATTTTTACTCTAAGATTATTGAAAAAATGTGTATCCATGTGGATTCAGAGGCCATGGTGGTATGAAAATATTTATTTTAATATATTTATGTCTTGGAAGTAATGGATTTGAAAATTGAGGCCCCTCAAGTAGAAATGTTTGCTGGAGGCAGAGAACCTATTTCTTAACTATATTAAAGTAGCATGTTAGGACTGATCACAAAATTATCAACGATAGATTTTTATCTTATTTTATATCCAAGTGATTTGGGGTAAAATTATTGGGATTTTACATGAATGTGATGGTTTTTTTGGTTTTTGTAGATGACTTATGGTTTTTATTTGATGCATGTCCAAAATTTTCCTTAAAAAGTGCAATTTTATCATATAGGGAAGGACCTTTTTAAAGTTAGAATGGGTGATCCATATCATAATAGGGAATACCAAGAGATAAATAACATGGTAATAGAGGTTATTTATCACCCCCAACATGGTGGTAATGACAAGTTTTATCCACAAGGCCTTGAAGGTGGAAATTTCTAGCTACAGATTGAACATTGATAACATTTCTTATCAATGTTTCCTGACACCAGAATTGTTGTAAAAACACATATTTTGATGGATTAAGAGGTTGTAGTGGTGGTAAAATATGTAATTTGAATATATAGTTGTTTTTTAAATTAATTATTTGTAAATAAATGTCTCAAAAGTGGAAATGTCTACTAGAGGTAATTAACATATCTCTTAACTACATAAAAGTATTATTTTAGGACTGATCACAGAATCTCCAGTGACAAATTTTTCTCCTAATTTTGATCCACGTGATATGGGGTATAATTATAGGGGTTATAAACCATGTAATGGTTCTTTTTCTTTGTAAATTACTTATGATTTTCATTTTATGTGTGCCTAAAGTTTAACTAAAATAGTGCAATTTTACTATATAGGGAAGGACCTTCTTGAGGCCAAAATAGGTGATTCATCTCCTAACCAGGCATACCCAAAGACCAAGAATATGGTAATAGAGGTTATTCAACACCCTTGATGTGGTGGAAATGCCAATTTTTATCCATGAGGCCCTAAAGGTGGATATTTCTAGTTACGATTTGAATGTTGATAATATTTCTTGTAAATATTTTTTGATGCTAGAATTATTACAAAAATGTGTATACATGGATTCAAAGGTCTTGGTGTTGAAAAACTATGTAATTTTAATATATATGTGTTGTAAGTGATGTATTTTCAAATGGAAGTCCCATAAGTAAAACTGTTTACTAGAGGAAAAGAAATTGTCTCTTAACTACATAAAATTAGCATTTTAGGTCTGATCACAGAATTGCTAGCCATAAATTCATCTCTTATTTTAGATCCAAGTGATCTAGGGTGTAAGTATAAGGATTCCAAATGAATTTGATGGTTCTTTTGGTTCATGTATATGACTTACAATTTTTATTTGATAGATGTCCAAAGTTTTCCTAAAAGGTGTAATTTTACCATAGAGGGAAGGACCTTCTTGAGGCTAGAATAGGTGTTTCATATCCTAACTGGGCATACTCAAAAGCCAAGAATGAAGTCCTAGAAGTTATTCAACACCATAAACATGGTGGAGATGCCATTTTTTAGCCACAAAGCCTCAGAGGTGGATATCTCTAGCTATGACTTGAATGGTGACAACATTTTTTATCAATCTTTATTAACATTGAAATGAAGTTCTAGTTTTGTTAAAAAGGAAAAAATAAATTGGTGAAAATAGCTATAAGAGTAGAGATGGGTTTGAGAGTAAATAAGTAGTAGTGGATGATTCCTCTAAGGATATTGGGAATCATTTATTCAAAATGGCTGAGGGTAACTCTACTTTTCTTCTTGATATTCATTTGTGTTCTATTATGGACGAATTATGTTATATTATACAATATTTACTCATTGAATTAAGTAAATAATAAAAAATTAACAAGGAGATGGATTAATGATCTCAACTCTAAATAATATAATGATGAACGTCAAATGACATTTACCATAGGGTTTTTTTACTTATGGAAGACTTGATGATGGCCATATTTTATTCCCCATTTGAGGGATATAGTATTTACTTAGCCACCACTATCCCCCTTGTATTGCTCAAGTAGGTTCATATTTAAAACCTTAAAACAATTACTAAGATAGATAGGTAGAGCATTTTTATTTTTTATGTGAATGATTTTGAATATTTCTCTTTAGTGAGCTATCACAACTAACTTGAATTGGATCATTGCAATATTGAACCAATGTTTGATCATATGATCATACTTTTCATATCTCCATCATCTACTTAGATAACAACATTGATAGGAAATGGAGATGATAATTGAATGATACATCATACAGATGTCATAGTATACTTCATTATAATTCAAAAAAGTGTTTTCAAAAGGATGTGAAACCACTAGTAATTCAAACTACATTTTTTCTTATTGAACATTGCTTCTTAGGTAAAATAATTTTGGAGATATGCTAAAGCATTATTGATGGAATTTTCAAATATATTCTCATTGGAGAAATGCACGTTAGACAATTATTTTTATATAAGAGGTATAATTATTAATGATGTGTGTCTCTTAAATTATCGCTACAATTAATTTATATAAGACTAAAACCATAATCTTGACAAGGATACAAAATAGAATGAGACATATAATTATTGGAATCCAGAAATTGGTTACCTGAGATGTTCCATTTATGCCTTGAGAAAAATCTAAACATTCAAATTATGTTCTCAATAGAAATAGAGGCATCAGAATAAATGAAATGAAATCTTCCAAAAAGATCATAATATAATCTACTTTAGATAATTACTATTATAATCTACATCATCTATGTCACATTATAGGTAGAGTTTTACATATTAAATTTATGAATTATGTTTGGTTTATAAAATATATTAAGAGGGGGTGAGATAGTGGGGGTTGGATTGGTGTTAAGAGGCCCTTATACATATTTTCGAGGAAATAAAAGCCATAAAGGCATACAAAATGTGAACATAATAGAATATTTAATAAATTACAACAAAATCCATATGGAGAAATCAATGAGAATATTTAAGTTGAAATGTTTACATACATACATACATACATACATACATACACACATACATACATATACATATACATATACATATACGTATACATATGTATATATATATATATATATATGTATATATAAAGGCATATAAAATGTGAACATAATAGAATATCTTGGGTCAATGTCATATAGGCATATAATTCCAAACAATAACACATCAAGACATATAAGAATACAATAAAATGCCATAAGTCATGATCCTAGTCATAAAAATGCATCACTCTTTTCATTGTTTGTAGAAGGCTCTTCCTTGGATGCTAAAATGACCCTAAATTTGTTTGAGCGTCCCTTCTTTCAAAGTTCACATTGAAAGATGAATGTTTTCTAATGTAAAGCTTATTTTTATATAACCTATTACCATGTTTATGCACATGAAACCCTTAGTTAGGGTAATTACCACTAGAAGATTATATGAGGAAGATTATTACCTTATGGATATCCTCATGCAATTCTAGGTGTATCGATGTATGATCCATAATGATATATCTAAGACTGCATGGTAGTAAACACCTTTCAAATAGGAACACCTAGGTAGCCTTATCCTACGCAAGTGTTCAACATCCATGAAACTTGGTATAGGCTAGGGTAGTCAACTTGATCTTCTTCGATCTTAGGCTAGTTAATTTAATCACTTAGGTTATTGATGTTATTCAAATAGGTATTTATTCTAAGTTAGGTTCATAAATTTTTATTCTATCAAGTTCAATTAATGGTTCTAGTTTAAATAGATTTTAGATTTTGGACTATGCTTATGTAATTCATGTGAAGAATCTAAATGGTACTACCCCCAATTTAAGATTATTTTACCATGATATTATGGTTACGTGGTCATCTTACCTTATACCTTTACTTTAGAAAATATTTTTTGTCTTAACTTTAGAATTGATAACTTAGTACAGACTTTGATACCATATCCTCATGCAATTCTAGATGGATCGATATGCGATCCATATTGATATATCTGGGACTACATGGTATTGTCAACCTTCCTAATAGGACCACCTATATGTCTTTACCCTACCTAAGTGTTTGATATCTGTGAAACTTAGTATAGGCTAGGTTAGTCAACTTGATCTTCTTCAAACTTGGGATAGCTAAGTTAATCACTTATATTATCCATGTTATTCAAACATGTATTAATTCTAGATTAGGTTCATAATTTTTTGTTCTATCAAGTTCAAGTAATGGTTCTGGTTTAAATAAATTTTAGATTTTGGACTACGCATATGCAATTCATGTACTTAATTCATGTGAAGAATCTAAATAGTACTACCCCCAATTTTAGATCATTGTACCATGAATATTATGGTTACGAGGTCATCATACCTCATACCTTCACTTTAGAAAATAATTTCCATTTTAACTAAATTACTTTATAATTCTTGGCATCATGCTCTCACTAGATCATACTATAAATAATCTTCTAGAGATTCTTATTTATCTAGTCTTATTTACATATCATTTGGTCATAATTGTAAGATTAATAATTTAAGCCACTTCATTCAAAAATGTAAATCCAAAATACATAAACTTATTAAATTTGTTCCTTTAAGAATGTTAATAATATTTGTACTTTAACAATCATGGTCATGTCATCAATAAAAAATTAACATGTCTATTTAATCAAATTAAGCATGATTTACTATATACATTAGCTTGATGAAAGGTGTATTCAATGAAGATAACTCCTTGTCATTGTATCACATTATGCATGTTATACTCAAATCTTAGTTGTGTAATGAAAGAGTATGAACTATAATTAGGAACAATAACTATTAATAGCCTTACTTAAGTTCAAATGAGGATTTTATATGACTTTTCTACAACAAATAAAGTAAAACAAATTTTTAACTAGGTTATCTATTGAGAGAGTAAGGACACAATTAGGTCATTGTGACCAAAGAAGAGCAATATCATTTGTAACTATCTTATTTCAGATTCATTAATGGATGATAAAATTTAGACAAGTATTCTCTTGATGAAATTAAAATATAATTAATTCCATTAAGTAAAGATTCTAAGTTCTTGATTAATAAATCCTATTTAACTATAAATTTGAATTGATTTTGTTTCATGTGCTAAAAACTTTAATCATAAGGCTGAATTTAAAACATAAATTATAAAAAATAAATATTTCTAACATGTTTATTCATCTCATTGACTTAGGAAATAGATATGCTTATATGTTTATGTCATTATAAATATAAATGATCAGTTGCCTAAATAAAATATGCAAGCCAAGTATGATGGCAAAATATTTTATACAAGAAGTGTAATAATTATTAAACAAATTGAACTAAGTGTCATATCATCTTAAAGCAATGCCAATGTAGGTAGTATTTTTATGATTCACAAGTAAATCACAACAAGGTAAATGAAGTTATAAACCATTGTACCATAGCATAATGCCATTAATGACTAATTAAGCAAGAATACTTTTTAACAAGGTACAAATTTCACTTTCTTAGTGAATAAATCATCTAATTACAACATAAATGAGATAAATATATTTAAATCTCTCTAAGAGTCAATATCTTATATAATAGAAATAATGCAAGCTTAGATAAGCATTTGTACTTAATCATATAACATCTAGGTTCAACATCTATTAAACATTTCCCACAAAATTTATAACATAGCTCAATGATTTAACACATAAAGCTACAATTGTAAGTTAAATATTTAATCTAATACCTACTATAACAAATGAATGTATGAGAGTATATTTAATACATATACAAAAATTTAGAATTGTTGAAACTAATTTCATACAACTCAATGAATAATCTTACAACTAAAAGTAAAACTCACAAACTAAGGATTTAATAAGGCAAATAAAATATATGTGTATTGATGCTATACAATTGAAATATAAATGTATTGAACTAATTTAATATGATACAATACTATGAAGGAGACATTAACCTACAATAATAGTATTGATTCCAAATTGGAATATTAACAAATTATTTATAGGGAATGTTACATCAATATATCAACAATGAATTAAAATTATAATTACAACAACTAAACCAAATGATTGAAAAACATTTATCTTCCTCATAAAATCCATCCCATGTCAACCCATCCTATGAGCCCCCTAATTGGTAGCCCTTAACACCCCTAACCATTAGTTGGGAGGTGGAGTATAGATTTTGGAACTTTAGGAATGTAGGTGAAGACACTAAGGGAATGAACTATTTAACTTACAATAGTTAAAACAATAAAAAAATCACATTGAAAATTTAAATATAGTTAGTCATTCATAACTAACCTTGACATCCTGGTATTCATATGAAGGATTTTAGAAGTCAACTATAGATCCAATTGATCTCATTTTCCTTCATCACTTATTCCAGGTAAACAAAATAAGATGTATCCAAAATAATGCATGAAAAATAAAATTGCATCAATCACTAAAAATTTAAAAATTGTATTTATTCATTACCAGCTAACCAAATATGGATAATTTAGTCACTTACAATAGTGATGAGTTTCCAATCATGTTATCAAATAGCTGGTTGTATTTAAAACCAAACAATTTAGCTGGTTATGAATAAATAAAATTTTAACCCTAAGTATAACAAATGAATCATTTAAATTATTTTTATATAAAATAACATATTCATCTAAACCTAAAATTCAAACACCTAAAAACACCAATAGTAATTTATTCAACAAAACCCCATAAAAACTATGCATGAATTTTAACAGAATGATAATAACTCATAAAATTGACTTGTTAGCAAAAGTCTAAGCAATAGATAAACTGAAAAATGACCAAATAAATTTCAAATTTTTTTGCCTAGGGTTTGAACTAGGGCACCATTTTTAACAAGGTTTAACCAAATACCAAGATTTTTCCCTAGGTCAACCTAGGCCACCATTTTTGGTAAGATGAAAATTAATAAAAACTAGAAATGATTTAGCCATGGTTTTAAGCAATGATTTGATTGAAAACAATAATTAAAAAAAAAAAATCCAAAATTTGAAACTATATTTTCTTATAAACCATTGAAGGAATAATAAATATTTTTTCAAAACAATCCCTCTACAAACCCTTGCAGGTTCATCATGAAGTTATGAAAATTCCTTATGAACATGCAAGTAAATATTTTCTTCTTTATTAACTTTCCTTAAATCTAGAACATTTTTTTTTTGAAAGAAAAATAAAAAAATGTAGAAACTTACTTATTTTCCTTGCAAACAATGGAGGAGAATTTTTTTTGGTGTGTTCACTACCTTGTCATGCCTCCCTTTTTTCTAGTCATGGCCAACTAAGATGTTTTCTTTCCTTATCAAGAAATTTATGCCCCCAACCATCTCTTGCAAGACACCACCAAGCCCCCTAGGGTTTCATTCTTCCTCCACCCTTCTCCATGCCTCTCTCCCTCTTCCTCCTCCTTCTCCCATATACCCATAAACCTAGTTAAATGAATAAGCTTTGGGGTTTGATATCATTTCCTCCCGAGTTGCCTAAGTCATTAATGAAAAAAAATCTGATTTTGTCCAAACCAAAAAATTACAATGATAGGTTTAGACTAGATTTTATTTTGAGTCAAAGTCCAACAAACATGGTGACAATGGAAAAATAAAATAATAACATTTCTTCCAATTTTGAGTTAGATACAATTGATTAGGGTCCCTTTGATAGGAGCTTGGAGGGGGAGAGTGGTGAGAGACGGGGGTTTAGAATCTATACCAAGGTACTTAGAGAATACAAGAGGGTTTAATAATAATAATAATAATAATAATAATAATAATAATAATAATAATAATAATAATAATAATAATAATAATAATAATAATAATAATAATAACTAGATTCAACCAAGATACGTGAAGTCACAACATCAAACAAGCTAACCAAGGAGTCAACATTGCCTAAGCTCAAGAATGAAATAAGATGCATTGATAAAAAAATCAAAATAACTACCCAAGTGACCACAAAATAACACACTGAAATAGTCACATACAAGCAATCCTATAAAGTCATCAAAATTGACAAGTGAAGACAAAGAATAAGCATGATGGATAAGTCAAGAAGACAATCAAAATAAATAAATATGGGTTCATTATTTTATCCATTTTTACTTGTGTCAACTTTTTTTATTCTTTATCCCCCGACCACCAGAATCCATCTCCATCCTAGCTCATTTCACCTATTCCTTGACCCATAAATGGCATCTGTAGTACCTATAATATATAATCGTATGCAAAACATAATTGAATATCATTACACAAAAATATGAATATTAGGACTAAATAAATTATATATAAAAATAAACTCTAGCTATAACATTTTGTTTAATATTTGAAAAACATAAAAACAACAGTTCGAAATAGTGTTGCACAGTGTAAAAGTATGTTGAAACTAGGTATAATAGTATGTAAATAGAATATGTAGGTAGGTTATGACATACACCTTACTCATAGATGGAGGTCTCTGAGATGAATGAATATAGGTCCTATTTTGCTTAAAATTTGCTTGTAGCTCAACCTATTCATATACACATATTATCAAAAACTCTACATACTAGAAAAAGATACTTAAAAAATTAACAAGTTACCTCTAAAATGATACAAAAATTATTAAAAGGTGCACTTACCGTAATCTAGTGGTCACAGTCAATTTACACCTAGGCCTCAATGATAGGTTGAGACTAGTGAATAAGAGTGTGAAATGGAGAACCAAAAGGGTCAAGACCCTGCAAACACACACACACACACACACACACACACACACACACACACACACACACACACAATAATAATAATAATAATAATAATAATAATAAAATAAAAATTAGCTCATAAAAATTTAATGAAACTAACTAATCCATTGAAATATAATAGTTAAATTTAAAAATTAAACTATCTTGTACCATGTCATGCTTGCTAATCATTTGAACATGACTAGAATATGTCACCAAAGGAGTCTACATAGATAATTATTTCACATGTCAATTATTTGTATAGGTACAAAGGAAAATTACAAAACACAAATCAATATATAAACTTAAACATTACAAGAAGTCTCGTACCTTGATCAATTGATATGTAGATGAAATAATAGTAGTAACACCTATATTTGCTTCTACCCAAATATATGGTGGTGTCTATTGTGGTCATCAAAGGAACAAAAAAATATCATTATTAGTCACTAAAGCATATATAAAATTACACATAATTAATGCACCATAAAAATAGTTAATCCTTAAAAACTGCCTCCATATATGTATATATGGGCATAATCTTAGTAACATATATGCTCATGTAGTGTCCACAATCCTCATGAAACATAAAAAATTACATATACATTATTGAGATTTTTATAAGAAAAAATTATTAAATTTTAACTTTTACAAATATTTAAAATTTAACAGGTCGGACAATTTTTTTTCAACATGTAAAATATATAAGATACCTTAGAATTTATAGCCAAGATGTCTAGACCAAATATAGATGACTAAAACATATCATCTAGGCCCTTGCAAAGACCACCACGAAGAGGATGCATGAAATCCTCATTGTTCTCCTAAGGACCAAATCATGTAGCACCACATTAGCTACAATGGTGAGTTTGGGTAGAAACACTAGATGAAGCCTTCCCATATCCACCCTCACTAGTAGTATTATCAAGAACTTGGCTCGTATGATAAATAAGGGTAATAGTAAGTGCTTTAATCACATGCAAAGTATCAATATGTATAATCTCCTTAACTATAGATGGTATCATCTCAGGAGGATGTGGTTTTTGGATAGGTTTTTTCATAAGTTGATTAGATACATGATGTGCACCTGATCTATCTTGCATAGAGCCTTTTTATTTGCCCTAAAAGTATGAAAAATTAAAATAATTTGGAGTTTCATTAAAGACAAACTCATAATATATTTTTCTCAAAAATACATGGGGAAATCATTATTATTTCAAGGTGAGTGATAAAATACCATCCACCATTAGTCCTAATTTTTTTGTTTTATCAACTCATGGATGCATCAATGGATTGGAATCCATTTGGTTGTTACATCTAGCAATACATCACTTTTTCCATCATTGAATAGTATGTGAATATGGGATTTATATATTTTTAATCTCTCATAACTTACATAGATAACATGCTAGAATATTATGCCCTGCATCTATTGCTATACCCATCCCACTTGTCAATTTGACCCATTAACGAGTCAAATTCACCTATTAATGTTTTTAATCTATTTCATATAGGATTTCAGTGGGGGTTGCTTGAATAGGGATCCCTCATTGTATTAATTAAATTCTCAATTTAGATTTTGTTTTTTACTATGTGGGATTGCAATTCCTCCTGACTACTTTAGGGGGCTTGAGGAACTATAGGAGGGTTAGAAGGGTTTTGTGGGTTAGGTTCATTTGCACTTTATACATTTCCCTCTACATGTGGATGTGTATTATGAGCTAAAAAATAAAAAAAAAGAGTAATTTAAACAAAAAATAATGCAAATGTAATAAGATTACCTAAATTAGTATAAAAAAATTTGCATACCTTTCCTCTTGTATGACATTATCGATTTTAATTTCTTTGCTTGTGTTTCTAAAACATGAGTTGAGCTCTTTGCTTGTCCACTCTCAGTTCATGTTGATGCCAAATGAAAAGCATCAATGATTTTTTATTTTTTATAACATAATTACAATATGCATGGTTTAAAAAACTAAAATCACATATGTGGTTATTAAAACTAGATTTTAAAACTAAAACCATATGCACACTCTTACCACTTATGGGCCAAGACTGTGTACATGCTTTGTAAAACCATGTATGTAGGTTAATAAAACACATATGATGAAACATTAAAATAAGTTTAAGCAAAAAAAGTGTCCACTCCCCACCCACAAATTTATGCACTTATCTTATTGATAATGTAACTTATATAATTAGATACCCCCAACATAGGCATATCCACTAGGTATAAGAGAATCTAACATCTAAGAATCCATTTAGACATGTATGTCCTACATCACACTCATATACCTCATGAAATACATGTGTTTATGAAAATAATATGATATATACCAAAGTATATGATAAATAATATATGCAAATAAGTAAACTAGTAACTCATGTCATGTTCAGGTTCTGATTTTTTATTTTTAAAAAATATTTTGAATGTTTTTGTATTGTTGAATTATTATTATTTTTTTTTTATTTTTGACATTTTTGAATGTTTTTGTATTTTTTTTAATTTTGTATGATAATTTTGAAATAAATTATCCTATGATCCTATAAATTGGAAGACCATAGTGCATTCCTATGCCATAGAGTTAGAAGGTATCTTTTCATGGATGAAAAGTGATACATGTTTTCGAATAAAATTTTGAAAAGGCATAAAGTGATGTGATATATCTATATTCATTAGTACTCATAGTATGTTTTATAGTATGTGTGACATTATAATGCATAGGAATCGATGATATGATTTATAGTAGTGTAAGCTCTCACTACTTGTGTTTGGTATGGAACACATAAAACTGTCTCAAGGATTACCTTAGGATGCATTGTACAAGGTTTATGTTTATTTGTACATTGAATAACATTTTAATGTGAAAATATCTTTAGGAACATGTATCAATTTCCTCAAACTACATGTATATAATGATTCTGTATAGATGCAAAAACTAATCTTGCACTATGTATTTGAATATGTGAAATGACTGTATTTGTATTAATCTTGAATAGGTTATATAACTAACTATGGTGTTAGTAGGGGAGGAGGAGATACCAATGACTTTAGATGTTACTAATTTTTAATGCCTATAACTTTTACCACTTGTTTATAATTTATGCATTTAATACATATATGCATTATAAATGGTACTACATAAAGATTCTATATACAAAGGTATCCCAATAACATATTAAAGAGTGTTATACTTGGTGAGACTTGAAATGGAATGGCCATTTTTTCTAAACCAAACTAAAGAGGTAATAATATATACCCAAGAGTGTTTAATGTATGATGATAAAATACTTTGACTAATTTTGATGTAGATTGTAGATCACATTACGTATATACAAGAATGAGAAAAGTGCCATTATATATGCATATTAAATTGACCCATTATCTTTAATGACATTATTTATGTGTTGTCTATTGATATAAGTTAGAATAAAGAGTGCATGCCTATTTGAGTCATATTTAGTAATTTCATGTCATCAAATGTGATCATAGGATGTGATTTTGATGTGCCTATAAATATACCAATAATTACATCTATTATATGTCTATATGTATATGGAAGAGTATGCACATTTTAAACATGATGTACATTTAATTTTTTAGTATTTTCTATAGTACCATTGTTTAAGAATAGTTTAATGGATATTTTTATCTTTGTAGTGTCATTCTGCTATGGTATAGCTTCCTCTATGGGTGTGTTTAGCTCAATAGTATTATCATCGGTAAGATATTATATCATATGCCTTAGCCTAAAACACTTGTTTGTATAATTATTAAACATCTATAGTAATAAAAATATGTTTTACTTTCAAATCCTTTGTGTTGAGGCTTGGTCATATCAACATATAATGGTGGAGGGAGAGGTATGAGATTGCAATCAAGTAATTAATATAACAAGATAGAAGGAGATTGTGGTAGCCTTGAACATTGCCTCATTGGTGAAGCTATTAATTGAAGCTTATTCATTAGTTGTAAACCTAAATTGAATATTATAATTCTCCATTTTTACTTTTTTAATATTTGAAATTATAATTTTATTTGATTTGAAACTTGTTATTTAAATTAAATGGAACATTTGGTGTGTACTTGAGTTTGTTCAAGTTTATGAGCTTGAATTATTTTTCTTTGACTATATGGCATAACTCATCAAAATATTTGAACTTATCAAACATGATAGACTTAATGAATGGGGCTATAAAAATTTGTGTGAAGATATCCTACAATTCATTGTCTACCATAGAATTTGTCATATTAGCTAGCATAGTTTAGTGTTTAATAAAATATTAATGATTAGATCATTTTAACCTTCTTTGAGTTTTGAAACTTGTGCATAAGATAAATTTTCACCAATGTTAATAAAAAAAGAGACAGAAACTGATGGAACTCTATAGTATTTTTAGAGCCTATTATCAAGTCTAAAACATACAAGTATACCTACATGACCCTAAATAATCCCACACAATCAGTTGGAGGTGACTATGGATAAATTATGAAATTAAGCATGGGGTGTAAGTGTTTGTATTACATGAACTCAAGGTGAATAATCAATCCAATCATTTACAAATCACCATATAATATTAAATAAAGTTTATAAACACTATTTAAGGCCTAATACACACACACACACACACACACACACACACACACACACACACACACACACACACACACACACACACACACACACACACACACACACACACACACACACACACACACACACACACACACACACACACACACACACACACACACACACACACACACACACACACACACACATGCACCACTTTAAGATAAAAAACATAGTCAGGAATGGGTACATGCAACCTTAAGAGTTAAATTTATGGAAAGAGGTATGTAAGGAGTTGAGGTGTTCAATATACCTAGAATTCATTAATGATTATCATGATAATATCCATACTCTCTTTTTAGTTGAAAATAAAGAAAATAAAAGACATCATGATTTAACACGCAGTCCACATGAAGAATCCTTCACACAATTTACTTTGTAAGGGTTTGCCTTAGAACTTGAAGAGGTTTAGGGGTTAAATGACATGACCAAGGGTTAGATTTTGGTATGGAGTATCATTTTCACTTGTAAGAACTCCTAAAACACTCAGTTTACATGATAAAATAATGGAAGTTCCCTCTATTTTATCTTAGATAGAGGGCACCCCCTAATCCACAAACCTACAATTTTAGAGAAAATGGGTGAGAAAGGTAAACCAAAAGATATAGAAACATCTTAGGAATGTGTGAAAATTTGGAAAACACCCATGAAAATATGAACAACATATCATAGAAGGAGGGAAATAAACAAGGAGGTATAGAACATGAAGGTTGTAGTCAAGTCTAATTAGGTAGGGTTTTGGCCTGATGCCCAAATGAAGAGTCATTTTAACTTCCACATTGAGATGATAATTATAAAATATTTAGGCATGATTACGGGATCATTTTAGACATGATCACGCTATTAAGATACAAAAGAAACCATTAAAAGGCCAATTTTGGCTTAGAATCAACATTAGGCCTGTAGGAAATGAGGAAAGAGCTCGATAGGCTAGTTTTAATTGCTCACATATTTCATAAGGCTTTGCATGGAGGTAAAGGAAGTTTAGAGATATTATCAAGGATCCAAAAATATTATATAGTGAGATTTTTTTCATCTTCAATGTCAGAACTTTATGAACAAACCTTAAGAGCAAAAATAGGCATAAACCCTTGTTAACCCTTAGTCAAAAACTAATGAAGGAAATGAAGTTGGAAAGATTATAAAATAGAATATTTTGACCATGAAATATATTATATAATTTATAATAATCTTTTAGTCTCTTTCCCATCCTTTTGAGTTGTATGAAAACATATGGATGGAGTACAGAACATGGTGTTTTTGTTTATTTTATGTGTTGTGCAGGTTCCAAGAGATTACAAAAAATGAAAATAACATGGAAGGGAAGATTAGGAATTAATATAACTCCCAATTCCAATTTAATTCCTTATAAAAACTCCTAATATCCTCAACTATCTACTTCATCTTAGCCAGTCAAAACTAGCATAGTGACCAAGCTAGTGAGAAGGGTGGAAAGCTTCAAGTGAGATAATTTTAAGGTGTGTTTGATGCCTCTAAGGACATGGAGGGTATTGAAAAGTGTCATCCAAGATATCAAAATAAAATCATGTGAAACTAATTCCTTTTTGGAAGCCAAGTGTGTAGGGTGCATGAAAAAGGAGTTATTTTTATTGCGGATTATGATAGCTCATTTTGGGAAGATTCTAGATGAATAAGACTACAACCAGTGCATGAAGAAGCATGTATAAAATCATTCCATCTCATTCCAATCATTATACATATACCTAATTATTTTTGGGATGTTTAAATAGGGATAAATCATGAAGGTAGTTTTCTGAGCTAGAATGAAAAATTTCATGCCACTTTACAAGAGTCTCGTGACTTGGAGAGCCACTTGTTCCTTTTGACCTTGCATGGCCCATTACACATCCATTTATCATGAAAAATTAGCTCATTTTATCAAAATTTAAAGTGTCATTATGATCTTTGTACCTATTTTCTCTCCTCTCTCTCAAGTTCTATAAGAACTAGCCATTTTGGCCTTTGTAACTTATGCTCCACCTGAGTATGGTGAAGCCCTATAAAGACACTGGAAATCTACACACCATAATTTTGAGTGTTGAAGTACCCATGAACCATCTTACGAATGATCTAAACCTTTAACCCCTAAGTAAGCTAACCCATAGTTAGTTTGACTAAACCAACTTAACCCAATCATTTACCCATTTTTACCTTTCACCCTCAACCGCTGACAGTCATGTCGACTACCGATGGTCACCTTGACTATCAATGGTTAGGGTGCACATTTTTAGCCAAGATAATGTAATATAAGTACCTTTATTTTCTAAATATAATTTTTCTAAATACACATGTGATCCATTGCATAGATGATTTATAATTAGATGACCAAGTTGAACCTTCATTTTCACCTCTTACCTATGCCTATAAGAAGAGAAGAGGTGGGAGGTGAAATCCATATGAAATTATTATCAAGATCTTGTGCATTTAGGAGTTTATTTATTATAGGTCAATCACCACTAGTAACCTAGCAATCAAGAAATCATATCATAGAGTTGACTTACCACCATCTCTCCATCAAGTTCTTAGGTACCATTACTCTGTTAGAATTAGGCTAGATTCCAATGATAGGTCAACTACCTCAAACATACACCCAATCAACTTCTAATAAGACAAGTAATTTTTTATTAGTATTCATTTACTTTATTTCCATTTTTTAATCAACCTAGGTCTTACCCATCTCTCAAAATCCATCTTTTAGATCCCATCAACCATCCCTTCAACTAGCCCTTCAACTAACCTAGATCCATACATAGTAATAATTGACAATTTTATCAACCATCAATGGTCTATCCAACTGTTGATGGTCACCTTCACTATTGATGGTCACTTCAACCACTGATGGTCAGGCCAACCACTAATGGTTACTATGGTAGTGAAATCTAGCAACTTATTTTCACCTATCTACCCCCAACCAACCCTGATTCTCTATGTCCCTACTTGTTCATAGACCTCCTTTTGATTTTCTAAAGCTGAACCCAACCACCTAGCACTAGTATTAATTAGCTTATCACTATTTTAATCATTTATAATCTATTTCTTAAGAAATCATTCTTGCATTTAGTTTTAGTACCTTTTGATTATTGATGAAAGTACCTTTTATTCTATTTTATAAACATAATTGTTTAAGATGTGTGGATTGACAACCCCTAAGGAAACTATTGCTTCCAAAATTTGGATATCACTAGGTAATCCACATAGATATGTTCATAGGCCCAATAATGCATAACTAGGTGGACATTGATGCCATATCTCTCATGGGACCTAAAACCCCATATCTCCCTATATATCTGTACTAGTAGAATAGGTACCTCACCAAATATAGTCTACCCTAATAATAAATCAATCAAAACCCCTAGTAGAAATTAGGGGAACCTCTCACTACTCATGTTAGGAATCCCAAAACATGTCACAACAATCATGATCATGGTCATGAGTCTCCTCTTAGCTAGAGCTCTCTGATACAATGCACTATACCTAAATCCTCCAGCATGCCATTTGACCTAGTCACTTTCATATCCATATAACAACTCAATATGATCATCATACTCCTCTCAATTTATGTGGTATATTAGATCATCTCAGAGTGGAAGTTGAGTAATCCTATGAACATCCTCTAGTAAGATGGTCATCTCACCAATTAATAGTAGAAAGGTGTTCATATCAAGATCCCATCTCTTGATGAGTGCTATGACCATAGATGCATCTCAAGGCACATGCTGCTAGTGCTTCATTGCTCTTAACCCCACCTCTTCCATGTGGGCCTAATTGACTAGAGTCATCTCCTAATGTATCTATATGAAGATATGTGATACTTGGTCACACATCTAAATTTGATCCCTAGCCTACACCAATTTAGAACATGTCTTAGTCACCTAAATTGATAGCACCTATCTTATCCTACATTACCCTTTAAAACACTTGACCTATTTTCTATAACCTCACCTACCTATCTACCTAATGACCAACCAAATGTACCCTTTAAGCCTACATGGTCTACCTATCTACAATTATGACCCCTCTTGCCTTAAGCTTTTTCAATCCCTTATTAACGAAACATTTAAAAAATATATATGTGACTGCATATGGTCATGGTGATCACCAATGGTCAGGCACCCATTTTTATATCAGTGTTGACTATTGATGGTCAAGCCTAATCATCGATAGTCACTATGGGTGTTCTATGGCCAAAATGCCCAAACTGTACCACACTTAACAACCACCTAAAATGTAATTAAATTCTATTCCTTATTACCTAACATGTCTACCCAACCCAATTTACCTACCCACTCCCACCACTTCTTGATGTTACCCACAATTTCACCTAAAACTTACCTAAACCCTATCTAGGGCATCCTAGCCTATTACCCACCCATTTCAACCAAGCCTAATCCTAGTGCATAAAATCAACTCTATATATCAAAATCAAAACAGTCCCACCTCATTTCATGACCACCACCATGGATTCACCTGCAAACTTGCTCACCCTTGATCATGCTTGCATGTTCCTTACATCTTGACTAGTCACTTAGGTCCCCCTCAACTAAATGTCAAAATCTACCTTAGCAAACTACTATCCAACAAAGCATAATTTCTACAAACTAAAAAATTCACCCAGAGCTCCTAGTCAACACCAACAAAAGTTAAAATGAGAGAAATTAATTTCACTTTTAATTTTACCTACTAGATTTCTAGGGTTTTACCTTGACCATTGATGGTTAGGGTGATCATCAATGATTATCCTTTAGGACCCTGACCATTGATGGTTAGATGACCCCACCTTCTTTGATCTTTAGCTTAAGAAAGTCATCTTTCAGTAACAATCCAATCAAATCCACCACCTATGGAGAATAACTTCTCCACCCAGCTTGACCACCTCATCAACTCACTGGTGGTCCATCTTGGCCCAGATAACATTCATTTTGTGACACTTTTTTGCCTAATTTTTTTAACCACAATGATAACATTGCCATGTTGACCCTTTTTGATCTTATGCCACATTACACTTACCTAACCTTCTTATGTAATTTTAAGAGCACTTACTACCTTGGATACCCATGACACTCGACCTATTTGTGTTTTCCATGGGATCAATTCCTACCTTAAATACCCTTGAAAACACTGACCTTATCTAGGAGACTAACATGTGTCCCCAGTTACCACACCTAAATATGGTCATGTGGTACATTGATCGCTTATCCCTTCGAACTAACCTCTATTATTATCAACTATGGAAAATTCATCTTTACGTGATATTGATATCATACCTTTTATCACACTTTTCAAGCCTATTTGTGCTTTAGTGACCAACCTATCATCCACTTTCATGATGTTTACCTTCATCATCACCTATACCCACCTTATCAAACCTGCATCCAATTCATTTTTACTTCTTCTACTCTTGGTTTGAGGGGAAACACCTCCTCCCATACTTGGGGCAACCAAACCTTTGATCAATATCAATTTTTGTTTTGAAGCTAGTTGATTCTAAGCTACACAACAAAAAAGGGAAAAATGTAGACATCAAAAATCTACAAAGCATGATTCTAAGTGTTGAATTACCCCTTGAACATCTTAGGACCCTCTCAAGACTGATCTAACCCTCTTATCCCTAATTAAACTAATCCATAGTTAGTTTTACTAAATATACTTAACCCAAAATTTTACCCATTTTTTACCTTTCACCCTCAACCACTTATGGTTAGGTTGACCATCATGGTCACCCTGATTATCAATGGTCAAGGTGCACCTCCTTAACCAAGAGCATATAAGCCACCTACCTTGATTTTATAAATATAACTTGTCTAAATCTATGTACAAGCCATTTTTATAGATGATTTACAATTAGATGGCCCAACTAAAACTTCACTTCCATCTCTTATTTGTGCCTATAAGAAGAGAGGATTTAGGAGGTGAAATCCATCTATAATTATTATCAAGAGCTAGTGCATCCATGGGTTTCTTTCTTGTAGGGCAATCACCATTAGTAACCCAATAATATAACAATCATATAAGAGAGCTAACTTGCTGCCACCTCTTCATCAAGTTCTCAAGTACTGTTACTCAATTAAAATCAAGATAGATTCCACCAATAGGTCAAATACCTCAATTATCCACCCAATCAACTTTTGGTAAGATAAGTACCTAATTTTTAGTATTCATTTACTTTATTTTCATTTTTCAATGAACCCATGCCCTACCCATCTCTTATAATCCATATTTTAGATCTTGGTAACCAACCCTTCAACCAACCTAGATCCATACATAGTAACCATCGATGGTTGTCTCAACCACTGATAGTCTATCTAATTGCCAATGGTCACCTCATCAACTGATGATCCACCCAACTACTGATGGTCACTATGGTAGTGAAATCTAGTAATATATTTTCTCTTATCCACCCCCAACCAAAAATGATTCTCTATGTCCCTTCTTTTCATAGGCCTCCTAATTTTTTTAAGATAACCCCAATAACCTAACACTAATATTAATTACCTTATTACTATTTTAATCATTTATAGTCTATTTCTTAAGCAAGAATTCTTGTATTTGGTTTTAGTACCTTTGATTTTTGATATAAGTATGTAATATCCCCTCCAAACAGGGAATATAGCAACACAAAACTTTGAACAAAGATACAATTTCTGTTGAATAAATTCAAAAAGATAACAATAATATAGTCTCTTAAGAGCAAATCACAGATTTTATCACTTGTCCTTCTAAATTATTACAATTAAATTCCTCTCTTATGCATATAAAATATGAAATACAGTCCTGAAAACCCTGGCTTTACAAATCTAGAAATTGGGTTTGAATCTGGAAAATTCTGTCTCGGCCTACTGTGTCGAACACACAGTCACCGGCGTTGATCGATATACTACCGACATCGGTCACTTTAGGTCCTTCTCTGCCGACGTCGGTCTCCAGTCGGCCGATGTCGGTCACTGGGATCTCTTCCTGCCGAGGTCGGTACCTGCCTGGATCTGTACAGACCTGTACAGACTTCATACGGCCGCCAATTGGGCACAACTTGCTTGTTTTCAACCCCTGATCTGAAAATATATGTTCTAGCATAGAATATCTCTAGCTGTATAATTTATTGAATCAAAACATAAAGAAATAAATACCTAGAATATCTGTAATAACTTCTGTGTGAAGTTATCTCTCAACCCTGTAAATTTTGTGATAACTTTTGGATGAAGCTATCTCTCAATTTGGAAATAGATCAGTTGATATTCCATAGCCTCTTAATTGCACACACTGAAGAGGGAATGTTCTCCAATGCAAATGGAATCTTGGAACTTAGGCTCAGTCTTCACAGAAGAAATTCTTCAAAAATCAATAATCAATAATCAATGGCTAATCCATAATGGCCTCCATGAGAAACCCTTATACCCTCAAAAGATATGCTTGCCCTAATTAGGGTTTCTTAAATTAGAATCAGGGTTTCTAATTAAAAATAGGCTAAATAATTAATATTTGATTAAATCAATCAAATATTAATATCTCCCTCAATACATGTCCAAACGAGCCCAAATGAAAGCCAACTGGAAAACCTCTACTCAACGAAGCCACCCCAATCTCCATCAAGACCCTCTAACCATCCTATCAGCCTACGAGGGTCGCATAATAGGCTAACCATGAACTCAGAACATGTCAACTGAAAAGGGGACATGACAATCCGCCCCTCCTAGAATTGCTTGCCCTCAAGCAATCGCTGAATGACAAATCAATCAATCCACCTGGATCCCAAATGTAGTTATGATCTCCACCACTATCAATTAACCCCATGCCATGTCCATCCCCACTCTCATGTAATGGCATCACATCACCTCTAGTACTAAGATAAGCACTCAAACATCCAATCCATAAATAAAAATCAGCAAGCAAACTCCTTACCTAAATAATATCTAAAACTGGATTGTGAAGACTAGAAATAGTAATATCATCATCAACCTATGACCCGAATATAACAGAAAGTTGAGTCCCCACCACATGTGACAACTCTTGAACTGTACTCACCTCAAGACCAAGCTCGTCCTCATACATCCCCTGTGTTGGTGCCAATGTGCCCTCGTCATCGCCCTCCATGTCATGTGGTATAGGTACCTCCATCCGATGAAAAAACATATATCTGAAGCTGCTGCCCCGTATTGCCTTAAGAATATGTGTCTTTCCATCAACCTCAAAGAGAACCTCCATGTCCTTGAGATGAAGAGTAACTGCCTCAAATGAATGAAGCCACTTCATACCCAAGACTAAGTCTATGTCTCCCATGTCTACCACATAATAATCAGCCTTGAACTCATAATTGTTCAAGCACAATGGGAGGTCTCTAATCATACGCTCACACCTAAGAGTGTGACCATCAGCTACCTTAACTCTGATGCCCTCAAAATCTTTAGTAGTGAGCCCACGCTTCTCCACAAATCTAGCATCTATGAAATTATGTGTGGCTCCTATATCAAGAAGGGTGATAACCTTCTGCCCCGCCAAAACTCCACAGAGTCTGAATGACTCATCTGACTGAATACTGGATATGCATGCCTCTTGTATGTGAAGCTCTAACTCTGCCTCTACCCCCTCAGAACTATTCTACTGTTCGGAATCCTCAGAATCTGAATCCTCATAATATGCCCACATCACACGATTCGCCTTGCCCTTAGGCCTCAAAGGACAATCGTGATGGATATCATATGGACCTTTGCAGTATAAGCAAAGCTTCTTTTTGCGTAGATCATTAAGTGCCTCATGATCCAAAGGTGTTGCTGCTGGATTGGCCTTTGAATCATTTTTAACCCCAGATTTATCTATGTTAAAATTCGGTCTCTCTGTATCTGCGTTGGAGCACTTATGGTCTCTAGATGAAGAAGTACCCTTGGAGTTAAATTTATGGGATGGGGCTGCCATCTCCATACTACGTGCCTTCTTCATCGCTACCTGTAATGAAGGAGGATCAAAGGATTTGATCCAACCTCTCAATGGCTCTGTCAATCCCTCTATGAAGAGAACTACCAATCTACGCTCTGAAATATTGGGCACCATGACTGCCAATCTCTGAAACTCACCAATGAAGGACTCCAGGTTACCTATTTGTCTCAATTGTGCTAGATCTCGGAAGTAAACCTTGAGATCTTTCTTGTCAAAGCACTCAACCAATCTATCCACAAAGTCCTGGTACTCTGTTACCTGGTTATGCTGAAGTGTTACCATACCATGGTACCACCAATCATGTGCTACTCCATCCAAGTGCAAAGTGGCGTATTTGATGGCCTCTATCTTTGAAATTGGTCTCAATGCCAAAAAGGTGTCAAGCTTATGAACCCAAGCTTGAGCTATCATCTTGCCGCTGCCGTCAAAAGTTGTCAAAGAAAGCTTACCCGTAGCCTTCTTCAACTCACTGAATTGAACTCTAGGCCTCCTATCCTGTCTAACCAATCTATAGTGCTCTCTCCTTAGATTAACAAAACGGTCAAAGGACATTCTCTCTTGAACATGAGGAGGTAATAATTCCCACTCATCATTTGCAGCCATGTAAATATCTACAAATGGGGAATTCCCTGCCTCCTCCTCTGCTGGTGCCTCTGGTTCTTCTTGAACAAATGTAGGATGTGTAGGTCTATCAGCTGTTCTGGAGTGAGTCTATTGTGGTCTCTGATTAACCGTATCACTCCTGTCATCTCTTTGGTCCCCATTCTGTCCATCAGTTGCGTTCATTCCCCTTATCATAGTCATAAGTGCCTGTAGTGTCTGATTCATCTGCTGTTGGCTTGTCATCATAGCACGGTGGAATTCTCTAGTGTCCTGATCAGCATCATACCTGTGGCCCTTGGGTGGGCTGCCCTCACGTCTATCACTCATGATAATCCACTGCTATTTTAACAGATGGGTACCTTCAAGGAAGGCTCTACTGCGTGTGTTATACCTGTGTGGTCCCAACTCTTGTGGCTGCATAAGATCTATAGACCCTCAGGCTGGCAGGATTTAGCTCTGATACCACTATAATATCCCCTCCAAATAGGGAATATAACAACACAAAACTTTGAACAAAGATACAATTTCTATTGAATAAATTTAGAAAGATAACAATAATATAGTCTCTTAATAGCAAATCACATATTTTATCACTTGTCCTTCTAAATTATTACAATTACAGTCCTCTCTTATGCATATAAAATATGAAATACAGTCCTGAAAACCCTGGCTTTACAAATCTGGAAATTAGGTTTGAATCTGGAAAATTTTGTCTCGGCCTGCTGTGTCGAACACACAGTCACCGACGTCGATTGATATACTACCGATGTCGGTCACTTTAGGTCCTTCTCTGCCGACGTCAGTCTCCAGTCAGCCGATGTCGGTCACTGGGATCTCTTCCTGCCTAGGTCGGTACCTACCTGGATCTGTACGGACCTGTACGGACTTCGTACGGCCGCCAATTGGGCACAACTTGCCTATTTTCAACCCCTGATCTGAAAATATATGTTCTAGCACATAAGATCTCTAGTTGTATAATTTATTGAATCAAAACATAAAGAAATAAATACTTGGAATATCTGTAATAACTTCTGTGTGAAGTTATCTCTCAACCCTGTAAATTCTGTGATAACTTCTGGATGAAGCTATCTCTCAATTTGGCAATAGATCAGCTAATATTCCACAGCCTCTTAATTGCACACACTGAAGAGGGAACGTTCTCCAATGCAAATGGAATCCTAGAACCTTAGGCTCAGTCTTCATAGAAGAAATTCTTCAAAAATCAATAATCAATAATCAATGGCTAATCCATAATGGCCTCCATGAGAAACCCTTATACCCTCAAAAGATATGCTTGCCCTAATTAGGGTTTCTTAAATTAGAATTAGGGTTTCTAATTAAAAATAGGCTAAATAATTAATATTTGATTAAATCAATCAAATATTAATATCTCCCTCAATACATGTCCAAACGAGCCCAAACGAAAGCCAACTGGAAAACCTCTGCTCAACGAAGCCACCCCAATCTCCATCAAGACCCTCTAACCATCCTATCAGCCTACGAGGGTCACATAATAGGCTAACCATGAACTCAAAACATGTCAATTGAAAAGGGGACATGACAAAGTACTTTCTATTCTATTTTATAAACTCAATTGTTTAAGATGTGTGGATTGATAACCCATAAGGAATTTATTAATTTCAAGATCTATATATTATTAGGAAATCCACCCAACTATCTATCTAATGAAAATTTTTGCTTTAGTGCTTTCTTATATGTAGGTCATCCTCCCAAGCCAAAGAGGAACTCTTCATAATCTTCTGATTCAATGTGTACATAATAAAATAGGTTTTTCAACCATACTTGTATTTAGTTTCTTCTTTTCCCCTTTCCAAAATAATAAGCATAAATTCATTGAAACACCCTACTCATTTACATACCATTCGATCAATAAGACTACTAGTTTTTACCTCTTCCATGACTATTCATAGTGTGTTTTACTTGGATGACTAATTTTGTTTAGTGATAACTTGTTTCCTTAGCATAGTTACTTTACTCTATCACCTATTTTTATTTGGAATTCTTATAGGGAATGTGAATTGTTTTATGATGTGCCAAGGTTGAGTGAGTTAGTCTATTCAACTAGCTCCATTCTAGGCCTCTTATCTAGTCCTTGTGTAGTCCTTTATTCTCATGTGTAACATGCAACTGGTTGAAAGCCATCAAATTATTTTGTGTATCACCTCCCTTAAAATAGTTTTGTTTCAATTTTTTTCTCCTTTTTCCCTCATAAAGTTTAGGTGTAGTAGTTTTCCAAAGTGGTACATCTAGGGACCTAGCCCTATATAGAGATTCAACTCATCCTTAAGATACCCACAAGCCTAAAAGTGTTTTAATTATGCCACTTAGATGAGGAAATATGAGACATCTACTCAAAGGGTGAAAATCCAAGTGATAACAATTTTTGTCATGCCTGATGGGAATCTTAGTGTAAGAGGTTGAAATGTATTTAGTGTTATCTTTCAACAATCAACCTTTGGAGGCATCTATCCAAGAATCAATGGTAACTCTAAAGTTACATCAAATAGTCAAGCAACCCAAGTATTCCTTTTGAATATTATTGATAATCATTCCTTATTTTCTAGCTTCCTAATGACATTCCATGGCTGAACTTGGTGTTGAGTATTATTTTACACAAGTTGGTGAGGTTTATCAAGACTATGGGATTTTATATTAGCCTTTTTATGGCTCATAACAATTATAATATGACTCTCACTAGCTCTAATATGACCATTCTCAACCTTATCATGATTTGTATTAGACCTATAACCAACTTTCTCAATATATTGTTCCTCCTAGTCAACCTAATCACTTCTCAAGTCAATCTATTTCAACCTTCAAGTAAACTCTTTTAGACTATGATAAGTACATGTTGGATCTTGATACACTAATGGGATATTTTCAATAGGTTCCTAATAATATTATTCATAAGGTGAGAGATACATTAAAGTTGGTCAAAAGAGAGTGGGCACCTATTGAAGGATCTAATTGGCAAATGATCACAACTTAGATGCTAGATGTGAGTGGCCTAGTTTCATCTATGGAAGATAGGTTAAAAATTCATGAGAATAAGACTCACCAAACCTATCATCCTTCATATCCACTTCACCAATATTGATATCAGTCCTACATGATTCCTATTCATGAGCCTAACTAGCTTCTCAAAGCCATCTTTTTCCCCGTCAACTAGAAGAGATAATTGGGAAGGCAAACCTTATTTTTGAACCAAATATTGATAGGTAGATTGAAATGGCCAATAGGTAGATGTAATAGTCCATATCATCAATAAAGGAGGTGGAATTTAATCCCTCATTGACCTCTCCAATTATATCCCCACTTAATAAAGAAGAGACCTCTAGATATGAGATCTCAAGTTGGAGACAAGGTAGATAATCAAAGCCTAAGGAGATCCAAATTTTCTTGAACACTTTATCCACTCCTCAAATTGAATCACCACCTCAAGAATATACTCCTAATCCTAACATCCTAATCTGGAATAATATAGTGGAGTCATGGGGAAAGAAAGAAGATATAATCTATGATAAGGAGTGTGAAGTTGATAAAGAGCTTGATCCTATGCAAGCCCCTCCCTCCCTTCCTCAAGAGACCTATTATCTTCCATGTCAACCATATTACAATCCTCATACTCATAATTATACCTATCAAATCCAAGATAAACTTTTTCAAGATAACCTAGCCAAGAAAATTGAAGAGTTAGATTCAAAGATGAAATTGCTAAGTCAAGGTGTGATGGAAGGTTTAGACCCAAAAGAAGATCCTATGCCTAAACACACATGATATACCCTTCCTAAAGATAGTACTAAAGTTAAATCATATGTCAATAAGGTAATTTTCAAATGAAAGGAAGAAAACCAAGCTATTTTAGCCCAAGGTTGACCTCCCCTTGCTCAAGAGCTTCTAGAATAATCCCCTACATTTCACTCTCAATCTGATTTTGAGTTCTATATACCACCTCCACAAACTAGTTCATCTTTTTCTCACCCCATCAACCTTTGCCTTGATATACCTATGATATGGAACCTTAAACATGAGTAGTTGGTTGACAAAAAACTCATAAATTTTTATTGAATAAAGCGTAGCTCCTTTGTAGCCTCATTGGACTAAGTCACATGATTACAAGATGCCTAGTCTTATCATCACTAAGAAGGAGAAAGAAATTGAGGATCTTGAAGTACTTGGGAAGAAAATTCATGTTATGGTAGTTGAGATGAAACTTGAGAACCATCAAGAGGTCCTCAATGCTAAATAATAAGTTGTCCCTTGTGTTGAAACTTTTGATTGGGTTGATATCAAAAAATGTTTTCTTTTTGTCAAAGAGGAAGAAATAGTCATTGGTTCTTCCATCACTATGCAATATATCATGGATGGGAAAGAAAAAATTCCTAATCAGCCTTGGCATGATTTAATCAAGTTATACTCCTCTTCAAGGAGGCTATGATCTAGTTAAAAATGGAGAAGGTAACCTTAACACTCAAGTGAGTATGCAAAGGAAAAGCAATGTTTCAAATCTATAATTTCAATAGGCATATACATTTCATGATGATATGTTTAAAGTAATAAAAATGGGTTATAATCCTCTCAATCAGTTGGGAGAAACACATTAGCTCTTGAAGGATGGAATAAACTCATATTGGCCTCAATCTTCTAAGGAACATGAAACCAATCCTCTTGAAGCCATGCATAACAAGAAGATAATAGTTGATCATGAGATGAAGAGTGAGCAGTAGTATGAGGTATGTGTATAAATTTAAGAGGAATATATCTAAATTAGAGACCTATTTAAGTATGATCTACTTGAGAGCAGATCAAGTGAAGTGCCAAGGAATAAGTCTAATCTACAAAGCATCCAATATGAAGAGAAATATGCTTGCCACTATGACTCATCTCATGAAGAAGAATATTCAAGAAAATTTTCTTTTGATCTTGGAAAGGAGGTATTCTTATTTTATATTTGTGCATAATAGTTTGGTTTTTGATTCCCCTAAGTGCCTTGAGAACATGCGAGTCTTGCTAGTTTTTTTGATTTGTTTTATGTGGTTAAGGTATTCAAGTGGTCTTATCTAGATTAAAGCTTATTTTAAATTATCAAAGTCATCTTATTGTGTCTCAAACTTTAGATGACTCCCTAATCCCAATGGACTAATAAGGTTACTAGTGTAGATAGTATAGTAGGCATACTACCCATATGAGTCACTAATTTGTTGACCACATTTGACCTTGCAAGGTCAAATTGGGACCCCTATAGGTAAAAACATAGTCTTTATAGGTTTATAGGTGATATAATACTTTGTAATGGGGTATATTATAGGTTATCTGATGTCATTCAATGCCATCTTAACATCTTAGTCATATTAGTTAATTTGTCATTTTGAGTCATTTAGAAGGCTTTTAAGGGTCATAAATGTAAGTGGCATGGTTTCCACACTGTCCAAGTGTCCTAAGTTCCTAAAAAATGTCAAAAAAGTCACATTACCTATTAATAATGTTAGTTTAGCTGAAACTTGTATGTTATCTAATTAAAAATCAAGAAATCAACTAAAAAAAGGAGAGTTTGGCACTTGTACAGATTATGGTAGATTTTTACACATGGGTGAAGGTTTTAACAAGAATATTAATATTACTTAGGCTAATTTTCACACTTTAAATTCTATGGAATTTCCATTTTTGAGATAAACCTATTATACTCCTTCTTTGCCTTTTTAGACACACATAAGCGGTCAACAAGTTTGTGTTTGGTACAAACAACTGAAGAAGTTTCAAGTCAAACACTTTTCATAGGTGGTAATAAAATTGTAGATATTAATTTTCATAAAAATATTTTTAATAATTGTTACCTATGATTTATGAACCATCCTCATGAAGTTGACTATGTTTCTGTGCTTACCAACTTGTGCACCCTATAGGTTTTGCTCTTGTATGGATAGTTCCATATAATATAGTTGTTTAAATGGTTTAACAATTATTTTTAATATATCCAATAATTTTAAACATGGTTTTTTAATGTTTCAAGGAGTTTTGATCATCAAATCATCTCAAATTTGCAGACTAGTCTTATTTGGGATGGCAGGTAGTTTTCCACCATTTTTAGTGTCTTCATGATTTGATGGTGACTTCACTAAGTTTTTATAGGTTAATAATTAAGTTATAATTATATATTTACCACATATACATTTCATTCTCATTATCCAAGAAATTTTCCATGGGTGCAATCAATGCACTATGCATACACATGTAACTCTTTAAATATACAAGTATCTCAGAAGGATGCCATGATAGAAGGGGATCTCTAATAGTTGTTGAAAATATTTTAGAGTGAGAAGAGTGTATTTTTTCACCTGGAGAAGATTTATAATTAATATCAAGCATATATCACTATCCACTACCTATATCACTATCCACTGCCTATACACACAGTCTTCTACCATTAAAATGCACTTACAGGTGCTCTCATGGAGGATTCAATATTGAAAAGGAAGTGTGAGAGATTTTTTGATTTTTTTAGAATCTCTATGTCTCATTTCAGCACCATGAGGAGAAATTAATTTATATTAAGGGATTTTTTTTTGAGTATATGAAACATTTCATGTTTGCTACCTATATGCAACTCAGAATGCTCATTTATAGGTGGTGTCTTCATTGAAATAATCATGTTGAGAAGGAGATTTTGATCTTATCAAGGTTATATTCCATGAAAGGAGTAAATTTTGAATCATATAAGGAGCTAAAAACTCTTTTGGACATCATAAACCACATATTCTACCAACTCATTCTCCCTACTACCTGTACAAGAAAATATGCACTTACAGGTGGGTTGATAGATGGATTAGGTGTCATTTAAAGTTTTTAAGAACATAATGTAGCTCATAATAAAGACATAACATGTTTAATGGATCCTAACATGCATATTTTAAGTGTTAAATGGATAGACAATGTTCAATATCACCTTCCATCAAGATGAGACTGAATTCTGGGACATAATCCCTAAAAGTGCAAAACAAAGTTCTTTAAAGTTTTGTTGTTATATTGTTATAAGGTTGACAATACCATTTATGCATCTTGATGAATATAAATTAAATCCTGCATATAGGAAAAGGACTCTACAAGGTTTGAGGGGTATATGAGAAATGGAGGTTGGTTATTGAGAAGCCTAAAATTGCATATTTAAGCACTAAACTTACACAATATTATGTATATGTCTAAGCTATAATAGACCTTTTTTCATCCAAGTTGGTAGTATGAAACCATGTTTCACGATTGGATAGTTTTACATGGGTATAAGATATAATTCATGATTTAAAATTTCATTTAAGGATGATGGTTTACTGTGTTTAGGCTCATATGCACCTATAAGTGTTCCTAATTCCAAAAATTATTCACCTACAATGAGGAACCATCCTCCACATCATTCATAATTAGGAGTTTGAAAATGGAGGTAAAAAGTGTGGTTGATGAAGTGAATTAAAAATGACTCAAATGACTTCCAAATATCATGTGGCATAACTTTTATAAGATAATGCTAGTCTATAGGTCTTGTTACCTCAAAAGTCAACCACTATTGACTGTTCCAGGTAGTAAGTGGAAAATCAGTGTTTTCAATAGGTATACAACTCAACTACGAGAAAAATGAATGAAAAAAAGTATAAAATTATACTAATGGCATATAGGGAGGTTTTTATACCCTATTATCAATCCTAAAACATACAAGTATACATACATGACCCTAAAGACTCCCACATAATCAGTGAGAGGTCACCGTAGATAGACAATAAAATGAAGCATGGCATATAAGTGTTTGTATTACATAAATTCAAGGTTAAAAATGAATCCAATAATTGGAAAATCACCATGTAATCTTTAATAAAGTTTCTAAACACTATTTTAAGGCCTAATCCATACACACACACACCTACATGTATCACTTCAAGACAAAAAACATAGTCAGTAATTGGTACATGTAGCCCTAAGAGTTTAATGTATGTAAGGAGTTGAGGTGTTCAATAGACATATAATTAATTAATTATGATCATGAAAATATCTATAGTCTCTTGGTAGTGGAAAATAAATCAAATAAAGGACCTCATGATTTAACACACAATCCACGTGAAGAATCCTGCACACAATCTACTTTGTAAGGGTTTGCCTTGAAATTTGAAGAGGTTTGGGGGTCAAATGACCTGACCAAGGGTTATATTTTTCTATGGATCATCCTTATCAATTGGAAGGAATCCTAAAACACTAAATTTTAATGATAAAATAGGGGAAGTTCCCTCTATTTTGTCTCAGATAGAGGGCACTCCCCTTATACATAAACATATAATTTTGTAAAAAATGGGTGAGAAAGGTAACCAGAATCTATAGTAACATCTCAGGAATGCGTGGAAAGTTATAACACACACAAGACAATATGAATAACATCTCATAGAAGGAGGGAACTAAATAAGGAGGTCTAAAACATTAAGGTTATAGTCAAGTCTAATTGGGTAGGGTTTTGGCCTAGTGCCCAAATGAAGAGTCATTCTCACTTACACCTTGAGATGATAATTATAATCTAATTGGGCATGATTTTTGGATCATTTCATACATGTTAAATATATTGAGATACAAAGGAAACCATTAAAAGGCTACTTTTTGCTTAGAATCAACATTAGGCATACAAGAAATGAGGAAAGAGCTTGGTAAGCTAGTTTTGATTTCTCACATCTTTCATGAGGATTTGCATAGAGGTTAAACAAGTTTAGAGGGGTTAGAAAAGGTCCTGAACTCTTCTATAGTGATATTTTTTTCATCTTCAATCATAACCTTATGAACAAAACTCAAGAGAAAAAATAGACCTAAACCCTTGCCAACGCTTAGTCAAAACATGATGAAGGAAATGAAGTTGGAAAGCCAAATAAATGGAATAGTTTGACCATGTAATATATTGGATATTATGTTAGGTTGTGGAGCTAAAATCTTCACTGATGCAAACAGGAGAGGAGGTTGCTGAGGGTTGCTGAGTTGCAGAGCAATCGGCGTCAGTCTGATCAGCCGACGTCAGCAGGATTGTGAAGAGAAGCAACCGATGTCGGTCATGGATCGGCCAGCATCGGTCACCTCCAGGTAGACAGGGACCGACGTCGATCACCTATGTGGTTTGGACTATGGATGTTACGGGTAGTTAGCTAACGAACCAAGTGTTTGCATGATGAGAGCTATTTTTAGACTGAGAGCTGGAGATCTAATTATTGTAATTGGATGTCTAATTATTGTTTGGATGAGATCTATATAATAGACTCATGGTTTTATTGTAAATTTTTTCTAGTTTGAGTTGAGCAAAGTTAGCTCCTTCTATGTGTGAGGTGAGCAAGGGTGTTCCTCCTAGTTCCACACCAGTACCAAGGTGGGTGTTGGATTGGAGAGTCAGCTGGATTCTTCAGGTATGTATTATCTTGGTCATCAGGTGAGCATGGCCCTTATAGGAGATCTACATGGTAAGTAAGATCATTGATCTGTAGGTGCATGTGTGTGTAAGGTCAAGGTTCACAGGTGTGCAGAACCAGTAGTGATCTATAGGTTGGAGATCAGATAGGACAACAACACAACAAGGAGCAGGATCAGGCAGGATCTACTTGGAGTATGGTGTGTACTCATTGGTATGTACGTGGAGTACATGGAGAGCTAAGAGGAAGGCAAGGTAGTCCCTTCCATAAGTATGGTCTGTTGAATTGCAGGTTGTTGCAGGTTCATGGGAGATCTACTTGAAGTACTTTGAGTACTTGTGGAGTGTGTCGAGCACTTGTGGAGTGCGTGGAGCACAGGGATAAGGTGAACACCAACTCAGTGTGTGAGTTGGGTGTTGGGACCTAAGAGAGAGATATTTGAGGAGAGAATTACTATTCACTTGAGGTGTGGGAAACCTCTGAAGAGGTGGTGGAGAAGAAGTGGCATCTTCTTTATTGTATTCTTTTCTGTAAGAGTTATTAATACAAGTTGTGTATTGTCTCTCATATTCTGTGTTATTCTGAATTCTAGTTACTTGTTGATTCTGGTTAATTCCACATATTAAGTTGCTTGGTTTGGTAATCAATTGTGTGCTTCCGGTGTTTCATGTCCTGACAAGTGGTATCAGAGCCAAGGTTGCAGGAAGTAGGGTTTGTGTTTGGTTATAGGGCACTCTCAGGGGTTTCTGATTGAGTGGGAGTAGAGCAATGGCAGATGAAAGTAAGCTAAGAATGGAGGAGTTGAAAAGCACAGATGGTCACTTACGGTCCCATGGAAAGAAAGAGTAGGTAAAAGAATATTGTTGGTCTGTGGAAGATCAGCATGAAGAAACTGAAGAAGCAGATGTTGCAGGTGATGTGGCACAGGATGCTCTGGGAGGTTTCTTAGATAAAGTTGAATCTTGTTTTATAGATTTGGTTGCCTCTTTCCATGCAGCCCCAGGTAGAGGAGCTAGTGAGCCTTGCCAAAGATTTGGCAAAGGGGAAGTAAAGCTGAAATTGCAGGCGGCCAACACACAGGTGTTGATGAAGGTCATACAGGTCCCAGGTTTGGAGATATGGCTAATTTCTTCAAAAAGATTGGGTGATGAGAGATGCACAAGAACTCTCACATCGGATACACTTGAATTAGCTGGTGGTAAGAAAATAGGTACTCTTTATCTACTTGTTTATATTATTGATTCTTCTTCTATAGCAGAGACGTGGCTTTGTAGGGTTGGTCACATGAGCAGGAAGGAGATGCATGTTCTTAAGCAGAAGATAGATATATTTGACAGGCTTAAGAACTGGAAAGCCTTGGTGTTCTTGGAGGAGATGGTAGACAGAGACCAGTGGATGGGGCTGGATACTTCTGAGCAGGGCAGTTTGGACATGGAGATTGATTCAAAGGAGCTCGTGGGTAAAAAGTCATCACTCACAGGCAAACACAGATACTGACATCAGTTAGGAGGAACTGACATCAAACAGACAGGTGCCGATGTCGGTCATGTGTAGACCGAAGCCGGTGATGTCAGGTAGGGTAAGACCAAAGTCGATCAGGATGACCGACGTCGGCAACAGGGACACTGACATCAACATGGTCGGTAGTCAGGGATAGACGCATGGGAATCGACGTCGGTCGAATGCAGACTATGGAGTGACCGAGGTCAGTCACTGTAACGGATTTTGGGTGGACAGCATGCTGTCAGGAAGTCTCAAACACCCATACGGAGGACTAAAGACATAAGTAGGCCCTCAAATTCATTGTTCCTCTTCTTTATACTCGTTGTTGATTGTAGAGTAGGAAGGATTCAAGAAACAGGTGGGAGCTTGGCAGGGATATGATGCAGAACCAAATGAGAGTTTTGGTAGGGTTGCCAGCTAGTGTGAAAGCACAGAGACGAATGGATTCCTTAGTTGAAGAATAGAGTGAACGAACACGTGAGATGAAAGACCAGGCATATGGTCTTGAGGGAACTACAGGACAGTGGGACAGGACTGACAGGTGGTACCAGGTGGATGACAAAGTAAGGCCTTAGCCAATGTCAATATAACCATTGTGTTTGTCTTACCAGGTGGATGATGGTCGCAACATTATCCTATTGCTGTATGTGGAGGATGAGCTTGGTACAGATTTAGACATATAGGGTTTTGCTGAGCTAAGGGTAAGATTAGTTCAGTGGCATGTCATGAGGAGTTTGGAGCAGTGAAATTCTTTGAAAGTAAGGCCTTAGTCAATGTCAATGTCAATGGCAACAGGGACACTGACATCAACAGGATCTAATTATTGTAATTGGATGTCTAATTATTGTTTGGATGAGATCTATATAATAGACTCATGGTTTTATTGTAAAGTTGTTCTAGTTTGAGTTGAGCAAAGTTAGCTCCTTCTGTGTGTGAGGTGAGCAAGGGTGTTCCTCCTAGTTCTACACTAGTACCAAGGTGGGTGCTGGATTGGAGAGTCAGCTGGATTATTCAGGTATGTATGATCTTGGTCATCAAGTGAGCATGGCCCTTATAGGAGATCTACATGGTAAGTAAGATCATTGATCTGCAGGTGTGTGTGTGTGTGTGCAAGGTCAAGGTTCACAGGTGTGCAAAACCAGTATTGATCTATAGGTTGGAGATCAGATAAGAAAACAACACAACAGGGAGTAGGATCAGGTAGGATCTACTTGGAGTACGATGTGTACTCATTGGTATGTACGTGGAGTACATGGAGATCTAAGAGGAAGGCAAGGTAGTCCCTTCCATAAGTATGGTCTGTTGAATTGCAGGTTGTTGCAGGTTCATGGGAGATCTACTTGAAGTACTTTGAGTACTTGTGGAGTGCATGGAGCACTTGTGGAGTGCGTGGAGCACAGGGATAAGGTGAACACCAAATCAGTGTGTGAGTTGGGTGTTGGGACCTAAGAGAGAGAGCTTTGAGGAGAGAATTACTGTTCACTTGAGGTGTGGGAAACCTCTGAAGAGGTGGTGGAGAAGAAGTGGCATCTTCTTTATTGTATTCTTTTCTGTAAGAGTTATTAATACAAGTTGTGTATTGTCTCTCATATTCTGTGTTATTCTGAATTCTAGTTACTTGTTGATTCTGGTTAATTCCACATATTAAGTTGCTTGGTTTGGTAATCAATTGTGTGCTTCCGGTGTTTCATGTCCTGACATATTATAGATTAATATTTTAATCTCCTTCCCATCCTTTTGAGTTGTACATAACTATACGTATGGAGTACAAAACATGGTATTTTTTACTATTTTATGTGTTTTGTATGGTACATGAGGTCTAAGAGATGCCAATAACATGGAAGGGAAGCTTAGGATTTAAGATAACTAGCCATGTCAATTTCATTCCTTGGAACAACTCCTAAGTTCCTCAACCAATTGATTCATCTCAGCCAATTAAAATTGGCATAATGACCAAGCTCATGATAAGGGTGGAAAGCTTCAAGTGAGATGATTTTAAGGTGTGCCTGATGCCTCTAAGGCCACAAATGGTATTTAAAAGTGTCATCCACTCCCTCATATGGATTTTAATGGAAAATTTATGCCTTTTTGGAAGCCAAGTGTGTAGGGTGCATGAAAAAGGAATTATTTTGACTTCAGATGGTGATAGCTCATTTTGGGAAGATTATAGATGACCAAGACTAAAAAAAATGCATATAAAGGAATGTATAAATAATTTCCCTATAATTCCAATCATTATACATGTCCCTAATTAGTTTATGGATGTTCAAACAGGGTTAAATCATGAAGGCAATTTTCTGAGCCAGAATGAGAACTTTCATGCCACTTTACAAGAGTTTCATGAATTGGAGTGCCACTTATTTCTTCTAACATTTCATGGTACTTAAAAATTCCTTTCTCATGCACAAATAACTTATTTTCTTATCTTTACAAGTGTCTTTGTTACCTTTGGAGTTCTCTCTTCTCCTCTCTCTCTCAAGTTCTATAATAACTAGCCATTTTGCCTTTGTAACTTATGCTCCACATGAGTATAGTAATTCCATTCTCATTTTAATACAATTTAATAATTAATAACACTAATCTTAACCTCTTCCATGACTTTTCATAGTGTGTTTTACTTATATTATTGATTTTACGTAGTGATGACTTGTTTCCTTAGCATAGTTGCTTCATTCTCTCACCTATTTATAGTTGGAAAGCTTCTTCTTATAGGGCATGTGAAGTGATTTATGATGTGCCAAGGTTGAGTGAGTTAGTCCATTTTAATATTTCCATTATAGGCCTCTTGTCTAGTCTTCCTATCCTAAACATTCATCACAACCTCATTATGTAACATTGATGTGAGAAGATGCAGTTTGGAGAAGTGTATGTTTAGTTAGTCTTTTGTTCTCATGTGTAACATGTAGCTAGTTATAAGTCATCAACTTATTTGTTGTATCACCTACCTTAGAATAGTTTTCTTTTAGTTTTTCTCTTTCCCTTTTTCCTCACAAAGTTTAGGTGTAGTAGTGATCCAAATGGTACATCAAGAGAGTTATCCCTATCCAGAGATTCACCTCATCATTAGGCTACCTACAAGACTAGAGGTGTTTAAAGTGTGCCACTTGGATGAGGATATATGAGACATCTCCTCAAAAGGTGTAAATTCAAGTGAAACATTATTGTATATGATCTCCTTTACCTTCATAGAGATGTAACTTAGGTGCTACAAAGCCTATTGGTAACAGGTGAGATGCTATCTCAGGTGATAAAGGATTATAAAGAAAAGTATGGATTTCATTGAATGACTATCTCTACAGACCCCTTACTCTAATTGCAACATCTTAGCATATAAGGCTATAAATGTATTTTGAAGAGAGTTTGCATTAGCTTAGGTTAGTGGTGGACCATGTGTAGTAATCAAAGGAAGTGTATATGATGCCTATGTATAAATATAAATATGAATTTATTGGAAAACTTGTGATTACACCATATCTAGGGATGATGTCACATATGTATATGAGGGCATTGATATAGGCATATAAGAAATAGTAGGAACTTAAAAACTTGAATTAGAAGTGGAAGCTTGAGATAATTTGTTTTGTTCATCTCTTACAATGTATAGTTATGCATAATATAATATATGTTGGAATTAATATATTACATGAATTGTTTATCATTAAAATCATGCATTTGTTCTTTATTAGATTTATCAAATTCAACAGTGATGATAAATACATTGATAGGGTGCACACTGTGCCTTATAACATTTTAAATTTATAATTCTTCTTATTTGTAATTCATAATTTATTTTACAAAGATATGATATAATAGTTCTTGTATGTTAGGAACATTATTACAGTAATGCGAGTCGAGTAAGGTGTGAAATTATACATTATTCATTTTAGAATTTTTATGGTATTTGAGCTTGATGCATGTAAATTTAGAGTGAATCCAAATCACACCTTTAGAAGTAATAGAGAATGTGATGATTAATTTTAAAATATGTAAGAAAAATTCATTCATTATTTCCATGATTTTTAATTTAAAATTAAAAATTTGAATTTGCAAAGGGGAATAAAGGTGTAACTGATAGTGTGTATTTTCTTTGTAGGCTCTTAGATATATATATCTTTGGAATAAATAGTGAACAAGGCCCAAAGGAAAATAAGTATAGAGGATTATAATGTCTCGTAGCTAAACTATCCTTTCTCTAGTGTACATTAAAAGTAACTTCCCAGGGCTAACTATTTACCAGTTCACTATAAAAATAAATGGTTGAAAGATTTCTATGATTGGAAAAACAAAATCTATGAGTTTATGATGTATCATAAGGTATGTGGAAAATTAAATTTGTACATAGTGATGTCTAATGGATTGAGTATTTGATAAATATAATTCATATCATGGCTAAGGTAAAACTGAAGGCCGCTTTGCCTAGAATGATTGAAACACAATTTATATAAAAAAGGGAATTTTTTTTGAAAGCAACCAAATAATATTTTGTAACAAAAACAAGGAATTCAATCTGAAACACTAAAGTTAAAGATAAATTATTTTTATTGTTTAGAAATCATCAATTAAAATGAAACCCTAGAGAAAAAATTGAAGAGAAAAGGCAATGTTTAAAATAAATGTATGAGTTCACGTAAGGTTCGCCAACATGTTTTACCATATTTTTTATTTAACAATTCAAATGTTCATGTAATAGGTGTAAACATTTAAAGATAAAAGAATGCTAAAGATATAGGATTATTAAAACCTCTAATTTTGTGACTTACTAAATTTGGATAAGTTCTATTTTTAGAAAAAAACTAAGAATAAATTGTGCTTAGCTTAAATCTATATTTCTATTGACTATTTCTAATATCTGACAGTGTGAAAAAATAGAATATAGGGCTATGAATTTTCAAAATTAGGAACATAATATAAATATGCTTTTGGATAGGTCTGCACTCTTTGAAAAATAATGCAATTAAATCATGTCTATTAACTAACAAATTTCTCAAGTTAACTGTGACTGATAACTTTTAGTGAAAATTAGGGAAAGACAAAACTTTTATATTGTAAGATTAGAAGAAAATCTAATAGTATTATAGAAATGATCGAGAGCCTAAGACAATAATGCAAGATGATAATTTCCTTTGACTAAATACTTGTTCATCTTGATGGTTACAAAACTGTATATTTTCCACCTTTTGAACCTATGTCTACTGATCAAGATGAGATAGTTAGATTTAGATTCTATCACGTGGAAGTCTCTATTTTCTTATTCCTTAATTTGAAAACCATAGGAATATTTATGAGAGCTAAAACCTAAAAAATGAGAGGGAGAGTAGAATGGGATGATCTAACCCCAATTATCCCCTTGATGATTGACCATTGACTATGTATCTAGATAATTTGAAAAGGAAATCAAGCCACACATAGTTCTCCCACCTAGAGTGATTGTGAAATTGTGCTCCTTGATTATATGTATGTAACTAGAGATGTGGAATTTATACTTGAAAATGATATCTCTTGACTTGATTTGAAATGATATAGACTTGGATTATGAATGCGTCTTGTGAATGATATTGAATTTGGAAGGAATAGGGGAAAATTTCTCAATGTGTAATAGTGTATAAGTGTTCAATATATAGTGCCCAACTAAGAATAATGATTGACCTTTGATTTGTATTTATAGTGAAACCTTTTGATAATTTCCTTTAGCCAACCTGGTAAAATGTACAAGAAGACCCAAAATATGTTAGAATAATTAATGGTTAAGTGGGGTTATTTATTTACCCTTAATAAATTAAATTATATTAGTTAAATAATAATATATTTTATTATTTATAATGAGTTTATCTTGATGTAAATAAATAATAGAATATACAAAATGACCTTTGGAAAGGTTGGACCCATTAATGTGGTGGTTGGAAAAGGTCACATTATAATGGTCAAATTACCTTACCTATATAATAAAGAGTTTACATTGTAATATTCAATGAAAAAGGAGAGTTGAGACAAATGAGAAAATGTGGAGAACACATTTCCAAGTTATGTGAAGATTGATTGAGAAGAAGTGAGAGAAAGAAAGATTATATTGGGAACTTTTAATTTCTCTTATATGAATAATCTTTGTGGGTTTTTTTACCTTTGTTTGAGGGTTTCCCACATATATCTGGTTTTCATGGTATTGTGTGCCTTCTAGATCCATTACTCATATGCATTATTCTACATGTTTTATCATGGAATCAGAGTTGGCTGATGTGTGATTAAGCCACAAGGTTTTAAATCAAGAATTTTAGGCTTGTGTTTAATCTTATTTTGCTTAAAATCAGCCCAAAAATATGTGGTATAGTCATGGAAGTCACTTTAATCTTCTCTCCCATTGAAAATTTCATGATCTATGCATTTCTCTTACCCATAGAGTATTTGGTTGTAGATCTGAAAAATAAAAAGCAATTTCAAGGAAAAATCATCCTTGGGCACAATGTTTTGGATTTTTGAAGACTTAAATATCATTAAAATCCAATAAAAATTTAGTTTTATTATTATTTTAGCTTGAAATTCATTTTTAAAATGCTTAATCTTTTGTTTTATGACTTGTTAACACTCTTGTAGAACCCTGACAAGCATCAAAACTATATTTTGATTGATTTTATTTCACAAATGCATTATTGTATGACATATTTGGGATTAAAATGTTAAAAAATTATCCATAAATTCATTTTTAAGCTTCTTCAAACTAAATATTGTGTTTAAGAGTTGAAATATCATGTTTTTTTTTAATTTTAAACTCATCCTACTAAGCCTATTAAAGATCCAAACCATTTTTTTAATATATCATCAGCTTGTGGCATTCATATAAAATCATGTATAAGATAAGAAGAATAAAAATTAAATTTTTTTTGTTAATTTTATGATGCCTGTTTATGAGTTTTAGATCTATAAATCTATATTTTTTGGCCAGCCTAACACTCGTATAAAGCCCTTGAAGCAGTCATTCAAATTCTAAAAGTTTTTGGTCTACCTAGGTGCCATTGTACAACCATGTATATTATAAAAAACACAAAAAAATATCTTTTTTTCATCAAAATATGATTTTGAAGATTGGATTTGGCTCATATGAAGGATTGAAGGATTCTTACAAAGTTTCAGGGCCTAACAAGGCCATTCCAAGCATCTGTGAATTGTTTTCTCTCTCTTGGGCACCCACATGCGACTAGATAATCTCATGAATTATGAAAAAAAAAAATTGGATAGGAAAATTAGTTTTGAAGGCTCTATGTGCTTGGAAGGGCCTTTCGGAATTGATTTTGAGCTTTGTAGACCTTGATTTGGCCTTCTATAGCTTGTAAAAGCTTTATTGTTGCATCTGTGGTACCATTACTTATTCCTCTACATGATAAAACAATGTAAATGGTTATTAACATTCGCATTATAATTTATTTATTAAATATTGTTTTTAATAATTACTTTTTCCCATGCAAGCACATGGTGGGCCCCCTATGTGTTGACTTGTATTTTTCAAAAAGGTTAAAAAAGATTTATTTTTTAAATTTATATAGTCAATATATAATTTTTTAATATGAATTTAATATTTTTATATAGAAAATCATAATTAATTAAATACATTTTATATCATGTAGCTTGCATATGAAGTCTTGTATTGGACAAAAGGAAGTTGACTAGTATTTTTTGGAAAACACTTATATATCCAAGGTCCCATTCCATCAATATATTTTTGTTAAATTAATTTAATTTGTTTAAAAATATTTAATTAATATTAATTTTTTGTTATCCATGCAAAATCTCTCATGTGAATCTTGGGACACTTTTAACACTTTAAATACTTCTTGACTTGTCAAAGTTTTTGTTGAACATGGTCATGTGACCAGTCAATCTTTAGTTTTTTTCACCTTATATATGTATTGGGATGGTATTTTATTTGATTTTAATCTTAATTATATGTTTTTAGTGTTAAGTTGTCTTGTGAAAATTTGTGACACTTGTTACTTTCACTTTTGTTATAGTTCTTTATGTTTTTTGATTTGTTTTGCAATCAACTAAGTGGATAGTGTTGTGTAATCAATATAATGTTTATTTTTATTTCAAAATAAAGTGTAAAACATGTTAATTTTTTTAATTTCTAAACCTTTTTTTATGTCAGTTTAGTTTAAAATGCAAACTTGTAGTGTTGACTTTAAAAAGAAGAAGAAATATTCATGACTCAAATTAATATGTGTTATTCCTAATAAGATATCTAATGTTTTAATAAATTAGTATCATTTTATTAGTGAATTTATTGTATGTGCATCACATAACATGTTTTTTAAATTTAACGTGATTTATTTTAAGCGTACATATATTCTTATTGAAGTTGGTATTATGTTTGATCCAAAACTTGTGTGTGATAAAGCTAACCCATTTTTATAGACATCTTGTTGGTAGTTTGAATTATATAACCATTAATAGGATAGATGTTTCATATGATGTGAGTGTTACTTCCATATTCATGCAATATCCATACTTGGATCATTGGAAATTAACAAAACATATACTATGGTACATAAAAGAAATTGTAAACTTTAGTTTATATGATTCTTAATTTGATTATGCTAATTTATTTGGTTATTGTGATGCTAAACATACTATGATGAGTCTAATTTTGGATATGTGTTTATGTTTGGTGTAGGTGATATCACTTGCATCACTTCATGTGGAAGTTACTAAAGAAGCCTTGTGGCTATGAAGGACCATAGAAGAATGTCATGTGGGTGTTATTCATTGTACCACCCTTCTTGGTGATAGTCAAAGTTGTATAGATTTGGCAAAAAATATAGTGAAGCACCAATGAACTAATTCATATTAAAGTTCATTCAATGTTGGGCCTATCAAATTTTTCATTGAGGGGGAGTGCATATGATAATGTCACTTCTTAATAGCCATGTGGGTTATGTGTTTCCTTTTATCTCTCTATACTTCTCATTGTAAAGCATTGTAATATATCACTTTATGTGATTTTGGTAAAATTCATATGAAAGTTTACATTGTACCCAGTACATATTAGCATGGATATCCTTATGTTATAAAAGACTTCAATATTCTTCATTGATTATTCATGAGAATCTGTGGGATGTATCCTCACTGTGGGATGTAGTCTCACGATCATGATAGCCTAAACTCACTCTAAATGGTTTAAGGTAACATAGTGTAATTAATTTAAAGGTTACTATGTGATTGTAGTTATATAGTGTAATACCTTTGGGTATCTATAGTTGTATAGTGTAATTCATTTAAAGATGAATATGTGATTATGATTACATAGTGTAATACCTTTGGGTATCTATAGTTAAATAGTTTAGTACCTTTTTATGACTATGTTTACATAGTATAATTTTTAAAATGTGACTATGGCATGATGAAGGATGTTTACTTCAATTATTACCTCCTAAAACTCATCATGTGGGTGTTCATGAAGTGTAAGTTCGTTATGTTGTTACCTCATAAAATTCATCATGTGGATGGTTCATGGAGTATAATTTATTTGTTATAAAGGTGATTATGTCCTGTATACTCACTTAAAATTGAGGGGGAGTGTTAAAATAATTAATGGTTAAGTGGTGTTATTTATGTACCCTTAATACATTAAATTACATTGGTTAAATATTAATATATTTTATTAATTATCATGAGTTTATCCTCATGTAAATAAATAATAAATTATATTAAGTGACCTTTAGATATGTTGGACTCATTAATGTGGTGGTTCAAAAAGGTGACACTATAACGGTCAGATTACCTTGCCTATATAATAAAGAGTCTACATTGTAAGATGCAATAAAAAGGAATGTTAAGACAAATGAAGAAATGTGAAGAGCACATTTCTAAGTTATATAAATATTGATTGAGAAGAAATGAGAAATGAATATTGTATTGGGAATTTTGATTTTCTCTTGTATGAATAATCTTTATGGGTTTTTTTACCTCTGTGTGAGGTTTTCCCACGTATATTTTGTATTCATGGTATCGTGTGCCTTTGTTATTGATCTCACATCTATATCAATTGATCATATGCATATTTTCAATATTTTATCAAAATAAAATTCAAATTTGGAAATGACACATTATTTGGCATGGGGATATAACCTCTCCAACTTGAGAGGTCTATGGTAGCAAACCTATTTGCTTAGGGAAGACCCATCCTAGAGAATTAGGGATAAATTTTATAAGATGTGAAGTAGTCTTAGAATGATATAAGGAGGTTTGAGCATTGATTTAGAAATTATGTATAGTAGTGATGGAAAAGTGATGGGTTTAACTTACACATAGATAAATGGCTTAAAGGAATGGTAACTAAGATTTGTGTATTTGGGTGCAAGTCATGAGAGTTAGAATGTGTCAAGAATTAACATTGTCAAGTCTCCATGAACATATTTAAGCATATACACTTATTAGGGTTAAAAAACCAAATTAGGGTAAAATAATGGGTGGGATGGATTATGGGGAGAAAAGTGGCTAGGGAGTGAACTTTCAATTTTTTTGATTGTATATATATACATATGATCAATGGATATAGATGTGAGTGTACACACACACACACACACACACACACACACACACACACACACACACATCTATATCCATTGATCATATGCATATTTTCAATATTTTATCAAAATAAAATTCAAACTTGGAAATGACACATTATTTGGCATGGGGATATAACCTCTCTGACTTGAGAGGTCTATGCCAACAAACCTATTTGCTTAGGGAAGACCCATCCTAGAGAACTAGGGATAAATTTTCTAAGATGTGAAGTAGTCTTAGAATGATATAAAGAGGTTTCAGCATTGATCTAGAAATTATGTATAGTAGTGATGGAAAATTGATGGGTTTAACTTACACATAGATAAATTGCTTAAAGGAATGGTAACTAATATTTGTGTATCTGGGTGCAAGTCATGAGAGTTAGAATGTGTCAAGAATTAACATTGTCAAGTCTCCATGAACAGATTTAAGCATAAACACTTATTAGGGTTAAAAAACCAAATTAGGGTAAAATAATGGGTGGGATGGATTATGGGGAGAAAAGTGGCTAGGGAGTGAACTTTCAATTTTTTTGATTGTATGTGTGTGTGTGTGTGTGTGTGTGTGTGTGTGTGTGTGTGTGTGTGTGTGTAGACACACACACACACACACACACATATACATGTGTATGTATATATATATATATATATACATACATACATATATACATGTATATATATATATATATACATATATATATATATACATGTATATATATACATGTATATACATTTATATATATATATATATATATACATTTATATATATATATATATATATATATCTATATGTATATATATATATATATATATATATATATATATATATATATATACATGTATGTATATATATATACATGTATATATATATATATACATGTATATATATATATACATGTATACATGTATATATATATATATATATACATGTATATATATATATACATGTATATATATATATATATATATATATATATATATATATATATATATATATATATATATATATATATACACATGTATATATATATGTGTGTGTGTATGTGTATATATATGTATATGTATATATGTATATATGTATATATATGTGTATATGTGTGTGTGTGTGTGTGTGTGTGTGTGTGTGTGTGTGTGTGTGTGTGTGTATGACCTAATCAAGTCAAAAAGAGGTCTAGTTGAGTGAAGAAGGCTAGAGACCAATTTGAGAGGGATAGAAGAGAGAGAGAATAAATAAAGAAAGAGATCATCATCTATTATATGAGAAAAAAGTGTTTTGAAGGTGATCAATGGTTTTATGTGGTTTATTTGGTGCCGAGTCATCTAGGAGGTTGGTGGTTCCTTGCAAGTGGGTGCTTGTTAAAGCCTAGTTGAGTTGGTGTTTAGCTAGTTAGGGTTGGTGCATCATGTGAGTGGTGCTTCACTAAAGTAGTTGTTTATCTTATAGGACTATAGTCCATTTGCATTATTAGTGAGTTTTCTTCCCCTTGAGGTTTTACAACATACATATTGTGTTCATGTGTTTCATGCTCTTGTGAATTGATTCTTATGCTTGCTAAGATGTACATTCTTCATAGCAGGATTGCATGTTATCAATTTATTTCTAATGAATCAGTGATTTTTCAGCCAAATATGACCATACAAATGTGTCTAGAGCAATTGATTTAAGGGGTATGTGTTTATTTTACCAAAAAAAAGGTTTGATTTATTCTTGATTGGCATAAATATTTAAGTCAATTCTCATAGGTCGTGGGTAATTATATTTGTTTTTTTGTTAAATTAAGGGATTTTTTAATTTTCTTGGTGCTTATTAGTTTTTTAATTATTTTTATGTTCCTTAATTTTTTTTGTTTTTTATAAAATCCAAAAACAAAATTGTTTTTTTTTAATATATATATTTTCTTAATTTTTTTTTGTTTTTTTATAAAATCCAAAAACAAACTTGTTTTTTTGGATTAAAAAAACAATTTTGTTTTTCGATTTTATAAAAAAAATAAAAATTAAGAAACATAAAAATAATTAAAAAACTAATAAGCACCAAGAAAATTAAAAAATCCCTTAATTTAAAAGAAATCAAATATAATTACCCACGAACTATGAGAATTGACTTAAATATTTATGCCAATCAGGAATAAATCAACAAAAACAAAATTGTTTTTTTGGATATATATATATATATATATATATATATATATATATATATATATATATATATATATATATATATATATATATATATATATATATATATATATATATATATATCCAAACAAACAATTTTGTTTTTGGATTTTATAAAAAACAAAAAAAATTAAGAAACATTAAAATAACTAAAAAACTAATAAGCACCAAGAAAATTAAAAAATCTCTTTATTTAAAAAAAATCAAATATAATTACCCACGAACTATGAGAATTGACTTAAATATTTATGCCAATAAGGATTAAATCAAACCTTTTTTTTGTAAAACAAACACATACCCCTTAAATGAATTGCTCTAGACACATTTGTATGGTCAGATTTGGCTGAAAATGCATTGATTCATTAGAAATAAATTAATAACATGCAATCTTGCTATGAAGCATGTACATCTTAGCAAGCATAAAAATCAATTCACAAGAGCATGAAACACATGAACACAATATGTATGTAGTAAAGCCTCAAGGGGAAGAAAACCCACTAATAATGAAAATGCACTATAGTCCTATAAGACAAACACCAACTTTAGTGAAGAACCACTTCACATGAAGCACCAACCCCAACTAGCTAAGCACCAACTCAACTAGGCTTTAACAAGCACCCACTTGCAAGGAACCACCAACCCCCTAGATGACTCAGCACCAAATAAACCACATAAAACCTTTGATCACCTTTAAAACACTTTCTTTCTCATATAATATATGATGATATCTTTCTTTAATTATTCTCTCTCTTTTATCCCTCTCAAGTTGGTCTCTAGCCTTCTTCGCTCAACTAGACCTCTTCTTGACTTGATTAGGTCATATGACCTTGATACTCATGCATAGAAACTATATAAAATATTTATCATTGATCCTTTATCCTCTTATGATGGTATACAAGACCTTCTCCTCTACAATATGCCTTCATGTTTGCTTACACTCTTCACACACATAATAGGCCTAAAATTACCTAGTATTTATACAAGTCTTATGCTCATATCCTTCTTAGTTACCTAGACATCCTTAAACCATTATTAAATCCATGAAATTAATATTAGGACATATAATAGACATGGATAATATGTTTTTTGAGTCCCTTTAGGTCTGAGCTTTGTCAAATAGGCCTTATCTCTCTTTTAGGTCTCATGGAGACCTAATCCCATTAGGCCTATTTAGCACACATAACCCTTTTATCTTCTTGGAGAACATTCAAACAATTTTTACAGAATAAACACATCATATTACTTCTCAATATAACCATTATAAGATCATATAGGCTCCATAATACCTTTTATCTCAAACCATTATATGGAGTACATCATCTGAATTATTTATATTAGGCCTGTGCATAACCAAAAAGTCTATCCTAAAAAATTGAATTATAAAAAAAAATTAAAACAAAATGGAAAAAGTACATATACATAATATAAATTACCTTAGAGTCATCACCATATGAATTAGACTTCATAACTCAGGGTAAAAATACTCAAACACTTCTCTATAAATAGCTCATTCAGAACTACCAACTAGCTTGAGAACATAGTCATGGAAGCTTAAACTTGTAACATTTGAAGGGACACATCCAATGACTTAAAATTAATGAATAATATACTATATCATACTTATAAAAAATTATAATAAATATATTATAATATCTAACAGAAACTATTTGTTTTGCAGTCAATAGTAATGATTATTCCAACCTCTTACACTGACTCTCAAACCTTATAAAAATTATGGATAGGTTATTAAATCCCAAAAAACAACATCATGTACACTAAATTCATCAACTTATGGAAAATATCCTCTAACTCATCACTACAACCTGATTACTGAGATTTTCTAGTTTACCTTCAAACATACTCACGGTGATAATTACTTTCAACACCTATGTAGATACTTTTAAGGACTTATGATGCATGTGGATGATCATATTAGATCATTAGGTAACTATAAAATATAAATATACCATGGTCAAGTGACAATATTGGTCTTCCAGACCAATCTCACAACCTTCCACTTGCACTATCTCATCTTCACAAGACATGTCAACTTATGAGCAATAATTTGATCATATCCACTGACCACCAAAACATCTATCCTAAATGAACATGTATTAAAGGTTTTTATTAACTTATTTATGTGCTTTTATTAATCCCTAGTCCATGATAACACTTCCCTAATCAACTTCTCACTTCTGCTTAGTTTTCTCGCCGTCTGCACCATTAGGTCCTTTAGCAATAGGCTAATTTGCATGACTAGTTTAGCACTCCTAGGTCTATAACTTGATAAAAAAAAATACCATGGAAATTTAATAAAATTATCGATATTCAACCTCCATTTGATTAGCAACTTTGACTTGGTCAACTCTACCAACTACAATAAATCTTCAAGAAACAAGGTTTTTCCTATAGGGTCCACTCACTTACCTGACAAACCAATCACACCTAGAGGTTCTTGGGTGAGTTGAATACAGCCTAAAATAATTTAAACATCCATTAAAAACTATTATGGGATGTTTTGATTAAGAAATTTATCATCAGGTCAAAGTTAGGGTTTTAAAGAGGTTTAAACCACCTTACAGTCTTAACGATCATTCATAAAGGTTAGCCCATTATTCCAAAAACTAGTACTTGTAAATTTGATATAGGAACCTTAATTAACTACCATTAATGTATTAGGTTATAAAGTATAGGTTACACATGCCAATGAACACATGAAAGTCATTCTGGTTGAGAACCCTTCATTTTGTGCAATCAAGAGACCTTGAAACACTTATTTTTACCTTTTCTTGCAAAATTTAACCTCAAACTTTGTTAACACACTTGGGATAACCTATCACACCACCTAAAATTCTTAAATATTTATTTTTAGCTTGGAAACTAAACCTAATATCCCATATGATCACCATCTCTCTCTTTGTTCTCTAGGCCTTTGACCTTCAAGTCACATTAGGTCTTAAAACTAACCTTCAAAACTATTTCCATGAACTAACCACCTCAATCACATTATAAATCAAATTATCACATGCAAAAACACTAATTTTAATCCTTCATAGGTCTTGAAAACACTTCATGGTACCTCATTATGTCAGGTAGGGTCTATAACTAATCTAGTTGCATGTTAGGTATATAGGTCTTAACCCTGTAGGCTCACCTTGAAACACAACTGAGTGTTCCAATAACTCATATTCATACTAAAAAAATCTTATACTAACTCTTATTCTTCTATGCATCCATCTCATTAGGACACTAAGCTCATACCTTCTCACAAAGTCTCTTTATGTAATGACCAGTGTCATTACTAGGATTATAAATCACTCAAAATTTGACAACTAACCTTAAAACACTCTTTGATGTTTATAAACCTTGATCAAATGCCTTTCATTTTCTTTATATAGTATCATACATCTGTATATACCTCTTCATGCCCATCAAACATATGATTGTTATGACTAAGCTTCTCAAGACACCTAGTACTCAAAACATGTTTACCTTGAACTGATAATCAAACTTCTTTGTGATAAAACTGATAGTCATCAAGCTGAACTAAATCATGACACTTACCTCAAAATAATCATTAGGTTGCCTTAAAATTCTCTCTCAATAGAGAGATAATAGGTTGCCTTCAAATTCTCTCTTGCGACATGGCTTCCTTGTCACATATCACTTCACCATGTATCTTTAATATATTTACCTTGACATCAATGACATAAACTTTGAACTTGATATCAATGACATAAATATTTGCCTTGAAATAAATGAAAATAATTATAAACATGAATGAGGCCTAAACTAATCCAAAGTGCAAAAAAAAATGTAAACTCCGATCCATAAAAATGCCACAAGGAAGCTACAAGGAAAACACATTTCAACTCACAACAAGTTTACAATTTGCCTAAGGGATTTTATCCCTTATAAACTCAATGGTAGAGGAATAATATCCCAAAAAAGCACTTTTATTACACATCCCTGAAGAAATAACCTAAAATGATGAAGTTAGCTTAGGACTCTCACTTTAATACCATATTAAAATTCTAGACTAGTTATGATCAAACATATTAATATTATACATAACTCATGTCATGAAAAGTAAAGAGACACAAGTATTGGATACAAAAGTGTATCACTAATACTATATTAACATTGAACAATACAACAACTTATCACTGTTTATTCTCCATCCTACACCAATGCAATCAAGGAATGTGAGAGGAATAGAGAGCCTTGATCTAATAGATTAGGAAAGTATTCACATGTACAAATGGTTTCATTAATGTAGGTGGTTGAATAACTTAAAATGATTACCTAAATTCCACTTTGGTGTGAATCTTGGAATTTAATGAAAGTTTCCATGTAAGTTAGCATCTTGGACTTCAGTTTAAATTTTCAAGTCTAAATAGAATTATTTTTTAAATAAGAAAATGATAAATCCTAATAAAATTACTTACTTATTAAGTAATTTTATGGTGTAATTGGAAATTTACACCAACATATTAGAATCTCTAGATGAAGGGAAACCATATTTACTTATCTTTTGAAATTACATATATCATGCACCAAAGCTACTAGTTCACATGTAGGAATGATGGAACTCTTAATAAGTTCATTAAGAGGTTGAGTCTTACCATTTATGGTATCCATGATAATAGTATTTCACATGGGATTAGGAGTCAAACACTCATCATAAAGTATGGTAGATGAAGGAACACAATTAAAATCTCTAAAAATGTATACATAAGAAACATTTACATTCTTTACTTTCTTGGCCATATTTATTATTTCATCAATAAGATTGGAATTAAAAATAAATTTTGCTTCAAGAGATTATATAATGCATTGAATAATCCTCATAAGTTGAAACATTTAAATTTTAAATTTTATCATTTAAATAAATACAAAGCACTTTTTTAAATCCATTTTTATAATATAAACTATGGTTAAAGATAAGGAAATACACCCAAAAATTTGATATAAATCTGAAATTTAAATGAAATCCAGGGTTTAAGTTAATGATATGTATCACAATTCAGCTCAAAATCAATAAATAAATAAAATTCATGGGACAACACTACAAGTTATGAGAATTCAAAAAATGGAGGTCTTTACTTGTTTGATTTATTATTTTTTGGATTTATCATGATTTAATTAAATAAAAATGATAAAACAATATGCATAAGGTAGATGTATCATTTAACAATGCAAAATAGTAATTTGAGATCTTCCCTAGTGGCTGAAAATAAAAAACAAGCATAATTGCAATTTTAAATAAGGTAAAGGATAATATGAATAGTAAAAGTGATGGAATAGTCACAATAGATGATCAATTCTAAATTTTTGAAGTGGTTCTAGACTTACATACTTATTTCTATTTGTTTATGAAATCTAGAGTTTTGGATCGATGGGAACAAAAACGACACTTGATACCTAACTAATGATTATGCATAGGGAATATTAAATGGTGTTTCATAAAACTGATGATTGCGTCTTTATGCACCAAATATGAATGGTGCATCTTTCTATATTTTGGATTCTTTTATGTAACTTAGGAAGATGTTGTAAGGGTTGCATTAGCACTTAACAAAATTAACAGGCATAACTATTTAATTTTTCTCTTCAATATTCTTGAACTACTTCAAGACAAAAAGTAAATATAAGAAAAGAATGAGTATTTTAATTGGGATATCACAAAGAAGCTGAAATTACATATCCCACTTACTAGAATTGGATCATATGTAATTCTTGTGTAGTGTGAATTGATAAATCAATCAAGAGAATTTTCATCCTCTTCCTAGGTGGGGATGCAACTACATGCATTTTTGCCTAGCCTTATTTTAGTAAAATATGTAATATAAAGTTTGATACAAGTCCTTGAGTAACATTAAGTTAATGTAGATTGTGCCTAGACTTGAATGGAACCCTTTTGTAGATTTGATCTAAAATTGTTAGAAAACTTGCCTTTTTGAAAATACTCATATATGATTTGTATAAATAAGCTTCTCATATTTGAATTAAATACCTATTGGAGTGAAAAATTGGACCAAAAAAATAAAATAAATGAAAATACATATCCAAACATTGAATATATGTAAAAAATACAAAAGGGACTAAAAATTAAAGAAGAAATATTTGGTAAGCTCACTGGATCTGCCTAGGGAAGAATTGGTGAGATAGACAAATCCATCTTAGGAAAAGAAACAAAAGTAAATAGAGAGAATATATAAAATAAAGGCTTCTATGCACCAAAAAAATTAAGATAGAAATAAAAAGAAGGAATAAAGGACCATAGAATCACACATATAATAAAGATAAAGACAAAAAAACACAAAAAAAATCTAATAAGCCCCTAATCTAAATTGATACCATATATGCATAGATAATAATAAAAACATTGTAATAATAAGCAATGTATCAAAATTAAGTGTCTACAAAAATAAACATATTTTTAAAATGATCTTTCTATGTTAAACATTACAAGTGTATATTTTATCTTACAAAAAGTGTACATAATCTATTTCTTTCAAAATATGTGCTTTATGGGGTCATCTCCTATTTCAAAAGAGGGAATATATTCCACCCATTTTATCCATAATCTCTATGGATGGGGAAATTTACTTGTTCTAGACATCTCTAGCATGTGAAACTTAACATTACTCTTTTATATTACTTAGATTATTAATAGCTTTAGCCTTGATTTTTTATTACTTAAAATTGTACTCAGAAATGCATGCAGAATTTAGCACAAATTTAAAGGCATGGAATTATATAGGGCCATCCTCATATCACCAAAAAAAAACTAGGATTCAACATAGATTTAGAGGCACACAAAAACCATATAGGGGCATCCTCAGAACCTCAACAAAACTAGGTGTGTCAATAGATTATTATTAGGGGCATTGATCTATGTGTAATTATCCTTGTAAGTTTCACAAAAGCATTGGAGTTGCTAATGAGCTTTAGGGGCACAATTATTTTAATCCAACCTATGTATATTTTACTTTCATATATATGTGTGTGTTTCTATATATATATATACTGTGTTTCAATTATTTTTATCCAAGATTTGTATGAGACTGTTTCTCCCTTTCAAAAGCCTCTCATGCATAAATTCGCATTTTCGAATCTTCTGCTACAGGACACGGGAAGCTACAAGAAACTGACCTTCAGTTCTATACCGTGATACTTCGAAAGCCAAGACATCCAATTTCTTATTCCACGGATTAATAGATACTTCGAAAGCCAAACACAGTCAGCAAGCTATTCCAAGACACTGTTTGCAGGTTTATATTTACCGCAAAACTTATATGAAGTCGGTGGCACAATCATGAATCTTTTCCCACTTCATGATAATCTTGATACTCCTCATTTCGGTTTCTTTATATCTTCTTTCCATCTCTTGCATTACCGACTCTTCTCCTTAATTCTTTTCCACGGTGGTTCTGGGAACTAGTCCCGAGCGTATCTTCTACACAACCAATTTACCACGTCTATCTTCTCTTGTGATTTGCAGACCTTTTTTTTCATCATCCATTTCTAAAGAAACTACAGGTCTAAGCGTATCACTTCACCAATCACACAATGAGAATTTGATTTCTGTCTATATAGACTGTGCTCATAAATACAAATTGTATCTACCCGAATGGAATTATTACACATTTTAAAACTGATACCAAGGAATGCTTCCTTTGCAAGCTATTCACTTTTCTTTACCATTATCGACACATGAAAGACAATAAACACAGGAATGTAAATTCAATGTTTTACAAATTTTCAAAGTCGATACTTTCCATCGTACCCTGTTTATTTATCTAATCGAGCAAACATAGTCTTAACCGGTGCATGCAGATTTGTGAGAAAAGGACAAACAAGAAAATTAACAAATAATAGTCTTTATACATTCCACAAATTTAATAGCACTTACCCGGTCATTTCAAATAACAAAACAATGCAATCTGAGTCTTCGTTCCATTGAGCATGGAACTCACAATCATTCTTCCATTAAGTGCATAGAACCACCAGTTACAAATTCTTTTTCCAGCTACTATCCCCTATTTCATTAGATGAACTCTCTGGTTCCTTCGAATGCATGATGATAACTGAATTGAAACTAAAATTAACATGTATTATATCCAACGTAACTACCTAGAACTAATTCCAAACGATCACTTGAAAATAAGTTTGCAACTTGACACATGCATCAAGATTGCTTGTCCGTACAAGGTGACCTTGCTTGTGCAAAATGTGTCCACAGTGACATTTTTATTATTTTCTAATTATTTGATACCTTCTAGACTTATAAGCAACCTCCTAAAGACTCCTATTTAATTAACCAAAAAAAAAATGTCAAAATAACAAGCTTGCCATCCACATGGGATGCTCATGCATCATTAAAGCCATTAAAAAATTCATAATGTTTAAAGAACTCAAAAATAAAGCAGAACCCAAAAATAATACTAATTCAAGAAATAAAACCCGATCAAGAAGCCTTTTGTGAGATTATAAGGTCATTAAGGAGTAATTGTAGCCGTATGGTAATGGAATAAAATGGTGCACCAAGGGATCTTATAATAATGTGGTATCCTAGAATAATCATATATTTTCAATTAAAATATGTTTGTAATTAGAAATCCATAAATTTTGTTATTTACAAAGTGATCTAATCTTTATCCTTACAAATGTGTAAGGCCTCACATCCCAACAAGTTGAGTATTTTTGTTGGAAATCCAATATATCCTTCTAGAATCTCTACCCAAGAGATAAGTGGATATAGTAGGAGATAATTAATTGCTATGTTATCTCCATTTGGAAGGTCTAAAGGGTCCAATTTCCTATCTCAATCCTCTTGAAAATTCTTACTTTTCATAAGTAATCTAATATAATAGAAAAAAACACAAATTTGGTTCGTACACATTATCGAATATAACATTATGAAAAGAAAATATAGTAGATAAATGAGACAAGTTTTTGGCATGTAATAAATTAGTATAATAAATGTGGTTGATTGAATAAAATATTCTAAGAAAGGCTAGTTTGGATCATTGGCCATGTCTCTCAACATTGAATTTGAATCGAGCCCAATTAATATTATACACACATGTCCATAATTGATCATGTAATTAACTATAAAAGAATAAATGGAAACATATAAATATATGGTTTTATTGATAGATACTAAGAAGAATCACTTTTGATCGATTAACTATAAAATAATAAATGGAAACATATAAATATATGGTTTTATTGATAAATACTAAGAAGAATCACTTTATATAAAATGGATTGATATAAAAATGATTGAATAGGTAGGAGAAAAATTATATTTATATTTATAAATAAATGCAAGTCGATTCATAATGAGGCATTAATCTAAATATAAAGAAAATTGTAGGATGTATATTGATTACACATAATCCACTCATATACCACATGTGTTGGTAACTCAAAAGAATTTAAAAAGATGGCTATTGCCTTTAAACATCTCCATATAACATAATTTATATGGAATAAAATGTGGTGGCATTAAGATAAATTTTTGGAAGAAGTGAAGGCCTTAATAGCCCCTCTAATGATAATTTATATTAGCTTCAGAAACTACTTCAATCTAGAAAATTGATCTATCACTATATACAAATATGAAGTTCAACATACTTTAAATATTTATCAATGACTTGAAATCCTCTTCTATTTCCTTGTCCTTTTATTTTTCTTTGGATTATGAATCATTTACATTCACCACTCAAGATATGAGCGTATAATTGGTTTTTTAATTTTTAATTTAGGTTTTCCATGGAGCATTCACATCCCTTATCTCCTTTGGCTTCATCAATAGTGATAAAATCTAATTGGAAAGCCCAATACTTCCCTAGCATAAGGGATTTACCTAGTTAAACTATCCCATATAACATGCACATAAAGGGTGTTAAAAAATACTCATATTGTTACTTTTCTATTACCTGAATCTTAATTTTTAATACCCCTTGGTAACCTTAGGTCTCATTAGAAATTCTTATAGAATTATGGGTACCTATGAAGTATAATTTTTTAGAGAGAGATATTTAATACCCCTAGTTATTTCTACCTATTATCATATGTGGGAAGAATAATATACATTGCATACAAGTTTTAAAATAAAGAAAATACATGCACTTATTATTAGAATTAAATGAGTCATTATAATATCATGCACTAAAATAAAATTTTGGAATATTGGTGACAATGACATCATCATGAAAAAAATGTAATCATAATAGAAATGCAAGAAAAATTAAACCAAATTTTTTTACCATATTGTTTTAATGGATTTCCCACTTTCATTCGAGTAATTTGTAAGAACATCATCATTTTGATCATTATGTAGCTTATTTCAAAGGATATAAAAACCAATTAGTCAATATATGTCATTATGAAAATAAATAGTTTCTTAAGATTTCCTTTCATAGGTATTAATTATCTTTAACTTAACACTAAATAAACTTAAATTAACACAAGATTTATTAACAAAATAAATTAACAATTCAGATCAAACTATAGTAGAAGTTGTATGATACTCACCACCAAATGTCTAAATAAAGTGTTTGATGACACATGCCATCAAATTATGTTTTCCACCACATGTCAGTGAAGATCATATGTAAACCAAAGTTTACATTATAGCATAAACACTTAACCACAAACTAGCAGTAAAATAACATAAAGTGAGCATAAATATTCTTCTTAAACTTAATACGTGTAGAAAAATTAGACATCATTATTAATTAACATTCATAAGAGAGTAAAAACTATATGATAGTAAAATGTGGTAAAAATTTAGTAAAAGATTTTAACTTGAAACATATAAACTACATATAAATAACATCACAATGGTTATTGGTATTAAATAACTCATATTTGTCTAACATTAATCTTGCATAAATATTTATATTAAAAATAAGTCTAGGAATAGTTATACATCAACAACAAACATTCATAATGGAGCACACTAATTATATAATAATAAGAAAGGATAGTAATTTGAAGCATAAGAAAAAGATAAGTGATAAAAAACATCACAAAGGTTGTCTCTAAGTGAAATGTATAGGATTAAACCATGCTAAAACCCTATAGAGACACCTTTTTTTAGTATTAATTAAGGATCAAAGCATAAAAAGTTATATAACATCACCAAAAATTAAAAAGGTTGTCTTCAAGAGTAGTTTTTAGGTTGAAACCCCTTGGAGGCACACGTTCATAAAAATTATGTAAGTTTCAAGCATTAAACTAACATAATAGTGAAAGTGTAGTCAAATAACCAACCAACCATAACCTAAAACTAACCATAATCAAGATACAACCAGCCAAAATCAAGCCCAAAACTAGTAACACCCAACCTCTAACCAACCAAAACCAACAAAAACCAACCCAAAATCAACCAACATCATGACAAGGGTTGTATCCAAGAATAAATTATAGGTTGAAACTAATTTAAAAATAATTAGAGACACCTTTCATAAGAATTAATTATGCATCATAAACTTATAAAAAAATATAAATAAAATACAGAAAGTTTTCTTCACAAAGGAAATTGAGAAATTTAGATAAACTTGGGGCAGATGTAGCATAAAATTTATAACCACATGGAAATTTAGGATATTCACCACCACCAACCATCAAAGACATAATGTCATCCAAGGTTTTATTCAATTGCATTGTGTGCCCATGAATAAATACACTCTTGTCTCCTTGATCCTTTATTCTTTCTCTTGGAGTCTTGTTGGATGTTAATCCTTCAACTTAATCAACTTCAGAATATTCTAACATGATCATTTTTACATTCTTCTAAAAATGTTTATATTCACATTTAAATTTTACAACTGCTCCTTCCAATGTTGAGAAATTAACTCACATGATGGTCATTAAAATATATGTTATTTTTATTGATTCTTACAAAGAAATGTAGAGATTACTAAATTCCTATTGAATTTGAATAGTTTCCCTAGTCAATTTGGCTAATTTTTGTTTCAAACTAGTTCTCCACTTGAGATACTAATTTTCCTCTTATGTCATATCCTACATTTTTACAACATCACACACTTAAATATATTTATGGATTAGAAATTACATTACTTATGCTTGTTCTAGTGAATTTATCATCCTCACAATTTATTAAGGAATCATATTCATGATTTTTTCAACCCTTTCAATTATTTTTCATAACACTTATTAAAGACATTAAATACATAATTTAATTTATTCTCTCTAGTCCCTTCCAAAAAATGCACCAAGTTATTGAGAGTTTGTGCCTCTCTAAATAGCTTATCATCTTATCTATTAAAATTATAAACACTCACATCCACTCGAATGTCTTCCTCCTCCTCTAAAACTATAGGAATATACCCATTCATTCCCCCACATCAATTCCCATGACATCATTTTTAAACTATCACTTTTCAGGATCTTCTTGAATTAGAGCCAACTCTAGTTTTCTAGTTGCCATGGTGTTTAGGGTTTGTGTAGGGATGTCATCATCAAGAGAATATTTTAACAAAAAAATTATGTTAATAGTGAATTTCTAATGTGGTTTCTTTGGTAGGTTTTTGGTACTGCAATTTTTGTTATCAATATCGCTACAATCATCATAAAAAATTGAAAGTGTCAATTTCATTTTCTTTATCAAATCATGCCTTTTATTAGTCTCATTCTCACTTACACCTTAGGTGTCCCTTTAAATAGTCTGATGGGTATATAACTACAATAAGTCTTAATTTATAGGTTTTAGTGGACTCACTCTATACATTAATAGTGTATTTCTCACCCATTCAAATCAATGCAAAAATATCTCAATAATGATTTGTAAAAATAATGATGTAAAAATAAGATAAATAGACATTGTCTACACTTTCTCAAATTCATCCCTAATTCTTTGATATATAAAATAAGCCTAGTTATAAAATTTTCCAAACATAATACCACACACATACTCAACAATGCACAAATTAAACTCATAATTGATCTCTAAATAGACCAACTTGGAAAGGATAAAATAAAAACATGCCTAATAATCCTCATATTTATTGGAAGAAACAAGCACACATTTCTTTGAAAATAGGTTCAAAATCACCTGTACACATTGTTAATATAAATTTATATTTATAATGTGTTGTTATCCTTTTCCAAAAAACCTTCTCTGTATATTTTGTAAATCAAACATATTATTCAATAAATCACCTCAAATAATTGCACAAGCTTACCCAATAAAATGACACAATCCTTGCTAATGATGTAGTTATCAATTAACTACTTCAAAGAATTCACTTCCAAATATATCACATGCATGTTGATAAGATAAAATACATTTGATTGCTTCAATAATTAAAACATTGATGTAGCTAGAGAGTTTATGTTCTAAGAATTAACTTTATAACAATACTACCATATAAATTTTATTGGATCTATCACTTCCTAAAATGGACCACCATCCTATTGACTTAATCTATGAGTCAAAATAGTTTTTAATATCTATGAAATGGGATTAGAGTATTTTTTAAAGAAATTTAGTGGTTAAAGAGTGGTCATATAAGAGTTTCAAAGTGGTTTCAACATGATTTAAGATGAATAAACATCAAATAAGCTTGTAAATAAGTGACAAACCCTAAAACAATGCCTAAATCCTTCCCTTCTATTTTTTTTTAAAATTTAATGTCATAATGACAATTAATGCAAAAGATAACCAAATAGAAATAAATATTATCAATTCATGGTGGGAACACCCTTTTTTGAATCAATATTATTTGCACCGGTAGTTGATTATCAATCAATGATAAAATATGGATGCACAGAGGGGGCACAGAGTTACATAGATCGATGAAACTAATTATGAAATAAAATATATCAGTGTTGGTAGTTTAGTCTCAATCAATAGTAAAATATGGATGCATGAACTTCACATAGAATTACATATATTACTTCTTTATGGAGACCTATTTAATATTTTTATGGTGTATATACAACCTTAGGCATCAAATCAAATATGTCAACTTATTTCAGTGTTTATTGAATGTGTGGTCACAATAACTATTGTGTGGGAAATTTAAAATCTTGAGAGTGGTTATATTTTCAATGCATAACATAACAATGAACACAATTGATTTTTTTCTAAATTATATTTATTTTAAAAATTTTAGTCCATCCTAAAAGTAGGAAGAGAGAAATAAAACATAAATAATTGAAATATTGAACATAATATAAAATTAATCATAATATAACTATATAAAATGTAAGTAATGATGTGATAAAGAACCACATATGCAAATGAGAGGAGACATCAAGCCATGTAGGGAGTGACTAATTTGACTAAAATTATATCATTTTAGCATAAATATAATGTAAATGTACTACCATAGTTCAATCCAATATAAATACAAATAAATACCACAACTAATCAAATCCATCCCAAATCATATAAAATAAAATTACAAAGAAGCAATTATATTTATGGACTACTTGTAAAGATAAAAATTATCTAGACTAAGAATGACCATAATCCAAATTCAAATAATATGGTGAAAATAT